>CM037872.1:5126187-5726187 GCA_021292105.1 Anadara kagoshimensis | reverse complement strand
ACTAGACAGAATATTTGTTTTTAGAAAAAAAAACGTACTTTGCTTTATAGCTAACTTTTTATCAGAAGCCTTCTAAACATCACTTCTTGTAAAGAATGTAGCTAGATTGGCGGTGCTTACCCTTTCAGAAACACTCGGCCTCCCTTCCTTGCTTAAATTACCAGCTTTTAAAGATTTTGGAACTGTGATTTGAACATTGACCAATGTGTTTGCTTTATAATTGAACCTTCTAAAAATTTATCACATATTTATGTATGTCTTTCAATACTGTGATTTTTTTCACAAGCTGGGCCTCTATATGCGGAAAAAACTTCTGTAAAATTAATGATTTTTCTGGCAATAAATGCAATTAAAACACAATACTGGAAAAAATCGTTTTGGTATCGAATTAAACACGTCATGAAACGGACATCTTATATTCATTAATTCATGATAAAACAGACTCACCCTTTCTCTAATTGCTAAAACGATACTTCGGCATTTATTAAATAAAAGAATGCCCTTCAATAAATCGTTTTTTTATCTTTGCAGGTGCTCTGTATAAAAGGCAAATAACGAAAAAGGAAAGTTACTCATTCTGAATTAATCCGTTTTTTGTGAATGGGAAATGTCAACAGCTTACGTAAACAGTTTTATTAAGTATTCCATTAATATATTAAGCCACTCTACATTCAAGAGTTTTTAAATATCTTATTTACATAAGCTTTAGAAGTGAGATAATTTGTATCAAATGGACGTGTGTAATCTATATATTGTCATATATAAACATAACTATCTAAAAAAGTAAAAGTTTTATTTAGTTACGTTGTGGGATAACGACGACATATTCTGATTTCTTATTTAATAAAAAAGCACAGACCTGTCGAAATTTAAACATTAAGCTAACGAATTACATGTAATTTTGAATCGACAGCATATCTCGGTCCATGCATTAGCTATATTTCAGCAGTTGCTATATATTTATTGCAGATTCTCGGCAACTACTGTAGAGCTATCCGTATCTCGGTCCCCAACAGCACCAGTAACATGTCTGTACTTAAGTAGAAGTAGTAATAATAATGGTGTTTAAACGTCCAGTCAAGAATATTCACTTATAGCTAGACGTCGCCAGCTATAGGCGAAAGTGCAGAATTTTGCCTGTGAGTTGCGCTGATGGCATTATACAGCAGGTTCTTTAGCGTGCCAATCCCACCGTGACACGGGACCTCGTTTATTTTAAGTTCCCATCCGAAAGAACCGTGACTTTCATTTCATAATGCCGAGTGCTTGCGAAAGAACAGTCACTACCCACTTTCAAGTCTTGGGTCAGACCCGCCGGGGTTCGAACCCACGACCTCCACTTACGGAGCCAGCACTCTACCAACTGAGCTACCGCAGTGGTTTTATTCTTAAGTCAATGTGTTAAACTTTCGAGGCATATACTGTAGAGGTAAAATAAGTTCATTTTTTCAATTGCAATAGTTAAATATAATTTATTTATTGATTTATCAAATCGGTACTTTTAATTTATAGCAGCGTGTACTAAGAAATGGTGAACCAGGAATTGGTTTAACGTACTAAATTAAACTTAAAGTGTCAAAAATAGCCCTGTAGAGTAACATGTATTTCAAATTCTGTCACTAAAAATGATACATAATCAGTTTATGTCAATATTCGTGAAGTAATTGATTAAATAGGTTTTACGTCCAAGTCAAGAACTTTGATATCAAAACGTCACCAGCTTCTGATAAGGTTGCAGAAACATTGACTGCTCTTAGAGCGATGTTAGGAGAGTTCTTAAGTGTGCCTAACCTATAGAATATAACCATCTTCCGAAGTACTCCGTGACACTTATTTGTAAATTCCGAGTGCTAGCAAAAGCCAGGCACTAATGATTCCATTGGTTCGACGGGGTTCGAATCTTGACCTCCTACAATCGAATAATGACGGAAAAAAACATATATAAAAATTCAAACACAAAACCACCTGGACAATGTAAGATCAGAAATCCTCGCCCTGCATCAAGAGTGAATCTGCCCCTTGCAGTGTGATAATTTATTTCATTATGAACGACTAGATGCACATCTCCAATCAAATTTGGTTTAAAATTTGCAGAATGATCTATTCTTGATTTATAAACAAATTACTCTTCAAATGTTATGTGAATGAGAAAGCCTTACACGTATTAAAGTCCAAGTGTTTATTCTAGAAGGGGTCAACAACCTATTTATGTTGCCAAATGGCCTTGAGCATTGTTAAGTCCTTAGTTGTCCATATTTAACATTACATATATAAGTGTTAAAATATTAATGATTAAATGTTAAGATGATTTCCCTGTCGGAAAAAAATCCTAGATTGATCACTGATATTATGCGTCTGAAACTATGTGGTACCTAAATTCGTGTGAAAAAGCAAAATTTTTCCACATCTAAATTAACTTTTAACTATACACGGATACGTGTTTACCTGTACACTCTTAATATACTACTGTAATAATTGTTACATTGCAATATTAATATAGAATACTTACCAATTTCATTCCTTGTTGTCCATACGTATCACGTGACTTGTAATTGCACAGTTTTATAAATAGCATCTCATTTCACCGAATACCTAGCCATAAATAAGTAATCGTTTAGGGAAAACACAATATGGTTCAATATCCAAATTGAAAGTCATTTTATCAAATAAATATCCACCTTTATTTACACAAAGATATCGTGAAATGTCTTTTTACATTTGAAGATTGGGTCATTATGTAGACTGAACTCGAATGCCCCCGCATTTTATATCCCTTTGGACGATATTTAATTGGGGTGTGTAGGGATCACTGTCCGTCCGTCCGTTCCAATTGCGTGTCTGTTACAAAACGTCCTCATACATGTATATGGATAGAACTTGTTACAAATGTATACCAACATAGACAAATGTATACCAACATAGACGCAAGTGTGTAGATGAAGGCAGGGCCGAAGTATTATTTTGCCTTTCACCCCAGTCGTATGCCATGTTTAGGGACAGAAGATATTTGTCTCTGAAGAAACTTATCTTCGTTTATATTCCTCATTTTGCCTTTCAACCCGGTCGTATGCCATGTTTTAGGACCGAAGATATTTGCCTCTAAAGAGACTTATCTTCGTTTATATTCCCCGCTAACATAGTTTAAAGGGGCTATATAGGAGTCATTTGTCAGTCCGTCCGTCCAAGTATCTTGTCCAGTGCATACTATCTATTTTTATAGATGGATTCTTTTCAAACTTGGAAGAAATGTATACTAACATTAGACGATGTGTAACGTACCAAATTGACTGTTTTAGTTATTTTGTCAAATGCAAATCTAACTAAATAAACTTTTACTTTATGTCACCGCAAACCGTGTTTGAGGTCGGAGAATATTGATATATCCGTTTATCAAGTACAAGAGAATCTTGTTTTGCACCAGAAGTTTTTAAATGTAACCAGCTGATAAAAAATGGTTTATTTACGCAAGTTATAGATACCTTTGACAGGTTTTTAATATTTCTGCACCGGAAAATTCGATTATAAATCGATAATGAACATATAAAAACCATCAATCAACATTCATATAGGAAGTCAGATGTCACTGTCCTTTGTGTTGCGGATAATATGAATTACCAATACCAACTGATATAATTGCATTATATTTTTAAAAACTGTATAAAATGCTGAAAATGCATATTATGTAAAGCAATGACAGCGCCAGTTATCCTAACACCCACGCATGCCTGAGGCGTATAGCGGCTGCCGCAATAAACAAACCATAACGATCTCAGTTCAACATAGATTAAAATCAATTAAACGTATTGGTCCCCCATTCATAATTATCCTCAGCTGATCAAGACAGAATTTGCAGTACAGACATGTTAAAACTTTAGCATTAGACTAACGCTAAAGAGGCAAAGTTTGGCTGCTTGATGGAGGAGATATGGAAACCTAGTAGTAGGAAAAAGCTGAAAATAGCTAAATAGGAGCTGCCTAAAAGCTGTCGCTATATAGCCAACAAGGAACTGAGATAATCTCTGATTCTGAACTTAATTATTAGCTAAGTGTTAAATTTTCAACAGGTCTGTTCTGTATGCGGTTGAGACTTAAAACGGAATTAGTAACGTTATCAAATGTCATAAATTCGAGTGACTCAAGTCTTATTTTTATACGAATTAGCCTAAATATGCCAGGCCATTGATAATTAATAGATAAAGGCTGTTATTTATTACTTATTGTATCCAAATCTAGGCCTCTGTGCCAAGACACTATATTCTAAAAACAGTCCACTGGGACGAATATAGGAAACAAATCAATCCGCAGCAGCAATAAAATTTAACTTAAGCCTTTCATTAGGATTACGAGAGGAAATATCAGCCTAATTTATCAATAAACTGTTAACTTCAACATTGAAGTGGCTATCGAGTACACGAAATGTCTATTTTCATACTTCAGATTCTACCTAACATTAGTGTCTGTAGAATTTTTTAAAATTATGCTAATCTAAAAATCTTTTTTCGACAAGGATTTTGTCTGATTCATTCGATTTAAGTACTATATATAGTTTGTCTATTTCCTGTAGATTTATTGATCACCTGTTTGGTTTTTTATTGTTTTATTAATTGAAATTATTGATGAATTTGTAAATTGTATAGACCAAATATATATATAGTACAGAACTGTCCAAAATTTAACACCCAGCTAACGTCAAGAGGGCAGCCGTCTCTCCTTACTTACAAACACCTGCGGTAGCTCAGTTGGTAGAGTGGTCGCTCCGTAAGTAGGAGACAGTGGGTTCGAACCCCGACCGAAAACTTGAAACTGGGTAGTAACTGTTCTTTCGCCAAACACTCGGCATTACGAAATGGAAGTCACGATTTTATTCGGATTGGAACCTAAAATAAACAAGGTCCTGTGTCACGTTAGGCGTTAAACGATAAGGAACCCTGCTGTATAATGTCATCATGCCTTCGCCTATAACTGGCGACGTCTCAATATAAGTGAAATATTCTTGACCGGTTAAACACCATAACCGAACTCAACTCATTACCTACATATCTACAACGTTTAGACAGCTGTTATTACATATAATACCAATTTTAATTTATTTTACACCCCTAGACTTCCATTTCGTATCAGTAGTGCTTGAACCAAAATTGTGAAATTCAAATTTTTTTCCAAGATGTTAAAAAAAAATACCCAAACGACCAAAATATATTTTACTAAATTATGCTAAGGAAATACTTTGATCGAGGCAGTATACATTTGCTTTTGAGTAATTTCAGATTTTAAATAGCTGCAACAATAGTACATGTATATTTTTGACAATACAAATTATTGCGTACCGAGTTTGCAAAATCTTTGGGTAAGCATACAACACCAGATACCGACTTAGTGGTTTAAATTACATTTTATACCAGTTTAAACTTCACAGCACTAGAGGACCGTTTCGGAATACAATTTCACATCAGAAGTGCATGAACAAAAATTATAAAACCATAACCTTTTCAAGATGTTTTATTACATGATTGCATAAGGAAATATACATTAACTTTTGATGAAATAATACATTAAAAAATAGCCATAGCAATTTTGTATGCATTATTTTATAAATATCCAAAAGCAGCACTTGGCAAATAGATACGTGCACACACACATACACGAACTTTGTAATTAGTATAAAATCAGTAGCTCATTTCGCGCACTAGTAATTAAGTTATATCTAGACAACTTTTCGACATATGTTATCTATCTCTCAGTACGTATACCTTTTTGTCCACTAGCTCTACCACTGCGGTAGCTAAGTTGGTACAGTGTTCGCTCCGTAAGAGGGAGGTTGCGGGTTCGAACCTCGACCGGGTCTGACCCAAGACTTGAAAGTGGGAAGTGACTGTTCTTTCGCAAAGCACTCGGCATTACGAAATGAAAGTCACGGTTCTTTCGGATGGGAACTTAACATAAACGAGGTCCCGTGTCACGGTAGGCTTGGCACGCTAAAGAACCCTGCTGTATAATGCCATCAGCGCAACACACAGACAAAATTTCTGCACTTTCGTCTATAGCTGTCGACGTCTCGATAAAAGTGAAATATTCTTGACTGGGACGTAAAACACCATTACTCACTCACTAGCTCTACACCTTAGATTCCTTTTCGTTAGACTGATTTTAAACATTCGACAAGGCATATATTCATTAAAGACCACTCAAATACTTTAACAAGATAAAAATCCACTCTTTCTCTCCAATAGTAGACAAAAGTAAATTAATTGATTTCCATTATAGACTAACCCATGTAGATTGCCAACATGTTAACACTTCTCTAGACACTGTAACTCCGACAATAACAACTCTCAGAGGGAAGACAAGCCCATGGATAAGCATATTTGTGAAAACCTGTTAATTATCAAAATCGTTTGATAATATCTTATTCATACAACATACCAGTCTAAGTCCAAAACACAATCCCGAAGAAAAGTTTAAAACAAGCAAATTAAGTAAATCTCCCGGGAAATTAGATCGGGTGTTCCAGAAGGGAAAGTACTGTTTAACTATCTACACCAGTAAAGTTCCTGTAAGAAACACGTGTTTAAAAGTACATATGTCAACTTCCAATTAATATGGTGTGTCCAAACCATTGACCGTTCGATCAATAATTTGGTGAATTCAAAACTTAGTTGCCCGAAATCATTACCTCCTTTACGAAATATTACATTTTCATGTACTTTTTAGTGGGCGTATGCAACCCAGGTTTCCTATAATGTATATAGTGTAGAATTCTCTGTCCGTCCGTAGTCTGTAAATCTTTGTTTTATGTACGTTTTTGTGTATTGTTTGTGTATAGTGAACATGCGTAATGTGTTGTGACGTATCTCTGTCCATGTGCATTTGTTTACTAATATATATGTTATTCACGGTTCTGTAATCACGCACGAAATCCGTTGCATTCTGGTCGCGCTCACGAATTGTATTTTTGCATGAAACTCTTTTCTTGTTTCATTAAACAGCAAATCATCAAGCTAACAACACCTATTTTTTAACATTGAACGAACATCTGGTAAGAAAAACTTAATTTATTTTTCCCGTTTTTGAATTTTTATAATTATTTTCGGCATATTTTATTTTGTAATTTATTTCATTTACCAAATATTTATGAATGTTGCAATCTTCTGTATTTTCAGACTTTTTCTTTTGTTGTAATTAAAGCCGTCGAATAAACATATATGTACCTGAGGACATAGTCGTTAGTTTTTATCGTAAAATACGAGAACATTGTGTTATATTGGAGCCCACGTAGGGACGGCTAAAAAATTTAAAAGTCAGATGTTCTGAATTTTCCCATTCACCTGTGGAAAAAAGATGAAAAATAAAGAACATTTCATTCGTTTTTCTTTATAAGTTTCAAACGATGACCAGTCAGCTGTTTAATCCTATGAAAAATTATTTTACTGAACTGCGCATGTGTTAAAAGGGTATATTGAAATTGACATTGACCTTGAAATGATAAGTACAAAACAACGTTTCCTATGGAGCTCGTCCGGGATATCTTCGTTGGAATGTCTGGCCGGTAACTAATGGTGGAATCAAGTGTTTTGGTGGAAAGTACAAGACAGTATGTTTCGTCGACATTATACCAACTGACACTAAATTTACCCGTATATAGATAATTATCACGCGTGTGTTTGAAAAATCCGTGCAATATCATATACCAGTACTAGGACTCGTGTGTGACATTTCCGTACTACGTTCTACATTTTGAACCAGCTATTGAAATATCTTTTGAACTTTAATTTTTGAAATAGATTTTTTTAAATTGAGAGACAAATTGAATTTCGAAAATGTATTTTTGAATTTTTGAAGTTGATCTAAAAACAAAAATCATTTTTCTCATTATCGACCCATCATTGCACATTTCAATGCATACTAATACAGCACAAAGACAGGGGTAAGTGTATATATGTACATATATGTGTGTTATATGTTTTATGTTATATGTTTTATGTTTATATGTATTAATATCGGTATTCACATGGTATTTTGAATCATGTCGGTAAAAGGACAGTATCAAACTGATACCCCAGAAAAAACGCCCAGGACAATGATAGATAGACCACTGCGGTAGCTCAGTTGGTAGAGTGCTCGCTCCGTAAGTGGGAGGTCGTGGGTTCGATCCCCGGCCGGGTCTGACCCAAGACTTGAAAGTGGGTAGTGACTGTTCTTTCGCCAAGCACTCGGCATTAATAAATGAAAGTCACGGTTCTTTCGGATGGGAACTTAAAATAAACGAGGTTCCGTGTCACGGTGGGCATGGCACGCTAAAGAACCCTGCTGTATAATGCCATCAGCGCAACGCACAGGCAAAATTTCTGCACATTCGCCTATAGCTGGCGACGTCTCGATATAAGTAAAATATTCTTGACTGGGATGTTAAACAACATTACTCAACTCAACTCAATGTTAGATAATTTAGTTAAGACTACTTTATCTGCTAGTAAGTCCAGTGGGACAAATATGAAATTTGGTGTTGGTGCAGGGATACCGGTTCCTCATTTCTCTAGTGTGATAGCCATAATGAAAGTGTCCAATTAGAAACACAAGTCTGTAAGATATCACCTAGTGTGCCTGAAAAAGCATTAGTGGTTGATATCATTGCTAAACTAGATGTACTATTTGGTGATATATCAACCAGTGGTATGGTGATGCAAGATTTTTACAATTCATTTCAGGGTGCTAATGAATCGGTGACCGCATTTGGCTGTAGGCTTGAGTCAATGTTGCAAATAGCAATTGAATCTGGTCACTTGGATCAGGCTAGCAAAAATGAGACCCTTAAAGAAAATTCGTGAGCGCGACCAGAATGCAACGGATTTCGTGCGTGATTACAGAACCGTGAATAACATATATATTGGTAAACAAATGCACATGGACAGAGATACGTCACAACACATTACGCATGTTCACTATACACAAACAATACACAAAAACGTACATAAAACAAAGATTTACAGACTACGGACGGACAGAGAATTCTACACTACAAAGAATTGTAATATATACTTAGTCTAGTATTTCTATAATATATCAAGCACATATTATATAGTTAGTAGATGATGAAGGAAATGCTAGGAGACATTTCATGAAGGGGGAAATATGTAACCCAGGTTTCCTATAATGGTCACTGTGTTTTGGGATTCTAAGGGTGTTCTGTTAATCAATAATAAACCTGCTGGAATCTCTATCACTTGGGCTTACTATACTGATCTAATGAAGCAGCTGAAAGCTGATATTAAATTAAAAAGGAGGGGTAAGTTGAGCCGAGGGGTATTGCTTCTTCACGACAATGCTCCTGTGCACAAGTCAAGGATTGCACAAGCAGCAATTCGTGAATGCAAGTTCGATCAACTTAATCACCCACACTACAGTCCCGATTTGGCACCCAGTGATTATTTCCTATTCAGAAATTTGAAATCCCTTTTACGAGAAATCAGATTTCCTGATGATGATGGACTTAAGGCTGCCACAGAGGCATGGTTTCAGGACCAAGCCGAAGGCTTCTATTTCAAAGGTATAGACAGTCTGAAAAAAAAGAGGGCTAAGTGCATTGGGGTAAATGTGGACTATATTGAAAAACAATAATAAAATGTATGGTTTGTTGCGGCAATATATACGTTCTATGAACTTTTTGACCTCCCCTCGTAGAGTTCGATATCAACATCGCTATCTTAGTACAAACAATCATTACTAAAACCTTGGAATAAAATATAAATCATCGCAGCATCTTTCCAAATAAACAGTGTCAATAGTATGTTGTGATGATGCTGATATATAGGTCAAATGAATAACAATAACTAATTGAATGCGAACAAATTGCGTCTTAGAGCACGTACGCACTTTTAAAAGTCAAAATGACACAGAAATTGTAATGTGGGTTTATGTGACTGAATGTCAATTTATATTGAATTACTACTCTTAGAATACGAAAAAAACTTCATAAATAAATATTAATATTTAATGTTGAGCAATCTATACGTATAATGCTCCAATAAGACTGATCTGACAATGCTACAATGGCAAGAAACTGAAGATTCTTTTTAAAATATATTTTATTTACGAGGGGGAGGGGGGCTAAATTCGCAAAAGATTTGGTCTTATACAGCCTGTGTTCATATGTACAATGCCTTAGTGTTCAATATCAATATCGCTATCAAAGTACATTTAATCATTACCAAAACCTTGGCATAAATTTATATGAATCATCGCAGCATCTTTCTAAATACATGTATACAAGATATCAGTTGTCGAATACATCAATACAACATAACAAAGGTATCATCGGTGATATATATGTCAAATGGAGAACAATAAACAATTGAATGCGAGCAAATTGCGTCTTACAACACGTAAGGACTTGAAAAGTCACAATGACACAGAAATCGTAATGTATGACTCTTAAAGCAAATATGAATGTCAATTTATATTGAATTACTGCTCTTAGAATACGAATAAAACTTCATAAATAAATATTAATATTTAATGTAGAGCAATCTTTGTGTATAATGCTCCAATTACTCTTGTTTTGTTCTTTAATAATTGCGATAGTAAAATAAATATATAATGTCAAATGTTAATTGGATACAATACAGGTCTGTCCAAAGTTTAACACTAAGTTACATATTTGGTACCGAGTCGACAGCTCGCCCTTGGCCCTAGCTTTTTCGGCAACTCATAATCCATTTTTTAGCAACTCCACAGCCGGGTTTCTACTTCTTTTCGTTAGTTATGCCGAGTCTCGACTTCTTTTCGTTAGTTATGCCGAGTTTCGACTTCTTTTCGTTAGTTATGCCGAGTTTCGACTTCTTTTCGTTAGTTATGCCGTGTTTCGACTTCTTTTCGTAAGTTAATTTTCAACTTTTGACAGGCCTGTACTGTACGCCAAAGTTCATAGAATGTTGCAGGCATTGACCTAACGATCATTTTGATATAGGACTAAAAGTTCAAGGTCGCATATGCAAACGAATATTTAAATACCCAAAAAGTATAAACCTATACATGCTATATATTAGAATATTGTAGGCATTGTCCTAATGATCATTTTGGTCAGAGGTCCTAATGATCATTTTGGCATCAGCAAATTAGGTGAAACACGTGAACTTCCACAAGGGAAGTGAGGCCGGGTGTTCCAGAAGAGTAAACAATCCACTGTTTAGTTAGATACGTCCAGATAATTACATTTTAATATTTGACACCTATTATTAGGTTTGATAAGGGAACATTATTTATAAAATAAGCGAGTTGACTGAGGCAGTCTACACATCTTTAACCACGTCACTGCAAACCATTCTTTGTCTATAGCAATCTATTTGCAATCAACATGCTTAAGCGCGCGCGTTACGGAGCCCACCACTTCCCCCTTACTGGATTCCAATTACAATCACAGATCACAGAGATCTTCGTTTGAGACAGTTGGCCATTTTACTTTCGCGTCCCAACCGGGGGAAAATTTGTCAACTTACTTAAAAGGGAAGGCGGTGGTACGTCTCTAATTCAGGTGTTGAGAAGGTTTGTTAGTTCACTTGCGAAATGTTAATTGTTCGAATCACACCAAGATAGATATTAGTGTGTTTAAGTTTTCCGCTTGAGGAAAGCACGCTGGTTCGAAGTTTACATATCGATATCGTTTTCAAAATGCTGATTTGTAATTTTTTGTTTTACTTATTTTTTATTTATTATTTGTATTATGAGTTTTTTTGCAATTTTAAGTCCACGTGTATCCAAATCCCACTTTTAGGACAACCTAAACTAAAAAAGCAACATAAATGCATTGTTAACAGTGAGTAAAATGTGGGTGTCTGAAGCGACAGCTGTACATGTAGTTCGACTTAGATCTATTTCAATAGAGTGAATAAAATAAAAAATAAACATTCTTTTATACATTACTGAAAAGACGGAAATATGAAATTAAATCGATTATAAATATAAAATAATTAGATTAGTAGGGTACGTTAAATGATGTACATTACAGACCTGTCGAAACGTTAACAACAAAGCGCATTGGTGCCGAATCCCGGGGAATTATAAACGAGTTGGTGCCGAAATCGAGGGAATTTACAAAAGAATTACACAGTGTAACTATGATGCATTGACCACTGTGGTAGCTGAGTTGGTAGAGTGCTCGCTCTGTAAGTGAGAGGTCGAGGTTTGTACCCCGACCGGCTGGACCCAAGACTAGAAAGTGGGTAGTGACTTTTCTTTCGCCAAGCAGTCGACATTACGAAATGAAAGTCATTGTTCTTTAGGATGGGACTTTAAAACAAACTAGGTCTTGTGTCACGGTAGGCTTGGCACGCTAAAGACCCCTGCTGTGTAATGCCATCAGCGCAACGCACTGGCTATTGTTGGCGACGTCTCGATATAAGTTAAATATTCTTGACTGGGACGTTAAACGCCATTACTCAACTCTGATACATTGTCACTTAGTTTTCTTTTTCCACAAAAAGGCAACTTTTGAAAAGTAATATAAAAAATTATAACTACATATATTTACTGATGGAGTGAATAGAAATGCCAATACAAATTTACAGTACAGACTCTTGAACACAGAGCTAACGAATACGAGTCGACAAAACTAGATTGGCAAATGGCCGAATTTGTTCAGTCTGTTTCAATCGCGTTTAAGTTTTAGGTAATAATAATAATAATAATAATAATAATAATAATGACTTTATTTTTCGAGGGTTGCTTATTTGGATTGAGCCAATCTTACATAAGGCCCTCCAATATGAGTGATTACATACTATTAATACAAAATAACATTTCTTTACATGTAGTAATTAAAAATAATTAAAATAATAATTACGCAAAATATAAAACATATACTAAGTATAAAACTATGTACAAGTGTATATATATATTAAACAACCAAATGTTAAGATAATATAATATTATCGAATTAATATGTAAAAAAAGTACTTTGATATAACTTTTTGAAATTCTTCAAAGATGTTAGGTGCTTTCTGTAGTGGCCAAAAGTGGCCTACTCTTTTTCGAACTCTGCAGAAGTGTCTTTAGCTGTGGGATCTAGACACGGGACCTCGGTTTTTGACTACACCAGTATTTAAGCTTTTTACAGCTCTAGTATTGGCAGGAGATGAAAAACGTCTCATAATTTCCATGTCCTGATTAAGGTTCGAACCCACAACCCTTGACTTTGAAAGCCAGTGACGTCAGTAACACTCGGTCATGTCCGTCTTTTCATGGATGACAAGTGGCCAAAAAGCTGACAAAAGGTAGACCAGCTGCCGAGTTATAGCTCGCCAATTCAGTACTTATTGATTAGTTTATTCTTTAGATAGCTCTGTACTGTGATTTATTGCGAGAGAATTCTTCATGTATAATAATGAGATTTAATGTTATATATTAAATCCGTTTATCTAAGTAACGTGCTCCTTTAATGAACCTCTTATGTCCTTGTCCTGGGTTTAGGTCAAGTCTTATGTCATACCCCTGTATAAAAGCACGGTGTTATCTTCGTGCGTTTGCAGTTTTTATAAAGATTTTCACCCTCCCTTCCCTTCCCCATTTCATTGTATCGGTTACTGCTGTTGTGTTTTCTTTATATTTTTAGGAAACTTGTACATGTATAGTTACATTTGAAGATTGATTCATAAGACGTCACGGCGGAATACAGGAGAAACTGATTACTGAATTAAGTTCATTGTAAGGACTTTGAATGTAAAGATTTTGAATGGCATATTTTTGCAATACCAGTCCATTTATTCAAAATAAATTGGAAACTCACGCATTTTATGCTGTACAACTGATACCAGGGTACAACATACTTTATTTTCTAAGGATGCCCATTACAGACTCATTTGGAGTCTCGGCTCCTTCATTTTCGCCGTGGCCAGATTACGCCAATAAATATAAATAAATATGTGATTGTTTTTGTTGTTTTTAAGCCAATATATATACTCCTTATTTCTCCCCATTTCAGTAGACTGCCTCGATATAAGTAAAGGTTTTTGAATGGGGCTTAGCACGCCATTCTCTAATTTTATCATTGAGCACTTATCTTTGATAAATACACAATGCTTATCTTTAGTGTACTTTTTCATGCATTGTCATTCGATTTAGTAATTTCCGTCTGGTGCTGTAAAATTAAAACTGGTATAATATGTAATTACAACAAAACGGCTAAAATTTTAAAATAAAACAACTATGTAATGCCTATATTTATAAAATGACGTAAATAATAAAATCAATGATTGTAAATACCTGTCAAAAAATTTACATTTGATGAAAGAAATGGAGTCAATGCTCGGCTACAAATGACTGTGATTAGGATAGCTTCTGGATGAAGAGCTGCCAAGAGATAATTGTAGGTAGCAAGCGCAGAAAAACTGTCGAGATAAAGTTAACAAGGGGGCCGTATTAGCTGCCGATTCGGCACTTATTTGTTAGTTTGGTGTTAAATTTTTGGCAGGTCTGTATTGTACTTTGTGAGTGTTATATATTCATAGTGTTACAGAAATCCAAGTATAGATTCTGAATTTATGAATAAAAATGAATGAGTCATCCTTGTGTCTGGACAAAACTTATCTTTCTATGATCTATTGGGGATAAAAAATTAATTTTTATCGATGAAAACAACATTTCAATATACATGAAATGACCTTGACCTTGACCTCGCCAAGAGAAACTCCGACAGATTTAAATGAAAAAACCTTGTAAAGTGTTAATTATAAAGTGTGTATTTTGGCAAATAACCAAGTTGCTTATATTCCTGGTTTTCTTAGATTCTGGATAAAGTGTTTATATATTTGTAGCCATTATAATAATGTTTACTTCTAAAAACAGCTATCACTGGCAGCCAAGAATCAATTTTTAGTCAATGTAAAGTACAGACCGATAGAAAGTTAAACTCTAAGCTAACAAAATTAAATCACTAGTTCATTTCAGTCCCTCGTTAGCGTTATTTTAACAGCGTGTAGGTAGTTGCTATCTATTTCTCGACAGCTTTTCGGGGCACTGGGTAATACTCGACAGCCAAACTGCAACTTTTCGGTAAACCAATGTTAAACTTTCGACAGGCCTGTACTTTATGATTGAAACTTCTAATCCCAAGGAATAGAAATCATAAATAACTAGAAGTACAGAGATGACTCATCAGTCTCTGGGTCTTATTCTATTGCGTTGTCAGAAATAAATACTGGAATTCTACAGTACGCGTATGTATGACATGTTCCAACTCAAAAGTTTCCGAGGTCCTGGGCCCCGTTTAACAACTAACTAAGAATTCCCTTAAATACAATTTTACATCTTAACTAATTTGAATATTTTTAATATTCATGAAATTACTATGTCGGTTTGCATACCAATCTATGTCCGAATCACAATCTCAGCGAAAAGCAAAATCTTTGAAACCAAACACGTAAACTTCGACCAGGGAAGTGAGGCCGGGTATCCCATATGTTTTGGTTTTGTTAAACTTTTCATTTGCAGTACCACATAAGGCTGACAAAAGCTCAGACAATATTCCAAGAGATATATTCATGACCGTTTCATTTAATGACCGCTTGGCTAGTCAGTTGTTTGAATAATGTTGAATGTTGTTTATGTCTCTGAAAGTTAGTTTGAGTTATGGTGTTTAACGTCCCAGTCAAGAATATTTTACTTGTATCGAGACGTCGCCAGCTATAGGCGAAGGTGCAGAAATCCCCCCGCGTTGCCCTGATTGTATAAAACAGCAGGGTTCTTTAGCGTGACAATCATACCGCGACACGGGGCCTTGTGTATTTTAAGTTCCCATCTGAAAACTGTGACTTTCATTTCGTAGTGCCGAGTGCTTGGTGAAAGAACAGTCACTACCCACTTTCAAGTCTTGGGTCAGACCCGGTAGCGGTTCGAGCCCAGTAGAGTTCCCGCTCACAGAGCGAGCACTCTACTAAGAGTTTTTTTTTAAATGCGAAGGATTAATCTAAACACACGTTAATGTTATGTGGTTCTATGACAGCGTTTATGAACCGCATTTAACTAGTATACACATATGCCAACATTATGTCTTGCAAAGCTAACCTTTAATGAAAAAGATGTAAGAAAAATGTTAAAATACGGCGGCGTGAATCCTTAGGCACGTTATAAACCTTTGAGTATTGATACTGTTCTATTACCGGCTCACAATTTGTAACATAAGTTATAAAGCTTGACAGATAATGTGATAGATCAGGATAGGATTCTTGATGGAAGGCTTATGTGAATTCTGTATGTGTGACCAATCCGAAGGACTATTTACTACAAAGCCGGTACACATGTACTTCAGTGTTACTGACTGCTTCAATGACGTGTAGATTATTATAAGTGTAGACAAACTACATTGACCTGAACGCTTGACCTACAATTCAAATACTATGGGCTAGTACGTTTATGCATAGAGAACGCAGGTGCTTATGTCCTTTACATCATGGTAATCATGAATTGTGTGCGTATTAACTGCGAATTTTAACACTATCCATGTATTGGGCGGATAATCGTATACGAAGTCAACAAACAGGTCAATGTTGTTTGCCCTTAACCTACTTTGGTACAATTTAGATACAATCCTGGTACGCTTGCACTCCCTTGTTAATATAATGACCGCGAACCCAATGCGCTTTTTCATCGTACATGAATCATATTAGGTGAACATTTAGATTGATTAGTTGATTAAATGAATGAAGATCACAGTCAGATACATCGAGACTAAAGACTAATTGACAGAAAAATTCCTATTCCGTTGTCGTATTGCAAGCATAATGTTGTCTTTGACAAATAAAGCAAATAGAACAGTTATAGGGTTCAATAGTGGAATATCTTATATATTGTGACATAACTGCTCATATAACCTTGAAAATCAGAAAACAATGTTTTAAATTCTGATTCATTCAAACACTGCTGAAAAATTAAAATACAATGTTATTGCAATTTCTAATCATTTCGGCCATAACATTAAACATTTCAAAAGCGATGAAACTTGTCTCATAAATATCGCAAAATTGACCAAAATATCAAAGGGACATAACTCATAAAACATGATTAAATTCAAAAAAGGGCTCGGAAGAAATTTGCAAGGAGTTACGTATTCTTCTTTTGGAACACACAGTGTCACATACTGGTAATCATATGAAGCTAAGACCAGAAACCTATTACCGACAAAAAACCCCACATTAATTCATGTCTAAATCACTATTCAGGAGCAAAATAAAAACTTTGAAACTGGCAAGTTATGTTAAACACGTTAAAATCAACCATGGAAGTGTGGCCGGGTGCTTCGGAAGACTAAGCAGTTCAGGTTTAGCTACCTACACCGTCCACCTGTGTGATCAAAATTGAGTGATAGGAACATTGAACTATGGACGTCAAATATATCCCGGGCAATCCTTGATACGTTTATTTCTAGAAACAGGCGTATAAATTTATAAAAAGCACATTTTTAGTCTATAGGTTTAACACAATTTATCTGAAATATGTGCAGTTTAACGACTGGCTTTGCTAATAGCTTTAAATATCCAAGATAACCATTAAATCGTATGATAACAACGGAAAGCATACAGTACAGACCTGTCGAAAGTTTAACACTGGACTAACGAAAATGAGTCAAAGTTTGACTACCGAGTGACCAAAATATGGACAGTAAGTGACCGGAAAGTTGCCGACAGGTAGATAGTAGCTGCCAGAAAGCTGTGGAGATGTAGGTAGGTAGACTCTGAGATAAGCCGTTGAAATGTGTTAGCTTAGTGTTAAATTTTCGACAGGCCTGTACGGTACTTAACATCGCCTACTACAAAGATTTCATCCCTATCACTTATCAATAAATCCTTAGATATTCCCACACAATGTGGCCTAGTAGCATTAAAATTCTCTCTAGTACTTCTTAATGCAAACAAATGACTTAACTTGCACTTTTAAATTCTCGGTTAAGTAAGACCTGTTGAAAGTTTAACAATCATCTAACTAAAAAGGAGTCGAAACTAGGCTTTCGAGTGAGCAAAAACATAAATATATAGGGCCCGGAAATGAAAAGAAGGTGGCTGCCGAAATACAACGACGGGCCGAGATGAGCTGTCGAGTTTGCACTAATTCGTAAGCTCAATATTAAACTTTCGACAGGACTGTACTGTATGACCATATAATACCCCACAACTTCCGAATCAAATTTAAACAGATCGAACCTTGTAAAAGAATTCGCGATATTTTCGATAACTTTGTTTATTTTGTGATTTAATTGCACATGATAAAAGGAACATCAACATCAAACGCGACATTTTATAAGGTGTCAATTCAATAATTTAAATATCATAAATTAGACTGAACATTGATTGTATCAGATGATCTGAGTTTCAAGTAGTATAGTCACTATTAAAAAATTATCTGTTTTGTCATGACGTCACTGACTTCTCAGGTCAATAACCTAAGAAAAATTTCCATCAATTGATTTAATTTTAATTTTCGTCATTGGCTGAGTTGAGTAAAGGGATATGGTGTTTTACACCCCGGTCAAGAGGTCATCCACATATATCGAATCGGTCAGTTCCTTGATGGTACAGGAAACCGCAGAAAATCACCACCTTCGATAAGCGAACTGAAAAGATCTGTCCCGAATGGGCTTCGAACCTAGGCGGTGAGAGACACCGTGATCTGTCGGCGCGCTTTAGACCACATGGTCACCGATGCCTCTTTATCAATGGAGGAAAAGAATTAGGGTCTTGTTTTTCCAGGAAATGTTTTAATACATTTCAGATTGCTCAATGGTTACGTCATTCATGGGTTGAAGAGGCACTTTTAAAAACTATATATTGTCCAAATGTTCTCCACATAGTCATTGGAATGTAAAACAATTTGAAGGATCGTGTTTTCTATCATACAGGAGAAAAGAAACATACAGACCTGTCAAAGGTTTAACACTAAACTTAAATTAAGAAGTCGAAGCTTAGCTGTCTCAAAAGCTGCGGAGAAATAGAAAACAGCGGTCGAAAAACTTCTAAAATAAAGTATTGATTGCGAGAGGTGGTTACGAGCTACAAATTCGACATTAATTCGCCAGCACGGTGTTATGTTCTTCAAGTTTGTCTTGTAGTTGGGACGACAACGCCAACAAATCATCCAAAGACACTTCTTTTATATAACACGCTATCTAAATATGTGATTAATTGAATGGTTTTATTTTTATCATTATCATTAGTTATAATTATTTGTAATTTGGTGTCTCTATTGATTAAATATGGTTGTGGGATTCATTTTATACAATGTTGCAAGTTAACAACAATTTCCTTTTTTGAAACCATTTTAAATTTCTAATTATATTTAATGGCAAAGTTTAAGTTATAGCACCAGGTATATCTTGGTTGAAGTTCATGTATAATAATCTTAATGATATATATACACAACATTGACCTGTTCGTCTGACCTTTAATTTAAATATTTATCATGGATCAGTACATCTTTGTATCATGTGTATATGGACCCTCCAATATGAATTTTCCCGATGAAAGGTCAATCGGACAGGTCAATGTTATTTGCCTATGGTAACAAGTACCATGTCTACTATATAAGAGAAGTAACTCGCATTGCATTCGGTACAAATCAATCGTTTAAGAGAAAAGCATGATATTATTCTGCTATATTGACCACCATAGGCAACAAGCCATTCTACACAACAAACCTGTCGAAAGTTCGACAATGACCTTACAAATTAAGTGTCGAATCGGCAATTCATATTGGTCAAGGCTAGTCAATTTTTGACAGAAACAACATACTTATCAATAATATTGTACAATAAAGGCCATCAGTTTTTTGGAGGAGTCCGTTTATAATGCGACATAACCGAGTCGTATTAACTGCGACGACACGAATAGAATGTACAACATTTCGTTAGGTAAAGTCAAAGGGATAAGCAGAGCAGGCAGGTATATGGAAGGTGACAACAGAACGTTCCTAGATATCACATTGCTGTATTGCACCTTTTTATGTTTCAGATAAAGAGGAAATTTAAACTAACTGTAACTTTGCTGAACTTAATATTTCAAAAAACTTTTTTTAAAATCTAAGGTATGTAGGTCTTGCAACTAGACTGTCCAGTGGCTGCTACAGAACAAACCTATCGAAATTTTAAAGAGATAAATACATGAAACATATTACTAGAATACCAGTGGTAATTTAACAAAAGAAAAACTACTTAGAAAGTAGCTACTGCAGAGCTGTACAAGATCCCGATATGGATGGTTGGTTGGTTAAATGTTGCTTAACGTTGCACCAGCAATGTTTCAGCTATTCGCAACGAGAGCTATTTTATTAATCCTCATGGATTATGGATTAATCTATGAACATTGCTGTGTATGCATGTGAATTGCGAGTGTGTTTTATTATCTCCATTGTACTAGCGCGCACTCAGGACGACTTTAACGTGCTAGATCACAGGGTCAGTACGCCACAGACAAGCGTACCACTCCCCCAGTCCATTATACTGATACCAGATGAACAAGTAAAGGCCAACGGCAAGAAAAAATCATATTCTCACATGTAGTATTAGCGGGGCTCAGATTCACAGTGGTGAGAAGTCCTGGATTTGTAGACTGATGTCTTATCCATTTGGCCACCGCAGCCTCAGTCCTTGATGGACTGCCGCTTCAATACCAATCTATTAGCTTAATGTTAAACTTTCCACAGGCTTTTACTGTATAGGGACTGATCCTCGTTCGTCGTTACTACTCCGGTATCTCAGTTGGTAGAGTGGTCGCTTCGTAGGTGGGAGGTCATGGGTTCGAACCCCGACCGGGTCTGACCAAAGACTTGAAAGTGAGTAGTGACTGCTCTTTCGACAAGAAATCACAAAATGAAAATCATGGTTCTTTTGAGGGAAACTTAAAATAAACGAAGTCCCGTGTCACGGTAGGCGTGGCACGATAAAGATCCCTGCTGTATAATGCCATCAGCGCATTGTACAGACAAAATATTTGCACCTTCGCATATAGCTAGCGATGTCTCCATATTTAAGTGAAATATGGGACGTTTAACACAATTACTCAACTCAATTTTCAAGTGCCATTTGTTTTCATTCAGCCATATTAGTACACACAGTTGAATTTCATTTTAGAAATCAGACAAATATAAATTGAAAAAAGTTACTAGGGGGTATTTATTCAGAATTAAAACACTCGACTAAAATTAAATAAAATTGACCTGATTTATATGTATATCAATTTAGACATATTTCATTGAAAAACAAGAATCATGCAACATGTCTGAAAATATGAGAACAATAGATTAGTATAATAGATAATGATATATGAATCGATTTCTGTCAAATCATCAAAATCTGCATCTCCTGGAGCTCGTAACCAATGTTTAATTAGGCTATATAGTTCTAAATACAGAGGTGAAATTAGAATTCTTGTGTGAATTAGGCTGCAACAACCTTGGATTGTAACATTAGTGCAGTTAGATCAATTGATATTGCCCTGAGTTAGATTAATTGATATTGCCTCTATTGTGTAAGTAATGGATGATTTCGATATCGGTCAAGGTCTCGGTGTTAACGTGGATTGATATTGTTATGTATTAATATTAATGGTGAATGACGAGTTCGATCTTTGTTAGTGTATGAAGGAAACAAGGAGGAAATGATGCTTTCTATATCCCCGATTCGAAGAGAGGGGTTAATACTGGATTACCTCTGTCCGTCCGTAACAAATTTCTCTGCAACTTCATATATTGTACGAAGGTTCAGTATGAGGTCCCAAGCCGCATAAATTGATTCCAAGTCTGAAAGACTGTTTACCGACTTAGTTTAATTTTCGACATTTACGAAACAGAGAAATCATAGATATAAAAAACTTCATTTTTAGTTAACTTTCGAATTCCATATCATCGGTGACCGAAATCAAATTTTTTATAAAACTTTATTCCATCAGGAAATCATATTTGCTCTTTTCAGTGGCATGCGATGACGTGTGCCTCATGTAATAATAAAAATAATTAGAACTGGAATGTAAAAGATTGATCGAAAAATCTAGACACAACATGAAAATTGCATTACATAACTTTTTAAGTTTGACACTAAGCTAAAGTAATGCCGAATCGACAGCTTATCATTGCCTCTCGTAGACTTTCGTTCGACAACTTTTGGGCAGCTGCTATCTACCCTATCCCTTGCCATGTTTTCGGTCGTTAGACATCCATATTTTGGTACCTCAACTGCCATACTTCGACTCCTTTTTTAGCCATTCTTAATCTATTGGCAGTTCTGTACTTAGTACAGGTAAGTACTTGTTTCTCCAGCCGGAAGGGCAACATAAAAACAAACACAATTAGTCATATTCGCTGGTCTCGCCTTAAAATACTTCATTTCAGTCAAACTAATGCATAATCAAAACTTCCAAAAATAGTCGATTTTCTGCCCTATATAAATTCTTGTAAGCAATTAATTTAATAATCATAAAGTACGTCTTCTATTTACTTAGTATTCATAATGAGGCAATATGAATAGGTGGTGGAGGGATTGGGAGTACCCGGAAAAACACCTTCCGCAAGAGATCTTAAAACGTAGTCACGCCAGGATCTGCTCCGAATTCAATTTGTACCAAGGATAGAGGCGTTTCGATAAGTTGGAGCGCACCTTTGACCCCGTAAGTAAAAAAAAACATTCTAATCCATGCCCAAATCACAATACAGAAGCAAAGTAAAAACTTTGACACTGGCAAGTTAGGTTAAACTTCCACAAGGGAAGTGAGGCCGGGTGCTCAGGAAGAGTAAACACCTCATAGTGAGGATCACTGGATATACCAATAAACATTCAACACTTGGCATTATAAACAAATTTATCAATAAGATCGGATCGATAAAATCTACAAAAGTTGAAAATCAGTCTGAAATTCAAAAACAAACATACCAGTCCTTTTCATCAATCACAATTTCAAAGAAATACCAAAAATTTTGAAAACCTGCGAATTACATATTATACCAGTTTTAATATTTTAGCACTAGACTACGGTTTCGGAATACAATTCCTCATCAGTTGGTGCTTGGATCGAAATTATGAAAGCAATTTTTTCAAGATGTTGAAAACCTGCTAAAATAAGTTAAACGGGTAAACTCCCATCATTGAAGTTGGACCGGGTGCTCAGAGAGGGCAATCAAATCGTGTCTAGCTAGGCACACGTATACCGGATACGTGTGAAATCAAAGGAATTATGGGACGCTAAGTGTATATCAAGAATAATGTTGGATGCATAGGCATTAACACGAACAGTTTTATCGGGTACCATTCCATGTCCGAATTACAATCCAGACGCAAAGAAAAAACTTTGAAACTGACAAGTTATATATTAGGTTAAACACGCGAACTTCCCAAATGTTCTTAGAAGTATTCGATTGACCAGGTCCTAGTTTCACAATCATTCCTTAACTAAAATCTGGTGAATTTGGCATCTTAGTAATTTTGCAAGTTGTTAAAATATTAAAGAATTTAAGGTTTCAATTAATTGAAGATTACTTCAAGCTTATCACATTAACATTTAGTTTTGTCAAATATTTACATCCATAGTTCCAACAGTGATTGCCAAAATTTGCGAAATTTAAGTTCAGAATATCCTTAGTTAAGGCATGATCGTGAAACCGGGGCCTGAGCTATAGCTAATACAGTTAATTAAACAGTCCATTGTTTCGTCCATGGTTCATTTAGTTGAGCATACATTCATCAAAATGTGAAAACATGCAATACTAGTTTCCCCAATGAAAAGGTTTATATGCAATATTTGAATTATGTTAAGAACGTTTTATATACCTCGATTTCAAAGATATTCTCGATATGGTATGATTACGTAAATATTTTCGTAAGAAAGCCAAAATTTAAATCGTCTTTACTATTCATCCTATTAGATTATTTTCTTGCAAAAACAATGATGCAAAAATAGAGAAATATGTAGATTCAGAGTGAGCACCCGAAATCAAATCTAAAAAATGCAAAATTTCAAAAGGATTTTTTTTAATAATACATAAAACAAAAGCATCATTTAAAAACTATGCATTCAATACAAGTCATAATATAAAGTGTTTATGAACTTACCTGACTGAGAGTGCCAGTTTCTGTCTATTGCATTCGTCCTCGTTCAGGATAGGATGAAACCTTGAAATTGCACCCAACCACTTTTGATATCGCACTATAAACAAACATATCTAACATCCTTGATGCCTAAGTGCCGCAGACGCCGGAATCGATAACTCGAAAAACACAATAAGTCATCTATATAAGTCATCCATAGATACATTTCATAACTGTATAATCCGGCTCGCAATTTGACTATTGACAAAAAAGTAATAATCTTTTTAGGGGAGCCTAATCGAAAGGTAAGATAGACTCTTATAGGTGAACAACAATGACCTGTCCCCTTGACCTTTTCTTTGGAATATTCATAAAGAATGTTCCATCCAATACATTGGCATGTCAGAATTCAAGTTAATGCATAAGTAATGCACGTTTCTCATGACGTAAATGACATAAACACCCGTCTCCCTTATACATACATGCACTGGTCTATAAAAACATTTTTAAATAAAGGTCAAGCGGACAGGTCAATCTTGTTTGCCTATATTTGATGTTCTATTGATTAATTAAAAACTGTATAGTTTATTATGGTACAGGAACTGACTACTTGGGTCAAAATGATATATTGATGCGTTTAACTGAATTAAACCAATTACTTACTAATAATTTTTTTGTATTTCCTGACTCTCGCTAAGAATGGGAATTAACCTCGGAAACTTAATGAAGAAGTTTATAATTAGATCTTTGGCATGTGAATCAAAAACAAAAATACTTATCCATGTTCGAATCACAATTTAGAAGAAAAGTAAAAACTATGGAACTGAGAAGTCAGGTTATAATAAGACACGTGAACTTCCACCAGGAAAGTGAGGCTGAGTGCTCAGGAAGGGTAAGCACCTCCTGTTTAGCTAGCTACACGTGTTAACAAAATTGTGTGAAAGGAACATGGAACTTTGGGACGTTAAAATATCCAGGAGAATCCCAAACACAGACACATCAAACTTATCAACAAAGGACATTCATGTTTAACTCGCTATATTTGCATTTCATCAGGTCTTTGACCACATCAAAATATTGATGAATAGAAAACTTACAGAAGCGAATTGAATCAGATTTTGATGTTAATAAACATAAACTTGCATTTAAACAGGACTCAAGACTTTTGCTGTCAAAAAGCATATTCAATCAGGTCTTTGAATTCGTCATGGTAGTTTACAGAAACAGATACCATCTGGATTCAATCAGGACTCTGGTCTTTTGGTGTAAAATAATACCCAGTAAGTGAAAAATACAAAGCGTATTCAATCTCAGGATGTGAAAGAAATTGCTACAGACGGTATCCAATTTCAGGTTGTGAAATCAAACGGCTAAAGAGGGTATTTAATCTCGGGGTGTAAAATGAAACCGCTACAAATGAGAATTTAACCTCAGGGTGTGGAAAATGCTTCAAAACGTATACACTCTCGGGTTGCAAAAAAAAGAAACCAAATCAAAACGCATACAATCTCGGGTTGCAAAAAGAAACAAAAACAAGACGTCGTCAATCTCCGATATTAAAATAAATATCGTGACGCCATCAGCTATTGGCGAATGTGCAAAAATTTTACATGTGCATTGCGCTGATGACATTATACGAGAGGGTTCTTCATCGTGCAATGCCTACAGTGACACGGGACCTTGTTTCTATTAAGCTCCCATTTGTAAGAATCGTGACTTTTATTTCGCATTTCTTAATGCCGAGTGCTTTGCGAAAAGTCACTACCTACTGTCAAGTCTTGGGTCAGTCCCGGTCGGGGTTCGAACCCACGACTTCCAATTTACGGAGCGACTGCAGTAGTTAGTTGTATTAGATGATGAAATGTATAACACAATGGAGAGAAAATGCAATATGAGTGTTATCTATACTTTATAAACAATTAACAATAAACAAGAATTATTTTAGGATCAACTTTAGCTGTAAATAAAGCTTTAAATATGTCATTACAACATTTAACATTACACTCCATTCAATCAAACATACAAATATAGTTTTTTGTAATTAAAATATATTATTGCGGTTTCATTAAACATCCGTTATGTCACAATTTAAACGTTAATGATGATACTTTACCATATGGGAATAATAAGTGACAACAAATTCATATTTAAATCTTAAAGGACAATTATTAGCAATTTGAAATAGATGGATTTAATTTTGGCTATCAACAGTGAAGACGCCAAGCTAATCAGAAAGTACAATCCCTTATTTAAAAATAAGAACAAAGACTATTGTTCAAAATTATATTCTTGATTTTGTGTCTTGACCAAATAAACCATTAAACATGAAACACTGCAGGAAATCAAAAAAATATATACGCATACATTAAAATTGACGATGTAAATTTTGTCCTCTAATAGTACAATAATTACATATTATACCAGTTTTAATTCTACAACAGAAGGCAGTTTCGGAATACAATTCCTCATCAGTAGTGCTTGGACCAAAATTGTGAAACCAAATTTGTTTTCAAGATATACTCAAAGTACCAATATATATATTACTTTTTTTTTTATTTGAAGAAATATTCCTTGCCATTTCCCGTGAATATGTCCTTGATTATTACTCTGTGATGTTCTTTAGAAATATTACGCTTTAAAACGTTTGGTTTTGTCAATGACGCTGAGAATGAATACCACATTTTCTGAAGGAACTTTGCTAAAACTTTGACGCGGTTGTGAAGGCTTTAGCATACTTCGCAAATGGAATAACGATTAATTCCGTTACACGAGTTCTGACATTTAAGACAATATGTATGAATTTATTTTAAATTTGTGCAAAAGGACTATACACCCAACATCTAAAGGCTGCAAAGCATGACTTGTATGAGCGGGTAAAAGAAATAATACAATATTGTGCTGTTTTGTCAAATCAAATATACAGAACTATGATAGAGCTGTTTTCATTTCAATATCTTAAAAATATTTGGATTTTCACAATTTTTAGTCCGAGCATTTTGATCAGGAATTGTATTCCGAAACGGCCACTAAACAAGTTTAGTAATTACAGCGAGTTAAGTCTGGTCTTTTGTTTTTTTTATTAATGGGGCGGTTAAAATCTAAAAAAAAAAAATGGTTTTATAGTTTTTCCTTCAAAATGTTGCATAAATCTGCAGCGTTAAGGCATCTAGTTACATAAGGTGAAGCACATCTTCCAGAACGTTAAAAAACTCCAATATGATTGACTAAATATCTCAGATTAAACCGGTGATATGCTCTGTTTATTTCGAGATTACTTGTGACAAGTTTTAGTATGAAGCCTTTTAGAGTGAGTGAGTGAGTAATGGGGTTTAACGTCCCAGTCAAGAATTTTTCACTTATATCGAGACGTCGGCGACTATAGGCGAAAGTGCAGTAATTTTGCCTGTGCGTTGCGCTGATGGCATTATACAGGAGGGTTCTTTAGCGTGCCAAGCCCACCGTGACACGGGACCTCGTTTATTTTAAATTCCCATCCGAAAGAACCGTAACTTTCATTTCGTAATGCCGAGTGCTTGGCGAAAGAACAGTCACTACCCACTTTCAAGTATTGGGTCAGACGCGGCCGGGGATCGAACCCACATCCACTTACGGAGCGAGCACTCTACCGTGAAGCCTTTAAGATCGGAACCTGCTGTTTTTTTTTTATATTTTTCCATCTATATTTCGTGCAATAGAGGTAATTTGGTATTCCACAAAACAGAATCTTATGAGAACTTTACTCGACTGAAAGAGCACAATTATGCTTACACTTAGTATTCTTTCACACACGATAGTTATATTCATTTATTTTTATGATTCATATTATTATATAGTTTAAGTTTGTTGGGGACTTTGTACAGCGAATTCGAAGGAGGCTGCTCGCAAATAAATTGAGCTAGGGATATTGCAAACGTAGGCTTATCAAGGCCCTCAAATAGTTTTATGGCCGCCATCACTCTTTAATGAATAAGTTTGATGTCTCTGTGTCCAGGATTGCCCTAGATGTATTTGACGTCCCACACTTCCATGTTCCTTTCACACAATTTTGATTACACACGTGGCGGGTGTAGCGAGCTAAAACGGAAGTGCTTACCCTTCCGGAGCACACGGCCTCACTTCCCTGGTGGAAGTTCACGTGTCTAACGTAACTTGTCAGTTTCAAAATTTTGCTTCTGGATTGTGATTCGGACATGGATTAGTATGTTTGTTTTTAATTTATTAAATAACTAGATGAAAATTATTTGAAGTTTCCCAGAAATCAGGCGAGGCGCATGTCATCTAGGTTTTGTGTAATCAATAGCTCAGTGATTCAGTCGAGTACTGAGTGCAATGTCAAATAAAATGTCATAATCCATTTAGTTGTCCATCTAAAATTTCGATATTTTTTTGCAAATTAGGTTCCGTTATATGTAAAATTTATTTGCAACTATTTGATGTTATTTCGTCAGAAATTGCAAAAATAAATCTGTCATCATTAATTTCGTTCGATTACAAACAAAAGTCATGTTCAGTACATTTCATTGTTTCTATGCTGTATCGTCCTCCGCATGGCACACAGGGAAAAATAATCAATATTTAATCATGTTCAAACGTTATAAGTAAAATTATCTGCGATTAGTGAAATCCAAATGTGTAATTCAGATATGTCAAAAGTTGAACAACACGCTATGGACGAACTCGATTTACCTAGTGCGGTTGTTCAGTTGGTAGAGTGCTCGCTCCGTATGTGGAAGGTCGTTGTTTCGAACCCCGGTCGGTTCTAACCCAAGACTTGAAAGTTGGAAGTGACTGTTTTTCGCCAACCACTCGGCATTACAAAACGAAAGTCGCGGTTCTTTCGTATGGAAACTTAAAATCAACAAGATCCCTAGTGACGGTAGGCTTGGTTTGATAAAGAACCCTGCTATATAATGCCATCAGTGCAACGCACAAGCAAAATCGACGTCCTGACATAAGTGAAATATTCTTGACTGGGACGTTAAATGCCGTTACTTAACTAAGCTCGTCGATTCTTGACTTGGACGTTAAATGCCGTTACTTAACTAATAGGCTCGTCGTTAGATATATGTTAAAGTTTCGACAGGCCTGTATTGAACATACACTACTCTTAACGTGGACGGGAAAGCATATATTGACCCATGTGTACGATGTTTTGATGTCAGAATGATCTAGGTATGGATGACTCATCGCTATATTTCTTCTTAGAAATTCTTTTAATCATAACAGATTGATTCGTATGTTAGCAAGATATACTACTTTCTGTAATACAAAGCGACATCGGACCCAAATGTTAAATACAAACTAATCAGAAACACACATCAATTATTGTTATCACATTGAGTAACCGGGTGAGATTGTTCATCATCCAAGGTTTAATCAAACATATACCGTTGAACCTGCCTTAAAGTCTACCTTTATATAAGAAGCACCTGTTTATCAAGCCCTGTAACGTTTTATCCAAAAGCTCTTTATTCAGGTTGAACTACGAGGAATTTATACAATGAAGCAAGCTGCTTACAAATAAATTGACTCGGGGGATTTTTAGGGCCTTCAAAAAATTAATGGCCGTTACCACAGTGTTGTTGGTAAGTTTGATGTTTCCCGTTTTCAGGATTGCCCTTGATATATTTGACGTTTCATGTTCCTTTCACTCAATTTTGATTACACACGTAGCGGGTGTAGCTAACTAAACAAGTGGTGCTTATAATTACCCTCCTGAAGCACCCCTCCTCACTTACCTGATGGGCGTTCAGATGCTAAAACTTACTTGCTAGTTTCAAAGTTATAAATCTGGTTCTGGATTGTAATTCGAACATGGATAAGTGGTTTGTTTCAGATATAAGGGCCACCTGCACACAATGGCCACTTTTACAAGTTCTTTGGGTTGCCGTTATAAACAAGCTTGATTGTATAATATTCCGTTTAACTGAATTTTGAATTTTAATCAATCTTAAATATACATATTTATTTCAAATTACTATCCGGTTCACAAAACACCCAAACATGTATCGCAAAACGCTAATCTGGAAGTTTACCCCAACTGTTTTCTGTCCATGATAACATATCTTAACCAGTATGTCCAAAAGAGGTATGGCGGGTTTGATAGGCGCTTTTCACATTGCCCCCTGCTTGAATGGATGAATGACGTAACGGTGTATTTTTAAACACCTGAGGATTTCGAGTTCTATTATTAGACAAGGTCTATGAAAAACAAGCGCTTCGTTTGTGTAAACTTGTTTTTCCTTGAAGAGCCGAAGATATTGAACAAACCTTAACATTCATAATCTTCATTCTTCATCTTTATACAATAAACAGAAAAACTTGAACAATAAAGTATTAACTTTCATCACGCTTCACTAAGAATTCACGGGTGATGTGTGTAGATTAATCACTGTTAAGTGTATAAAAATGTAACCTGGCTTGATCTGCTAGCAGTGTTGTGAAAGAAGATAACGCTCATTTTTTAAAACTAATATTTGTAAAGGAAAATTTTTACAATAGTATTTTATAAAGATAAAAAAAAAAATTTATAAGAAGAAAAATAAATAAAAAGATATCCCAGATGGGATTCGAACCCATGCTGTACAGGTTGCAAAGCGCATTCGCTACCCACTGAGCTAACCACAGCAGTTAGTGCCAGCCGTGTTAAAATGCAACATCACTTATATGTGCAGTGGTCAGTTTTAATTTTCCCTAATTTTCAAAAATTGACCATTTTCTCCTAAGAGGACCAATTTTTTGAAAACTCGTAATGATTGCATTTTGAAAATATTTTCAGAAACAATAACGTAAAAAGTGGTCTTCCGAGGAGAACACTTTGATAATAATTATCAAAGACGGGGAAACCCCTTCATTTTTCATATTTTAGCATAAATGAGCAGAAAGGTGAGCTTACTAAGAAAACTACCAGTAAAATATACCTTTGTATGAGCCAAAATCTGAAAGTCCACATAAAATACTGCTGCTTTATTATTTAAGTGCAAGAATATTTAGACTTTTATTTTTCAAAAACCAAAACAGTCCATTTAGGACAAAATCTCATCAAACCCGCCATACCTCTTTTAATTCAGATGCCTTCATTGACTACTCAATGATAAATTTGTTACTATTTTCTTAATAACTTGGATGTTTAGACTAAGAATTTATTTTTGTTTGCATTCTTGAAGTGTTTTTGCTTCCTAGAAGAGTTCTGTATCATGATACGTACTATATGTGAATTGAGTGTATCGCTGCAGTCCTATAATTAACCCGTTTAATGTTTTAACTGATTTTTTCTATGTAAATCAACCACAAACACCGGACAACTGATTTTTGAAAAGCGATTAACCTTCTAAAAGACAAAGTTAAATTTAAAAAAAAGAAATTAAAAATTGATTACAACCGGTCAAACTACCCAGCAAACACAATAATTAAGAAATGCGTAAGGTTAATAGTCGGGTGTACAATTCATTTCTAAAAATAAGTATGCATGAAGAAGTCTTTAAGTCTTTGAAGGTGATGAAACAGCCGCTTGTATAATGACAAACCATTTGTGGAATGTGTTGTTTGTTAAATATGACTCAAAAACAATGATCCCAATTACAAATGGGACATAACAAATGTTCGAATGTGCTTGTTAATTTGGGGAATCCACTTTAATTTTAGATGAATTATATGAATTTCTTACACCTTACAAAGTAAAAACATGTTTGCATCAATGCAATAAAAGAAGTACAACTATTGCTATAAAGAATGAAGACAATTACATTCAGGGACAGGGAAAAGGTTCTCAAAATTGCAAATACGTTTGAAATAAAAAAAATACTTAAATGTAAAAAATTAAAAAAATAGGCAATGCTTTTCCGTTCTCGTATGAAATTAAAAATAAATACTTAAAAGTAAATAAAAATCAAAATTAAAGCTATGCTTTTTCGTTCAAAGTGTTTTAAGTAGGATTTGATTTGATAAAATACATTTTGGTCCTTCTTCATTTCTGATTTAAATATAAGAATATTTTCGTTTCTGCAATTTTGGTCCATGTTTTCGGTCTAGTGGTGTGCTGCGGAATCAAAACAGGATTAATATAAATTACACAGACAATCTTTGCAGACTAAAAAGACCTTATAAGCTTGATCAATAATTTTCAAAATTTGAAGTCAATGCCCTTAAAGATGAATTTAGAATAAACACTAAACAATCAAAGTTATAAGAATATAAAAAGTATTAAAACAATAAAACCAAAGTTAAGTACACAAAAGGGAATCACTCACTCCTGAATTGGCCAAATGGAGATCTGCCTACTATAATATTCATATTCTATCATAAATATTGACAAACAGTTATAAAAACGTTATACAGACATAGAATACCTCGACAATTTAATTCAAAAATCTTTTTCGATATTAAAATTTGTTTTCACAAGTGGTTACCCCTTGGAGACAACGTGTATGGAGTACAATCATGTATAAAAAAGTTATACGGCTGTCTGCAAGACGAACTGGTTTCCAGACATTAATTTTTTAAAAACATTTCACTAATAACAATTGTTCGTGTTTTATTAGCTTCGAAATACAAAGTTGGATATCGATGATATAATGTGAATTTATACGAGTGTCATTTTGCTTTGCTACAAAAACAAAATTAAACAATGTACAAAATAGAAATAAAATTCAAAATAACACAATATACGTATTTTTTCATTTATGGCGTTAAAACATGTACAGTAAAAATTTCGCGAAATGTCCTTAGCTGTATTAAGATATTTCATATTATGACGCACACGAAAGGCTACATTTGAAACTTTATGACAAACGTGATGGCTTCAATTTTTCTATTGTCAATTTTCCTTTTTTATGCAACAATATACCTGCTTCTCCTGTATTTGTTTCGCTATAGAAAAGCCTGTTCCCACTACATGGACTTTGTACAACGATAAAGGCTGCTTGCAAATAAATTGTTGACTCAGGGATATTGCAAGCCTAGGCTTATCAAGGCCATCCTCACAGTATTGTTGATAAGTTTGACGTCTCTGTGTCCAGGATTGCCCTGGATATATTTGACGTCCAATAGTTCCATTTTCCTTCCACACAGTTCTGATTACACACGTGGCGGAGGTGCGTACCTTTCCGGAGCACCTGGCCTCACTTCCCTGGTAGAAGATTACCTGTCTAACCTAACTTGTCAGTTCTAAAGTGTGTACTTTGCTTCTGGATTGTGATTCGGACATGTTTTTGATCATAAAACCAATGAGATGAACATTTCCAATCAAAGCAGATCATTTAAGTTTATATTATCTTTGGTCATGGTTCATCAAGCATCACCAAAACATCCCTATGCAGATATTTCATCGGTATGTATGACAGGGCATTCAATAATAATAATCACGCACACTGGTGAGTGTAGACGTGTTTAACCCAACTTGTCAGTTTGAATGCTTTTACTTTGCTTCTGGATTGTAATTAAAAGATGGATTAGTATGTTTGTTTTTTGATGATTATAACAGGTAATTCACATCATTGCTGTTAATGTTCTCTACTGGAATTACTTTTGCTAAGTGAACGTTTTTAATACCATTTTGCAAGAAGAAGCACGGAAACTGAGAAAATTAAACACTCTATAAGCAAGGATACTGAAAAAAAAAACAAAACAATTTCAGGAAACTCTATATGCAAGGAAACTGAAAAAAAATAAAACATTATTTCAGGAAATTCAATAAGCAAGGAAACTGAAAAAAATTGAATATAATTTCAGAAAATTCAATAAAAGGCCAGGAAAGTTCAAGTATGATTATCATTTCAGATGATTGAACTAGAATGTCAATTTAAAACAGACAGTTAAATGTCTGCATAAAACTACACATATACGTTTGATTAATTTTACCAGAAGAAATTCATCTGTCTGCATTTTTACATTTTGATCGGTTAATCATCCATGGTACATATCAAAACTGACGTAAGATTTAAACATATCTTCAGGAAAAAAATTGTAAAAACTTATAAAAAGTAGACGTTTGTTTAAAACATCTCCTATGGAAAAATCAGACAACTAAATAAACGGAACCAATGCGCCAGACTGATTCAATAAGAACGATTATGCAACCGCATTTACGTGCAAAATTGCAGTATGGTAAATTAACTGAATTCTGGTGTATAAGTGTATATATTGTATTTTGGGTATCAGTCGGTCAAGGTCCGGCTAGTGCTTAAAGGACAATACAAAATTTATTTTTTGCAAGGTCCTGTTAGTGCTTAAAGGTCAATACAGAATTTATTTTTGCAATCATTTTATTATAAAATTTGTATTTTACACAAGGATAAGTCTCTATACTGTATAGTGGTGTATTTATTGTTTTAAAAATGTAACTGAAAACTATGTACAAAAAAATGGTAAAACAAATTGGGTAACTATCTTGAAGAATATTGAAGGTAATAAATGTAAAACTACTAGTTGAGATTGTGATTCGTTCATGGATTGGAAACGTCTGGTATTTGGTAGGATTTTCATATCGTTCATTTAAAAAATAGGCATCGACACTCAGAAACCCATCAGCACTCAACGATAATATTCTATTGACACTCCACCATACTGATTCCCTACATGACGGTTCATTTGAATATAAATATTAATTTGGACGCTTCTGAGGACTAAAACACAATAGAAACGTGAAACTTTTTCTGTTTTAAAAACATGTTGAATTTACCAAGTCACAGACGACATGACACTAATCCTCCTGACGCTGTTACTATGCATTTCAAAGGATCTAAGTGCAATATTGTAAATAGAAATGACAGACTCGATGACAAAATAGCTCCTCTTATCACATAAGTTGAACCCTTCCCCACTCAAGCAACATAGGTTCAAGCTCCTCCCCACTCAAGCAAACCCTAATTGAGGAGAGAGTTTGATCGCTTGCCAAAGGTAGGTGGTTTGCTTAGGCCTTGGTTTTAGGTTTGAACCTAGATTTTTGTTTGTTTTTTCAATTTTGTTTCACGAGCCCAGAACTAAAAAAACTAGTTGTATGAAAAAGAATACTGTTCATTATATTTATTAGTAACAGCAAATCCCTAAAGCGGAGAAACAAATACTTGCTTTTGTTTTATTAGTTTAAATTAACATTGACAAAAAGACATAATTCCAGGTACTTTTGAGATCTCATATCTTACAAATATAAAATACAGCGTTGACACGGATTAACATTAACGAAAAACATAAATATTAAAAGACATTATTCCATCGTCACTCCAATAATTTAGTTCTATTGTCCCACTTATTAAATATTGCATATTACATGATTTGAAGATATTCAATGGACATCTATCTAATGACGCCCTTAAGGATTAAGGAGATATAGAGAAAGGGGTATTATTTTTTATTTAGACATTATTTTATATTTTTGGGTTGGCCTAACTGCAATCATGCATGATGATACTCCTGACCCATATAACATGTAAAGAGACTCTTCATATCCTTTTCAGTCTGTTTCTGATATGAATGTAACATTTGAAGATATTGAAAAGGGCACATGTGTAAACTCTTGAAGAAGCATTTAACAAATTGCGCAAAATATAGGAAATAAAGGATGGAATAGAACGTTATTTTTTGGCTCAATTGAAATTGGCAACTTTTTTGACAAGAAAAAAGCATGTGTAACTTTTTTCAAGCTGTTAGAAAAATACTTAAAACACAAATTACTCTTAACTTTTACAAGCAAAATGCTACAATTTCTGCAGGATGATGCATAAATTATATCTCCATGAATTGAACCCCAAAACTTTAAGCTGTTTAATCCAATTTTTTCCGTTCTTGTTGACTTTTTGGAGTTACAATTTTCCGTATTTGAGCTTTTTCTTCCCCCTTTTTTTAAAAAAAAAAAAAAAAAATTTGGTCATCTATATGGATATGTTAGACTATCATTGGCAAAATCTGGATACCTTTACAAATTTGTTTCTAGTAGAACCGAAAACTTTTTACGGCCCGATGTCCCCCCTATTGACCAGTCGCGTGACAATACCGGCGCGCCTTACCGTGAAGTTTCAAACCCCACTTGGGTCATTTACTGAATATCTTTTGGGGGCTCAGTGTTTAGGTTTGAACATGAACTGGAATGTTGGTTTTAATTCCTTCAGGACTGTAGAATTGTCCTTCTCGGTAAAAAAAAATCACTTTCTTTATTAGTAATATTTTCCCTAAAACACCTAAAATGAAAAGAGACTTTATATTAATGTTGCTTTAACTAACAGAAAAAGTACATAGCTGCGTGTACTTTTACGTGTTTTCAAACCTTCAACTTTTATTATTAAAATACAGGTCATCGACACGGAGAAAACATCAACATTCTGTACTTTTACAGGTTTTCAATTCAAATCTTACAATGTTTTTATTTAAATACAGGTCATCGACGCGGATCAACATTCAAAGACACAACTCCATCGGGTTCTATGATCCCATATATCGTAACCAGATAACATTACAATATATATCACTACATTTAAGTATTTTCTTTATTTTAATTTGAACGCGATGATATACAATAGCCGCCTCTCAAAGATGTCCTTTGAGGAGTTGGGAAAAAATCAGAAGTTAGAATTTTAAATATTTTTCTGTTCTAGAAACCTAAAAACCCATTTTTATATAAGGCCTAATTTGTTTTTATTTTGACTTAACAAAGACGTTGATACTATGTGTTCTGCTGACCTATAAAATCTAAGTAGACAATGCTTTAATAAATACACATTATACCAGTTTTAATTTACAACACTAGACGGTGGTTTCGGAATACATCAGTACTGCTTGGGTAAAGATTATGAAACCAAAACTTTTTTCTCCAAGATGTTGAATTGATATCCAAAGGATCAAAATATATTTTACCAAAATCAGATAAGGAAATACTTTGAACCTTAGTTTTAGAGGAAATTTTAACTAGCAGCAAATTTAGACAGTAGTATATACACACTTATTGCCTATTGATTTTTTGATATCCTCGTAGCAACAGCTACCAGCAAAAATACTAGCTCAGGGGCTTAAAATTCATATTATACCACAGGGATGAAGCTTAACTTATTTGAGTTAGGGGTCCAGCTCACTTCAGAAAAGAAGTTGTAATAGTAATAAATAGCTAAAATGTATAAACATTAAGGGGCCCAGATTGATTTTTAGTAGCCATTGGCTACTGGGCCCCTGCTAATCTTCATCCCTGTTAACCAGTTTAAAAATGACAGAATTGTCTACAGATTATATCGAATCTTGCTATGTAGGTTTGAATCCTACTTAGCAGATTCTAATACGAGGATATTTGGTTGCTTGTCGAGATCAGTGTTTTGCTTCGAAATGTTTTTGTATTTATTTGGTTTGAACATGGATGGACTTGTATATTTGTTTTTGAGATCATCTACCGTTTTGAAACTGTCTGCTTCGCTATAAAAGAAAAAAAATATTCTTGGAGAAAATATAATTATATACTCCCTTTATTCTGAAGTTTCAATTAACACGAATATAATTGCGTGTACTTTTACAAATGTTCATATCTTCCAATTATTCAAATACAGGGCATTGACACGTAGAATACACCAACATTCAAAGACACAATTCCATCGAGTCCTATGGTAGAGAATATCGTGAACAGATGACATTATAATATATATCACTACAATTTAATATATTCTTTATTTTAATTTGGACGCGATGATATACAATAGGCTTCGATCAAAGATGCCCTTGAGGATACAGAAAGCTGAAACGTTATATTGTTGTTTGTTCCAGTAACCTACAAAGCCAATCTTGATATAAGACGTAATTTGATATAATTTGAATTTGACCAAACCACAGACATTTCACTAATACTCCTGACGCTGATATTATGTGTTCTACTGACCCATAAGATCTAAGTAGACAATGTTGTATTAACTCCTTTGACATTTTAAAGAGATTAGTTTTACTTGAATTGAAGTTCGATTTGACTTGATGTGAATTCTATGTATTGTCCAATTTTCTGACGTTTATCATAACGATTTGGTTTTATTGTTCTACTATATCATCGCAATAATAACTAAATTATAGACATCATAATGTGTCTTTTATTCTGTAGCTGTTTTCAATATTGGATATTCCACAGACTTTTGATATGTTCTTTAGTCTTTATTCATTTGGGATACATTTAAAGTTACATTTTTTATGTCATTTATTTCCATTTTGCGATGATTCAAAATTCAATTATCACAAAAGTAAGTAAAAATGAAATGGAATGTCAATACCACATTGATTAGATAAGCTGGACCTGTACTTTTACGGAAGGGTTCGAATGTACCTTAGTTATTTAGATTCTATCGTACTTTTTTTTCCTTTTCATACACCCGTACAATCTGCTTTTACTCATGGTGTATTTGTTTCATTGTTAATCCAAGTTAGTCCAAGAACCAGTGATGAGTAATCAGGTTAGTCCAAGCACAACTAATGAGGAATGCTGTATTCCTGCTGGTGGTTGTTGCATCGAGGATATCACAAACTCAGTAGACAATAATAATTGTGTATATATCATTTTCTAAATTTGTTCCTAATTAAAATTTTCTCAAAAAGTAAGTTAAACTCCCTCATGCTAAGTATTTCCTTAGCTTAATTTGGTAAAAAAGTATTTTGGTCCTTTGATTCAAGTACTTCTGATGAGGAACTGTATTCCAAAGCAGTCGTATGTCGTTAAATTAAAATAAATATATTATGTGATTAATACGGAATCTGATTATCCTGCTTATGATGTTGATAGAGCGACGTCCAACGGGGAAAATGAAACGGGCTATTTACACATACATTTTGACTCGGGATAAGTGCAGGCCAGGTTCTCAAGTTTTATTGCCATAATATGTGATTATGTGATGCCTTCATAATAATTTAATCTCCTGAATATATTTGAAGTTGCATAGTTCCGTATTTCTTTCATTCTCCTATGGGGCTAGTGTGGCTACCCAGACACGAAGTACTTATCCTTTCCGAGCATCGAGCCTATCTTTTCTGGTGAAATTTTTGGTTTATTTTACAAATTATATTTCACAAAATAAATTAATCTGTATTAGTTTTGATTTGAAAGCGGACTGGCATGTTAGTGTTTCGATTCGGCAAAGCATTATTTAAAAAAGCATAATATATTAACCGCCAAATCTGTTTCATTTAACGATAATCCAGTAGAAAAATTACCTTACTGCATGTTTTAAGATGCGTTGATTTACCAATTTACTTTAAAATACAAAATTTAGGTATTTCTAATCTACAATTGCACATCCATAGCTTTTTGCTATGACCGTTTTTGCAGTGTAAAATATTTTCTTTTGTACCCAATTTTATCATATTGCGTCATATTATACAACAAATACATATCAATAACTTGAGTGTATTTGCAGCCAAGGTATACTAAAAGAAACATCAAAATTACTTTTAATCAAATGAGACTCGTCAATTGCTACCTTTAAAACAATAAATAATGAATACGTTGTAGTTCATCAAAAAGTTTTTTGTAATTTTTATTATAAATAACTAAATGTTTGCGATACTTTTCGAAACGCTGTTTTTTCAACCAAAATGGAACATTTAATGAACATGCAAGTTGCTTGTTTTGCTAATTGACATTTTGAATGAAATGTCTTTCTTTAAGCGAAACTCAAAATTTAAATACATATATTTTCAAATTGTATCGGTACAACAAAATGAACCTATTTTCTTAGTCGACTTATGGACACTCCAAATTTAGGCTTATCAATGCCTTAAAAAGTTTTATGGCCATCATCAAGGCATTGTTGATAAGTTTGATGTCTATGTGTCCAGGATTGCTATTTGACGTCTTAAAGTTCTTTAAACACAATTTGGATTACATACGTGGCTGGTGTAGCTAGCTAAATGGGAGGTGTTTACCCTTCCAGAGCACCCGGTCTCACTTCCTTGGCGAAAGTTCGCGTGTCTAACCTGACTTTTTAGTTCCAAAATTTTTACTTTGCTTCTGGATTGTGATTCGGTCATGGGTTAGTTTGTTCATCTCAAATGCACTTAAAGGTAAAGGTGCAAGTTCAACGTTCTATTATCTCATAGATATTTAAACTACATGTGCATCATACATGTACATACGGCTATTTGATTGCATATCGAGCCATTTATTCATAATTTGGAGAAAATTTTCAAAATTAAAATTACAATCATCGTCATATATCTTAGTGATACAATTAATGTTACGTAAAGTACTCTGCTTTCCGTGATGTCGGTACTAGATTTAGTTTCAATTTGGTCATAAATCAGTGTTTTAACATCGATCCACAGTCGTTTAACTCCGTATTATCAAGCAATACTACTGTATCATAACATTAATCGTTCATATCACGGATTGTTTCGATATTTTTGATCTGTAGATAACTTTGATATATAACTTTTGCTTTAATTCGCGTTTTTCTATACTCAAAAAACTCGGTTAAGTGTACCCGTGAGAAATAAAAATATAGGTCAAAGAGTATAATATATATATGTCGAACAAAAAATATGCAATAAAACTCCGGATATGTAATGTAAACTTTAGCGTTAAGCATATATATTAAATCAAAAGAATCAAAATATTGCCTAGTAACTAAGTGTAGAGGTTGTTATAGAGAATTATAATTGAATAAGAGGCCATTAGGCCTGATACGCTCACCCGATGGTAAGTGTGTTTTAAAAACATCAAATGAAAAATTGTTTATAGTCAAGACTTGGTTTTTTATCGTAATTTACACCATGGTTAGAGAAAAATTGCTTCAAAATAGATGTCGGTATTGAAATACATGTAAAAAATGGTAAAAAAAGTAGGTAATGATCTTGATCGTAGATCGCAACATCTTCTTGTACAGTCAAGATATAGGAATTTAAAGTTCATATCCTCAATAAGATAATGCTCTTTAACTTATATCTTGTCGTCATGTAGAAAAACTGCTCTACAGATCTAAATTGAAATATGATAAAAATAGCTAAAAATATAATGTGAAAGTTAGGGATAATCTTTACCCGATAAAATGTCTAAAATACAAAACTGCAATTTATCTGAACTTCCGTCAAAATAACGTAAAGACGCGCAAGCGTTTTTCAGGTGATGCACAGTTAAACTGAACTTAAGACACCTTAGAAAACCAACATTGCAACATATTTTTATCAGTTTTCGTGGGAAATTTTTATACTTCCAAGGTAACGTTACTTTCACAGCATTCCAACGCCACAAACAAATCGGAACTTCACCAGTACATATAAACTTCTGATAAGTTTAATTGAATCAGATATACATTTTATAATTTAAGAAAGATTGAAATCTGTTTACGACGTACATTCGTAATGCGCTTTGCCATAACCTCAAATTACCTTTGGTCAGATGAGCTACAACTAACGACAACAATAACTTAAATTGCATTGTATTGCTGTAAAGTTTAAATTTTTGTCTTATGAAAAAGTAAAACCTTTGAAAACTGTCATATTAAATTAAAGACGTAAACATCTAAAATGTGAATTAGGTCGGATGTTCCTAAAAATCCGAAAAAGTAAGCTACACCCACCAAGTTTAAAGGCAAAATAAAAATGAAAGACGCATGAAACTCAAATATATTCAAAATAATTTTTATCATACTAATCAGTAATCAACAGTGATGACAACCATACAACATTTAAACGTCTTGCAATATATCAACGAATGTTTTAGTCTAATTACGACTTAAAATAATACAATAGGAACGTGGACCCATAACTTGCAGGTTGTTTGTATAAATGACTGAAAAAAATCATCTTAAAAACATCCTGGAATTAAAATGTTTATGGCCAAGATAAGTTTTTAAATGAACTTGTACATTGATACATGTAAATCGTTAATTATGATAAAGTGATTGCCATTCTGCAATATACATTACTTCAAAACACTATTGACCACTGCAGTAGCTCAGTTGGTAGACTGCTCGCTCCGTAAGTGGGAGGTTTTGGGTTCGATTCCCGGCCGGGTCTGACCCAAGACTTGAAAGTTGGTAATGACTGTTCTTTCGCCAAGTACTCGACATAACTAAATGAAAGTCACGGTTCTTTCGGATGGCTTGGCACGCTAAATACCCTGCTGTATAATGTCATCAGCGCAACGCAAAAGCAACATTGCTGCATTTTCGCATATAGCTTGCGACATCTCGATATAAGTAAAATATCCTTGACTGGGACGTTAAACACCATTACTCGACTCGACTCAAAATACTATTGATTCATACTGATATTCAATTTGTATTTTTGAGTCTATCTAAGCGGATAGGCGGTGACGCTTTTCCTTCCGAAACACCGGCATCACATTTCTAATATATTATTTTAGCTAGTTCATTTGTTCAAAAACTAAATTTGGCAGTTTTCATTGTTTTATTATGAACTGGTATTTTCAATAGCACAAGCCTTTGAACGTTAATACATCCTAACGGTATTTATTGTTCAATCTAACTAAAAGTTTAATAAACTATGAATAAGCGACTGTTATTTATGTTTACTTGATAAAATACAAAAAAAAGTTTTGCTTTACTTAATATTCTTTATTCAATTCTGAAATATTCACCGTTAAAACAACAGAAAAACTTACAGATGTGTGAATAACAAATTAATTAATTTGATTACAGCATCTAAAACGGCTATTGGGATTTCCAAGTCAAAACAATTTAGTTGGGTCATGGAAACCAGTGGATTCTGTGTTTAATCATATAAATGGTTGTCTTCTTCGTCTAGACATTATCTAAACGTAGTAGATTTTATGTGCTAAACAAATGTCCGCTATGATCTTACTTGACAGTGATAGCATCATAAATCAAAATTCTGACATATCAAATCAATAGATCGGATAAAACATTTATTTTCTACACAATTATTTTGATCGGGAAATATCCGCTGTATTTGTAAAAAGTTTGGATTATATCCCCATTATGGTAGCTTTTACGATATCTCGTGTTGTTACGAAACTCTCCATGAGAGTATTGATCGAAAATGTAGTATAGATAGATTGCTCTTTATAAATTGTGAAGGTTCTAACACTAATGTTTTAAAACAAGTTTGATGGACCAGAATTAAGATAAAAATCAAACATAGTGATCTGTATCTCAATGTAAATCCAGAAGAGAAGCAAGAACTTTAAAACTGACAAGTTAGGTTTAACATGTGAACTTTTACCAGGGAAGTGAGGCCGGGTGCCCCTGGAGGGTAAGCACCTCTTGTTTAGCTAGCTTAACCTGCCATGTGTGTAATCAAAATTGAGTGAAAGGAACAAAAGTTACATGGCAATCCTGAGACACAGAGACATCAAACTTATCAACAAAACAGCGATGATGGCCATATATATTTTTTGAGGGCGTTGATTAGCCTAGACTTGCAATATCCCTGGGTCCACAATATATTGTGAATATAATTTTGTTCTATTTTCGGTTTTAATCAAACAGTCTTTCTGTAATTAAGAAATATGTTCAAAAGTTTGTGATTCGGACATAAATTAGTCTGTTTGTTTGCTTCATTTAAAAGCAAGGAACTAGCCTTGCAGGTTAACCAGTGCGATGACTGATCAGATACTTGATGTAAAACTAAAGTAGGACAATAGTGTTATACGAATTAATCCATTGGAACAAATGTCAATTGAAAGGTCGAACAACAACTGTTTTATAATGTACTCTGATCAAACACAAACATACTAATCCATATCCGAATCACAGTCCAGAAGCAAAGTAAACACTTTGGAACTGACAAGTTAAGTTATACACGTGAACTTCCACCAAAGAGGCCGGGTACTCCACCCGCCACGTTTGTAATCAAAATTGTGTGAAAGAACATGGAACTATAAGACGTCAAATATATCCAGGGCAATCCTGGACACAGAGACATCCAACTTATCAACAATACTGTGATGACGGCCATAAAACTTTTTAAAGGCCTTGATAAGCCTAGGCTTGCAATATCCCCGAGTCAACAATTTATTTGCAAGCAAACTAAATTTTTCTTTCAAACACCATCATCATAATGTCATCCAAGATTCTTTTTAATGAGAACCTTTTATATTCCACTATTTAATGTTTGAATTAACTTTGGTGGTTTGTTACCGAATTTTTGTTATAACCGTTTTCAAACATTTCATGTGCACCTCAAATTCAGCTTAAAGATGCATCAATATAAAAACAACCACTTCAGTAATATAAATGTAATTAACGAAAAATGCATTTTCTTCTGGACATACTTGCATTAGGAATTGTATTCTTAAATGGCTATCTTTGCTGCAAAATTAGGACTAGTTTAGTGATACTTACGTATAATCACATTTAAACATAGTAGAATCATTGGACTGGTATGATTGTTCCGATTTCATGTTTTCAAGTGACGATTGTGATTTGGACATTAATTGGTTTGCTTGTGTTTGCATCATGGGTGGCTAACATCGGTTGTTAAGAACGAAATGTACAACCGATTGATGAATACATCTGACAGACTTTATAATATTGGATCCTCATTTTGGATATAACCTCACATAAAATACTACTTAAAATAAAATCATCCAATTTAAAGTATTAAAAATTTGCAATGATTAAGTATTACAGGTTCAGGTTACAATATTTGATATTAACAGGAAGAATAAACAGATTATGATTTGTAATCTTCGTTTGGAATATCGGCTAACAAATGTTTATTCAAAATCTAGAATATCATTCAATCAACAAAAAGTACAACAAATGATGTACATATGTCAAAGCTACATCATTTTCTTTAACCTCCAAAATCCTAAAAAAAAAAAAAAAAAAACCCCACAGACTAAGGTATAAGGTATACTTCCTCATCCATATTACTTTAGCTAAATATGGCTTAATTTTTGCCCTTCGGATATTTTTCCAAGCCCTTGAAAACACTTTTTTTCATAATTTTGATCAAAGCACTACTGATGAAGGATAGTATTCCAAACAAGAATGGAATTCCTGGGTCCCCCGCCGGTCAAGCAGTATACTAGTATACTGTATAACTCCATAACGCGTAAGTCCCATAACTCCAATTTTTGATAAACAGAGTCATTATTGTGGTCAAAGTCCCATTACTCCAACAAAAAGTATCAACCATTGCTGATTTTCGAACTTGACCAAGGTATTAGTGGTATAAACATTGGTATAAATTTAATGAAAATCCGTTAAAATTTGTAGGCATGAGAGCGCTTACAATTCAAGTTTTGGATAAAACAGAGTCATTATTGTGGTCAAAGTCCATAACGTCAACAAAAGTATCGACCAATGCTGATTTACGAACTTGACCAAGGTATTAGTGGTAAAACATTTGGTATAAATATAATGAAAATCTGTCAAAATTTGTAGGCATGAGAGCCTTACAAAAAGTGTGACGGACGGAAACACGGACACACAGACGGACGGACGCCCGGCATTTCTATGTCCGCGTTGCGGCGGGGGACAAAAACAATCAACACTGATAATGTGCGTCAAACGTTTAAACCTTAGGAACACTTCATTCCTACTTTCCATGATTCTTTTAATTTGTACCACTATTTGCTACATAATCAAATTAAAAAATAACCTAACCAAAAATGGCGTTTAGTAGAAAAAAGGTTTTTTTGTCATTCGGAGCAATTCTGCAACGTGGTCGATAAATAAGTATGAATAATAATCTTGTTTTATTGTTAACATAGATTGATTGAAAGGTTTTACGCCCAAGTCAAGAATATTTTCACTCATATCGAAACGTCACCAGCTATAGGTGAAGTGACACAAGACTCAGCACAATGTGCAGGGAGGATCTGCTTACCCGTAAGCTCCCGTCTACACTTCTCTGGTTGAAATTCACGTGTTTAATTAAGATAATTTGTGAGTTTCAAAGTTTTTAACTTTGCTTTGGAATTGTGATATCGAAATGGATCAGTGTTTATTTACATCTACATAAATTCAAAATACACCCATCATTAATATACTTTTGTTTTTGCAGAGAAATGCCCATATGCGCCAATGACTATGTGTAATGTACAGGACGGGTGCTATTTACCACGAATCAAAAAAGAAACGGACGGAGTCTGTTTCAAACGCATAACCCCCCCCCCCCCTTAGTTAGGTAACGTGCCTAGAAGCAAGGTTGTTTGCCGCCACTTTCATCGATTGTAAAATTAAATGATACATGCAAATGTTGCATTAATATTGATTATAACAAGATGATACAGACCAATTGGTTGATCAAGTCTGACAGTGTCGACAAATTCTCGTTAAATTGGAGATAATGACCATTTTATCTACATCCGTTGCCTAACGAATAATCCTTACTTCATATATTATATTTTTCACTTAGCTGGAGACAATAAACCAGTAATTATTCACTTGTTAATTCGGAGTTGAATGGACCGATTATGTTCTAGATACATAAATTATATACAAATACAAGCATAGACAATGTCAACAAGTACATTACATCTAGTTTTATATGATTTATTGAACTATATTTTAAACATAATGTTACACAGGTTTCTTTTTTCTATTAAATAAACCATTTATGAATTCACATCGATATTTTGCTTTCAGCCTACGAATAATTGCGTATTTAGTCCAGTTTTAAATTTGAACTATCCAAGTCCTTAGGTTATAACCAACACAAAAGTAGTTGTCATAAACTTCTTAAAACATAATTTCCGTTTCCCTCAATTCGTTTCGTCAAAGAATGCACTCGCACATTAATTGTTGACCCAGAAAAAATGCAAGCCAATGTTTCTGCAGTCCGTCAAAGTTTTAAGTTAGCCTTAGGCTTAACTAAAAGTACAATGGCCGTCATCGCAAAAAATGTAAATATGATGTATACGTGGCCAAATTAATACTGGACATTATTTTGTGGAGTACATATAAAAACAAATATCAAAGAATCAGGTAATGGAAAGTATATCCTGAATTTGTCCATTCATATTGGGTACGATCGCTTTATCAAGGAAAAACTACTTCTACAATTGTTAACAAATGTCAATTTTTTAGGGTTGTCTCCCTTTAGTCAGGCGATGTGTTCTAACCAGAGTGAAAGAATTGAATCGTCGTACATGCGCAGTTCCATTCTTCTGAGCCATAAGGTTTTTTTTTTTTTTTTTTTTTTTTTTTTTTTTTTTGCTTCCTGCGGTCTGAATGACTCTGGTGACAAAGTAAATCTCTTAAGGATTTTAAAAAGTTTTGCGTTTTATTTTCTGACTGAGATGGTATGTACCTTATTACCACATATGCATACTTCACATCGGTAAATGACATGATAGAAAATTCATAGATTTTCATATCTAAAAGCTTGAAAAACGTGCTACGCCGGACATGCATCTAACAGTAGCTAATTACATATTAAACTGGTCAAAATTTTATAGCACTAGATGGCCGTTTCAGAATACAGTTCCTCATCAGTAGTACTTGGACCAAATTTATGAAATCAAAATACTTTACAAATATACTAAACAGGAAGTGCTTATCTTAGCACCCGGTCCCACTTCCCTAAGTGAAAGTTCACGTGTTTTACCTAACTTGTCAGTTTAAACTTTCAAAGTTGTTCTGGATTGCGATTTGGACATGGGTTAGTATGTTTGTTGTTTGTTTAGAGTTTCAGAAGTTGCGACATACTTAATATAATGGTAATCTATTGACAACAACCATGAGGTAAAAAAAATTAAAAGGCGTAATAACGCGAAATAAAGGCGTAATAATGCGAAAAAGGGCGTTATAACGCCTTTAGAAATGCGAATTGAAAGGCGTTATAACGCGAAATAAAGGCGTAATAACGCGAATTGAAAGGCGTTATAACGCCTTTAGAAAGGCGTAATAACGCGAATCGAAAGGCGTAATAACGCGAATCGAAAGGCGTTATGACGCCTTTAGAAAGGCATAATAACACGAATTAAAAGGCGTTATAATGCCTTTTTGTCTATATATAGAGCAGTCACTTCCCTTGAGAATGTTAACAAACCTCACCACAAACAGATTGGTTTTAGTTTGAATAGCTTAAGGCAACTGCAGATCTATTCTTACTAAGATGTCACAAATGTCATTTAATCATTGTTAAAAGTTAGCGATTGACAATTGGATAGGAACTTTTTAATAAATAGCCATGTGTACAGTTAATTAAAAGATCCCCATCCCCATATATAAAATGATACAACATTTTAACATTGAAAAGAAACCTTTCTTTCTGTTTTACTGAAATAGTATGTTCATTTCAGCGAAGGATCGGATGATGTGCAGTTATTTTTAAATTTCATAGAATAAATACATGTGAAACAGCTTATTACATTACATATAGTTGTGCAGAAAACACACACACACACACACACACACACACACACACTTTTAATATGTATGTAAAGTGGGGGGGGGGTTAGAGATTAAACCCCAGGACCTCCACATCATTATTGAAGGCATCTTAACCGCGTTAATAAGCCTTTATTTCGCGTTATTACGCCTTTCTAAAGGCGTTATAACGCCTTTTTATCCCGGCGCGTTATAACGCCTGTCAATTCGGGTTATTACGTCTTTATTTCGCGTTAATACACCTTTCAATTCGCGTTATAGCGCCTTTCAATTCGCGTTATAACGCCTTTCAATTCGCGTTATTACGCCTTTCAATTCGCGTTATTACGCCTTTCAATTCGCGTTATTACGCTTTTATTTCGCGTCATTACGCCTTTATTTTGCGTTATAACGCCTTTCAATTCGCGTTATTACGCTTTTATTTCGCGTCATTACGCCTTTATTTTGCGTTATAACGCCTTTCAATTCGCGTTATTTCGCCTTTCTTAAGGTGTTATAACGCCTTTTTTCGCATTATAACGCCTTTATTTCGCGTTATTACGCCTTTTAATTTTTTTTATTCATGAGCTTAATAGGCTTTCGTAGGCTAAGTAAGTAAATTTCAATCAATGCTCCGGAATGATAAGGTATAAGGTGAACTTCAGTTTCATTATTAAACTATTGAAATGATGTGGGAATGACTGTGAAGAAATCAAACAATGTTAGTTTTAGGGCGTAACTATTATACTTGTGCGTGATTTCGAAAACTCTGCACAGTTGAAGACAACTCCCAAACATGAAAGCAGGAAAGAGAAAATGCAGCGACTAAACTTAATTAATCTGAATCTTGAAGAGTCTGAGAGATTAGTAATCAAAAACAAACATACTTATCCATTTCCGAATCACAATCCAGAAGCAAAGTAAAAACTTTGGAACTGACAAGTTAGGTTAGACACGTGAACTTCCACCAGGGAAGTGAGGCCGGGTGCTCCGGAAGGGTAAGCACCTCCTGTTTAGCTAGCTACACCCGTCACGTGTGTAATCAAAATTGTGTGAAAGGAACATGGAACTATGAGACGTCAAATATATCCAAGGCAATCCTGGACACAGAGACATCAAACTTATCAACAATACTGTGATGACGGCCATAAAACTTTTTGAGGGCCTTGATAAGCCTAGGCTTGCAATATCCCTGAGTCAACAATTTATTTGCAAGCAGCCTACTTCGTTGTACAAAGTCCCCGTAGTGGGAACAAGCTCTACCATAGCGTATTAATTGGGAAACAAATACACCATAAGCAGGAGAAGCAGGTATATTGCTGCATAAAAAAGGAAAGTTGACAATAGAAAAATTGAAGTCATCACGTTTGTCATAAAGTTTCAAATGTAGCCTTTCTTGTGCGTCATAATTCAGGTATAAGTCTAAATATGAAGCAGAACTTGAGGAATCAGTCGTGTCTTTTATTTCAAGCTCACTAGGATAGATGACATTTACATAGTCTCCAAATTTAGGATTGTTAAGAGACAGAACGTCATCTATGTATCTGTATGTTGAGTTGAATGATTTGGCGACAGTAAGCTATGGTACTCGAACATTTACATTGTAAATTAAGATTTCCTATCAATTAGTGATAATATAAATCGTATTTCAATCAAACATAGTAGAGTAAGTGCGTTATTTATCGGACATACGTGTAATATCGGGCATCTGATAATATTCCTTTTGGAATAAACTATCAGAACTAAAATCCAAATTGAAACCGCACGTGTTACTTTCTTCATTCTATCCTGGAGGCATTCGTTCCGTTTTCTAGCGAGTGTTTTTTACCTATGGACAACTGCAAGAAATATCGTAGATGTGCCACACGCTACGTTTAAGCAAATGATATTTGTAAAAACAATAGGACCCTGTGAATAATTTCTCCATTATATTACATATTATACCAGTTTTAATTTTACAGCACTAGACGGCCGTTTTAAAATACAATTCCTCATCAGTAGTGCTTGGACCAAAATTATGAAACCAAAACTATTTTGAAGATGTTGAAAAGATCTATAATATATTATATACTATAATAGACTATACAATCAAGCAAGATATGTGCAAATAAAATAAGATATCTACTACATGTTAACATCTAAATCCTTAAATGTAATGCTTTTGTATAATTTCGACAAAATATTTTGAAATACAAACACTATCTAGTTTGTCTTAATATTCTCTATTTGATTTTTGGCTAAGGAAAGCTAGATATCAAACTACTTACCCTCTTGCATAATAGACTCCACTGGCGGTTGAAACGCGTTTCTACACTTTTCTGATGAATTTGCTGAACATACACAAATGGGGACTTTTCTTGTGACTATAATTTCGAAAAATATTTTGAAATACAAACCATGTCCAGGTTTAGGATTCCCTTTTTGATTTTTGGCTAAGGGAAGCTACATATCAAACTACTTACCCTCTTGCATAATAGACTCCACTGGCGGTTGAAACGCCTTTCTACACCTTTTTTCTGAATTTGCTGAAAATACACAAACGGGGACTTTTCTTGTCACTATAATTTCGAAAAATATTTTGAAATACAAACCATGTCCAGGTTTAGGATTCCCTTTTTGATTTTTGGCTAAGGGAAGCTACATATCAAACTACTTACCCTCTTGCATAATAGACTCAAACTACTTACCGGTCTTACCCTCTTACATAACAAATTCCACTGGCGGTTGAAACGCCTTTTTACACGTTTCTTTTGAATTTGCTGAAAATGCACAAAGACATTGTCTTAGAATGTATTTGTTGGATGAGAACAATTTTTTATATATTATATATATATATAATACTGTGTTCACGTGTGTTCTATCAGTTGAATGTAGACATATATCGCATAGAAAAAACAAATAGATCTACAGAACAGACATTATATTGTCTTAGGTTGTAGCTGTTGCATGTTGACAATTTTGACACATACAACAGACATTGTTCCATGTTATGTCAATGAGGACAATTAGTCACATAATATATTGTAATAAGTTGTAGCTGTTGAATGTAAACAAGTTTTGTCACATACAATAGACGGATATTGTCCAAAACTGTACCTATTAGATTAAGACAATTGTTGTCGGATATAACAGACAAATATTGTCTTAATTTTTTATCCTTGGATAAGGACATTTTTGTCACGAACATCAGATAGATATGTCTATTTGTGACAAAATTTCCTACTACAGAGAGATATTGTCATAGTTTGTATCTGTTGGATGGGGACAATTGTTGACACATGCATCAGACCGTTAGTGTAATAAGTTGTGTCTGTTGAATATGGACAGTTTTCGTCGCATACTGTTAGACGAGGACAAATAGTTGAATGTTAAAAATATTTACGTCACATACAAGAGATCCATTTTGTCCTAATTAAGTTGTATCTGTTAGATAAGGACATTTTTTGTCGAATAAAACAGTATGCGATTGCCTTTAGATATATACGATAGATGTAGTCAATTTTTGCTCAAGTTGTAAATGGTGACTATACAATACTAAAATCTAAAAGTAACTGATCCCTAGTATTTGAAAAATGTCTAGAATACTCTTAAAATAATTCACTTTGTCACATAATAATTCACTTTGTCACATATCCTCACAAAATGATGGGTGATAGTAATGTGTTAAAATAATAAAATGGCAACCCATTACACAAGTATTGAAATAAACGTACTTGATAATAGCAATAAACTGATTTTTGTCACAAATTTTGTGTTACATCAAAATACTGATTCAATCCATAAATGCATGACGCAGTAGTTAATATTAGTGAAAAGTATTTACATAAATTCATAAATATGAATACTAGATATGTACTATTATGTTCTCGAGACTGGTAAATTAAAACGAGTATGTTAATTAAAATAATGAAAACTAGAACTGTTATTGTGACAGGGTCCGCAGTCTTGAAAAGAATTTTGAAACTGGCGGCAAAAACGGAGCTGCAACGTTTGTGATAAATAATAAACATTGAGTTATTCCTCTTGTCTCGGTCAATATCATTCGTCAGTCTACGACTTGTAACGGAAGAATTCCGGGTGTCGTTCAAATAGAAGAAAACTACAACAGTAGTTACAAGTTATTTACCTTTGTATTACTTCCGGCTAGCAGCGACAATGGTCGGCAAATGTGTTCAACCGTACGTGAATAAAAACGTACAAATGGGTATGTTAACAATCGGATAACAAAAACAGAGATTATTGCAATGTTTGTAAAGAGTCTATAAACATATGTAATATGGGCGAAAGTGACAGACTGTCTGTGAATGTCATTGGAACAGCCGGAACCAGTAACACTATAATGTATACCTAATGAAAAAAGCCCAAAATTGAAGATTGGGACACAATAACATTTCTGGAGTTAGTTCTGGTGACAATGTTGATTCCACATTAACATTACAAGTTCCACCGCCCCCTACAAATAATGAGGCATCAGAGACAAATGATCATAATATGGCAAATTTTGTTAAAAAATTTATGTCTTAACATCTGAGATTTTGTGGACTTAACATACTGTACAACAACATGCATCCTATAAATGTAATCTAAAAGGTTTGCTTTTTATGAAAGAAAAACAGTGTATATATGTGTATTTGGTATTTCAACTTATTTTAGATCTGAACTTTCAAGTTTACTAAGAGGGTCGTTTGATGAATCGGTGAATAAGAAACTACAAGAAAATCAAATGGTCATGCAGGTTTGTTTTTGGAAAGAAAAACTGAAACAAGTTATAACGGGATATATTATGTCAAGAGTTTCCAGCCCATGCTAAGACTGAGGATTGGTTACACGTTTTAAGGCAGGTATTGATGATCTTGATTTAAGTGAAGTTGTGCAGATTAGCATGTTTATTAAGTTTTGACAAGACACAGCTAAAAATTGAAATTCCGTACACTATTTCAAAATTATGGTGTCGTAATCACAAAATACAAACATACTAATAATCCATGTCCGAATCACAATCCAGAAGCAAAGTATAAAACTTTGGAACTGATAAGTTAGGTTAAACACGTGACAACCTTTCATTGGATTGTATATAAAATCATCTTATGTCTTTCTGTGAAAGAGTTGTTTTCTAAAGAGGTATGGCGGGATTTATATGATTTTTGAAAAATAAATGTCCGAATGTACAGAATGATGTAAATTTACACGTCTTTAAATTTAAAAATAGCGTAACACTTGGAACGCCAAGTCGGCAATTTCCACAAATTGTGTTTCGGCTTTACAAATTTTGTATCCTTCCGACGTATGGAAATTTGGGATTACTTTTTGACAAGTGTCTGAGGGGCGAAAAGACACCCGTCTTTAAAGCTATATTGGGACATAATGAAGTAAAGTTTATCGATGAAACTTTTGAATTATATGTCGAATAAACAACAGTTTGAGATTTATTTTTTAATTAAGCGATAAGATACTGTTATTTACACATTTTTTCGGATTTCTTGATGACAATCAATTTCTTCTCCAATTGCCCCCAAATTTTCGACAATCTTTAAAACTTGGACGAATTTTGTGTACACAGAATTACCACTTTATATTGTGTAGAATGTGACATCACACAACTAAAATTGAATTTAATTAAGAATGGTTTCTAAGCACGACCTGTTAATATCTTAAAAACTCGAAAGACTGGGTAGTACATTTGGTTGTCAATCAAAACAAATATGGCTGCCCCCTCGATGATCGATGCTTCAATATCAAGTTTCAAATGACGTTGCAACTAATTCTAATAACACCCACGTGATAACGATTTCAAATTCTTTCATAAAAATACACATAATCAAATTTTACTGTATGTTGATAAATCATTCGACGAACTAAACGTTTAATTTACGTATTCCATTGGTCAGTGTCATAGAGCCATTTACGAAAATGAGAGTTATCTCTCTTGTCTTGCATAGAACTTTCTGTCTTTAGAACTTTGCCTTGGTATTATATTTTCAAATATATTTATAACATATACTGTGGCATTTGAACACATAGATTTGGACAACTGAATGGCCATTGTATATTGGATTTCTATTAACATTTGAAGAAAAATTGAAAACGTGACTGTTTTGCATTTTCAAAATTATATTCATTCATTATGTATTTCCTCTATAAAAGAGATATTACATTATAACATATGTGTTAACATATATACATGTATTTACTAAATGTCAAAAGTTTAACACGAGAACAACTAAATAAATAAATGGTACATATTTACGCATAATATATTATGTCTGAGTAACACCTGTGACCATCTACCCCCTTGCATTTAGGGTGGAGATATATGTGGCTGACATCTCTTTCACAAAGCATTAGCAGCCACAATCGGATCTCTGGATTAAGTCTGATAAACACACAGTAGAGGACATAATTCCTCTTACATTCCAAGTTAGAAAACTTAATGCAATTACCATTAGCAAATATGTAACACAAATAATAGTAATTTAAAAAGTTGAAATAAGTTGGAAATGGATAAGTATGTTTGTTTTTGACTACCTTTAAGGTGTTGAAATTACCCATTATGTGTTTAATTATAGTCAGGCTTTTGTTGCCACACGTGTTTCTTAACCCAAGGTCTACACACAACACCATCAGGCCAAAAACCTTCCCCTTGAACAACCGACGCATATTGTTAAACCAATGTTGGGCTGTCAAAAGCTATATATACCATACATATCCTGTATTCCCATCAAGCCAGCCTATTCTGGCATGGCAGTATCTATGTAGCCTTATACTTATGTTTATCATACCACCAAGATTTCTTAAAACTTGCACTAGCCTAACAGCATCTGTATTATATAAAGTTAAACCATACTGACACTTCTCTGTCAAGATTTAGTGAAGTTTACACTTGTCCATCAAGATCAATGCGCAATTGTGCACTGGCCCATCTCAGCTATACTGTATACATACTGGCCTGTCAAAGCTATACTGTATACATACAGGCACATCAAGATATATACTGTACACATACTGGTCTGTCTAAGCTATACTGTATACATACAGGCCCGTCAAGATATATACTGTATACATACAGGCCCGTCAAGATATATACTGTATACATACATGCCCGTCAAGATATATACTGTATACATACTGGTCCCTCAAAGCTTAACTGTATACATACTGACCTGTCAAAGCTAGACTGTATACATACTGGCCCTTCAAGATGTGTGCATATAGGCAGGTCAATAGCTTTATCCCAGTGCATAATTTTGTTAAAATTATTTGCATCCTTATTATTGGTCCATAATTTTACTGTCACACAATATATAGGCCTATTCTTCATGGTATTTATATACAATGTTTTTTTTGTATAAAATACATATATGCTGGTATTTAACTATTTTGTGACACATAACAGCCTGTCCAGTTAGAGTAGCTCCTTTGGAAGAGGATTTGTTCTGTAAATGGGTTATGGGTTTGAACAAAAAGACCTGAGAAATGGTAGTAGTTATTATTGCCTGGTACTATGCCTTTAGATATGAATATTCTGTAAAAGTGATGGTCTTAAGACTGCTGACTCCAGTTTAACATTCGTTCCTTATTTGAGATTTTCCTCAACTTGAATTTAGCAAATTTGAAATTTCTGTATTCAAGATGTTCATAAATTTAAGGGGACATTTTGAAGACCATTCTTGAGGATTTGTTTACATTTATATTCGAATTTTGTTGAAACTTTATTTTCAGTTGCATAAAATTGTTTCAAAAGCTGTCAGATTTCAATTAAGGAAAATCCTAGTTTAGGAATGACTAAAACTGGAAACAAATATGTTTATCAAACACTATACATTTAAAGAATGCTCACTTTAAATAAAAATAATTGATAAACATGTCCATTTAAATTCAAATGGAATTTACTAATTTTCAGTACCAGTAATCTGACTGATTATTAATTTGTTGATTTTGGAAGCAGCAAGTTTTATTTTAGATATTTGTGTTTAGCATAACTCAGGTGTTGATTGTTTATAAAAGCAAACTTTTAGTGAATATGGATGAGGATTTTATATACACCCTTCTAGTTACACTGTTTTGTTATGTGACACTACTGGTGTGAAACCTAATCTTCTTATTGAGTTTCAGCTTGGTTCTTGGTATTTTGCACAATTTGTTCTACTTACATTTTGGACAGTGAAACTGCATTGTAAAACATAAAACCAAATTGGCATTTAATTTTCTGCCAAAGATAATGCCTCGTTCAGCAAAAAGTTTTTAATCAAATGTAGGTTCCATATGGCTGTTTAAAATTTCTTAACAACACCAAGTACTAAAGCTTAGAACAACTGAAAACCATACTGTTGCACATTTCTAAATTTCATTAGGTTTATCAGCCTATGGTGTGTGTGTGTGTTGACATGCAATGACACTGGGTTTTTTTAACAGATATGGGGAGTTGTGCCTATCTTCAGAAAGGCACAGGCTGAGTGATTATATTGAGACCATAGAATGATAAATTTCAAGGCAAAAGTTACAGAAGACATGACAAGCCATTTTGGCATCCTAGTCCTAACTCGCACACGCCTAATAAACGGTTGCGCATGTTTTCAAGTGTACCACCAATTCACTGATACTTAATATACACCGTAAGTGGTCAACCAACACAAGATTTGTGCACGAGATTGGCCTGTGAAATTCAGATTTGTGAAATGAACGATCGAAGCGGCATATGGCCAAATTTAACATGGAGACTGAAAGTAGGTCCTAAAATTCGGCATAAATCTTGAGAAATCTGACGAAATAGATGCTAATAATCGCCAAAACTTACTTTATTTCAGCGGAAAATACCATTCTGCGTCTTCTGTGTGTCCAAACTATATATAGAACATAGTTAGGAAGCAGTACTAACAAACATTCTAGGTCAAATTAGACGAAAAATGGACCGACCCCATCCAAGATTCCGGATTGACGGCGGCGTTTTTTCGCATTTAAAACTTAGACGTTTTTCGTGTACAGAAAATTATTTGATGTATTATATATGGAATTGTACCTTGTAAAAAGGTCTTTCATTTGGTATAGATAGTTTCTGAGCACGAGCTGTGTGAGAAATGGTAAGTAATCTTGTGACGGATAACATTTTGAGTTTTAGCCTGTGGCTCACGTTTCACTATAAATTGCGAAATTAAACTGTAACTGGAATTATAAAAAATAGGATTTGTCGGTTTTCAAATATTCTGAATTTTTTATTTTGCATCCCAATATATGGTTATCTGTGATACATTCAACACAGTTCCTCATTTTGTGTCGTTCGAAGGTTCGCCATTTTTTGACAAATTTTACATCACTTTTGCAAGTTCACAAATTTTAATGAATCCCTACGCCGACGGGGTTGGCGTTCCGACTGTAAAGGGTACATGTAAATGGATTTCCTGACATTTGGAAAGTACCTAATGAATAATAATTAATAAAACTTTAAACAATGTCATGCGTTAGTACCTGATAATAATGAGATGTCATATTTACCCTGTTAAATCAGTCTTATATATATTAAATTTTATAATTTGTGACAATCTTGTTGAGGTTTACCAAATTGTATACTATAAAACAACCTCGGATGTTGCTTATTCACTTTGTCTTGAACATGCATAAAGGCGTAATATACGTCAGTGCCCGCCACAAATTTTGACATATGCATAAAGGCGTAATATACGTCAGTGCCCGCCACAAATTTTGACATGAAAACAATCTTCACTTGCTTCCAATTTTTACTTTTTAAAAGTTTATTTAAAATGTTTTGGAACAGTTCAAGTAATTTCTTATTTATCGGATGTTATAAATCTCGCAATTTCGCTTGAAGAATGCATTTAAAACCTTGACGTTTTTTTAAAAGTTAACTCACCGTTTTACAAGTTCTGTAATACGTGAACGGGAAGGAAACGTTACGTAACATCAAAATACTGATGACAATATCGGGGAACAGTGGGGTTCTCCCAATGTCCTTTGTTGGATGATCTACAACGACAAGTCGACCATCAGTGGCATAGATGTGGGGAAAGAGGTCATAGGTGGCTGGCAAAAAAGACAACTGTCTAGATGTCACAATTTTGCAGTATCATTAAAGAGCAAAACCGATCAATATACCGGAAACAAGAGTTAAAAAAACAAAGTAAGATTTATTTTAATTGAGAAGTACTTATTTAAATTTAAAAACATGAAAACCTGTTAATAAAAGAAGATTGCACGGCAGAGATAGTCAACGCGAACGCTTAAAATATAAAAAAAATATTAGCTCAAGTCTGAAGTGAACCATTTTTAAATATTTCAAATGAACAATTTATAATGTGAAATAAAGTGCAGCATAAGTAATTTATTTACATTGCGGACGCCTAGATACATAAATCGTCAATACAAATGCTTTATTTATAGGTCTCTCTCTGTGAACTGACATTATCCTATCTTGTATGTAGCCTTTCGTCTCATAAATATTGTATTTTGAAAGCCATAGCATAAGGGGCATTACTCGTATTAACAATAAATACATTGGTAGACTTGAATATGCTGTATTAAAGCATTTGCACGCCTACGTACTAAAGTTTACTACCTCATGCAAATTATTTTACTTAGCTAATTTGGTAGAATATATTTTGGTTTTTTGGAGTTCAGAATTTTTGCTTTTATAGTTATTGTTCAAGTACTACTGATGAGGAATCGTATTCCGAAACGACCGTTTAGTGCTACACGACACAATTTGTCTCGAGTTTTTAGGCAACGCGAACAGCTGTTCAAAACATTGACGGTTTGAAATAATGCGGATCAGATTTTTTGAACTGTCACAATTTCCTCTTTGAAGGTTTGTCGAAAGGACAGCAACTGTCATTTTTTAAAGTTTTGACTGACCGTCTTGGGATTCGAATCCGATTGTAAAATTTAAGTCCTGTCATTCATTATATATGAAGAAATAGGGTCAAACTTCCAAATAAATTCCACAGAAAACATTGTATCTGGTATTTAACCCACAAAAGTTCTATTTAAGTTTAATGGAATTTCGATTTTTGCCTTTTCGATTAAAAACGATATTATAAAACTGGCTCATAGTGAATATTTCTGCTTTCAAAAGCTTTTTTTCAAGACACTAGATGATTTATAATATATTGTATTACATCTTTCCATCCACTTCAATCTCCATTTCAGAAAAAATTATCAAATTTTCGATTAAATTTGTGAAAAATATTTTCTATAGAAAAGGGAGATAACGCTGTACTGTGAGCTAAATGATGCACAAAAATCTTTAAAAAAAACAAAAAAAAATTTCCAAGTATTTTCTGCTACTACTTTATGAAGAACAGCCTAGAAATCAGATAACTTATATTCGGACATGGATTAGTGTATTTATTTGTTTTTGATATGTAGACTAAAATTAATTCATTTAAATCGATTGTATATGGAATGTACAAAAATAATAATTTTGTTAAACGACTTTACACAAAACAATGATAAGGGAATGTTGAAAAGATGAAAAAAAAAATTCTATACTTCAACAACATTATCCTTACCAGAAGTCTGTCATTAAGACTCACTAGAAAACTAAAATAAATTAAAATGGGCTATATTTTTAACTTTACTTGTGCTTAGAAATGTTAAATGTATATGAAAACGATTATGACTGATAAATTTCAGTATTTTTGCTTCATTTTTAGTTCGAATAGCAAAAAAAAAAAAAAAAAAAAAAAAAAAAAAAAAAATCGAGACTAAATTCACGTCGGTTATGCAAGAGATATCTCCCTTCTATATGGAAAACCCTTATAAGAAATTAAAACTTCTAAACCGGTATAGTACGTATTAGAATGTACAACGAAGTAGGCTGCTTGCAAATAAATTGTTGACTCGGGGATATTGCAAGCCTAGGCTTAACAAGGCCCTCAAAAAGTTTTATGGCCGTCATCACAGTATTGTTGATAAGTTTGATGTCTCTGTGTCCAGGATTGTCTGGATATATTTGACGTCTCATAGTTCCATGTTCCTTTCACACAATTTTGACGTGGCGGGTGTAGCTAGCTAAACAGGAGGTGCTTACCCTTCCGGAACACCCGGCCTCAATTCCCTGGTGGAAGTTCACGTGTCTAACCTAACTTGTCGGTTCCAAAGTTTTTACTTTGCTTCTGGATTGTGATTCGGAAATGGATTAGTATGTTTGTTTTTTTATTAATGTTTAATATAAATATTTTATGTTTATAAGTGATGATTAATAACAAAATATGTTATGTTGCACTTTAGGTCAAACAAGAATAACTGGATTATAAGTGGGAGGGTACTTTAAATACATCTCATTAGATCAAATATCCGTTTAAACCTGCAATAGTCTAAATAGTTGTTTTTATTTCATTTGTAATTAAGTGAGGAAAAACATTCTAGAAACTCGTACATTCAACATCAATTCTTATATAACAATTTTGGCACCAAAATTATCATTTTTAGCATTTGACATATTGATACAAAGCGCATGGAACCAACAATTACATAGGTCACATAAGACCCAGTCTACATTCTGTCGCTTGTCCATAGTCTGGTCAAACCGTTTCTCCGTTGCTGTCAGCATCACTGTTCTCATCAATGACCATGTAGGCTGTGTCAGTCGCGACACCTGCTCGTCCTATCAGTCCGTCCACAACCACATTTTTATCAGTCATCAAGTTGGCATTGTCCTCGTTGCCGTCACGTCACGGTCACTGTCCTTGTCGTCTGTCTGGGTTATTACAAATGCAGGAATATTTTCCTCCATTACTTCATCATACTTTTGTTTTTACTCTTTGGCCTTCTATCAGTTACTTTTTGTAATGAAGGCCTTGCCTTGGCTTCAAGAAACAGATTTCCTACGTCTTTGAGTTTAAAGGTTTTGTTTATAGCTGTGACATACATTTTCTTTTCAGCAACACAAAGCGTATTTGAACTTCCGAAATAGGGCCTTAATATATACAAATAATGACGTATTTCATTTTTTTTTCCATATAACATAAAATAGTGGGATGTAACAATTAGATAATATAACTTCGAGTGTAGGCAATCTTGACAAATACAGAACGCATATACAGAGAAATAATTATAAGGGATGAGAAATAACAATGAGTAACCCATATATAGGAACTCGGTTTATTTGCGAGACGCAATTTTCCTATCCTGTTTTAAAAATCCCGAAAGAGATTAAAATGTGTGCTATGACACTGATAAGATCTAAAACGTATACAGCTTAAAGAGCACATTTGTTCATTTAGTTTACTCTTTTCTGCCTTTCGTCAGAGTGGCGGGAAAGACGGTGTATGAATGTGTCGTAATAAATACCTTATCCAATCGGTAAGTGGTATCGGTTTTAATGAGATCTCGCCAGTTTCTTTTAACTTAAGTCTACGTTCCGCATCTACAAAAGTGCAAAGAAATGAATGAAACAAGCAGCTTAAAAGAATAAAGCACAAAATAGCAAAGACAGCAGAAAAAAGACTAAACCGTTACCAAAGCTCAAAAAAAGAAGAATCAGCATCTAGTATCTGTATGTTTGTACAGTGGAGAAAACATCAAATGCATGTGAAGTGTGCATAGAGATTAAGAACTCTAGTGATGATGTGTTATATGCGTAAAATATTATGCAATGAAAATACCACTACCAATGTTTAAAACCTAAAAACATAAACAGATGTGGATCTATGTATTGTCTAAGAGAAGCCATGGTATTGTTTTTTTAGCAGGAAGGTAACATTTGATAAAAAGCAGGCTGTTTATCATACCATGCAAACGTCTTTGTGTGTTAGAAGAAGTCCACAGAATAAACACTTCCATATTAAGTGTCTTCCTGCTTTTGTTACACAACAGGGGTAAACTACTTTGTAATAATTGTCCTCAGGAATGATTTTCATATATTTGTGTAATATCTTTTAGTATAAAAAAAGATCAAAGTAGAGAATAGTATAGAATTTATCCTGAATGTGAAAAGAAAAGGCGTGTAGCATGGAGTCCATTTTTGTGGAGAATCGAGATCATGCCAAAATGGACTAATCATGACTGTAGCTAATAACGTGAACGTCTCCCAGAAAATGCTTCGGAATATAACGGTAAATTGATATTTTTATATTTTGCTATGTTGTACAGAAAATCCAAAGTGTTCGACCAAAATAAAAAAATCCTTGTCTAAGTGTGTGTAGTTTGAATCGAATTTTCCTGTACCTGCCTGTGTTTAAAGGTCACTTTTAAGTTTGCAGTAATAAACATCGGCCAAAATAATTTAAGGTGGTACAAAAACGGTTTTTTTTTAATTTTAAATCCATAGTATATATTTAAATCAAACCCGTTTTGAAGTTGTGTAGGCCTGTATACTGTATGCTATAAACTATACAAGTTGTCTCCCGTATACCATATATAAATATCCGTCTTTAATACAAATAAATAATTAAACACCATACGTGTAATCAAAAACAAACATACTTATCCATTTCCGACTCATAATCCAGAAGCAAAGTTAAAACTTTGGAACTGACAAGTTAGGTTAGACACGGGAAGTGAGGCCGGGTGCTCCGGAAGGGTAAGCACCTCCTGTTTAGCTAGCTACACCCGTCACGTGTGTAATCAAAATTGTGTGAAAGGAACATGGAACTATGAGACGTCAAATATATCCAAGGCAATCCTGGACACAGAGACATCAAACTTATCAACAACACTGTGATGACGGCCGTAAAACTTTTTGAGGGCCTTGATAAGCCTAGACTTGCAATATCCCCGAGTCAACAATTTATTTGCAAGCAGCCTACTTCGTTGTACAAAGTCCCCGTAGTGGGAACAAGCTCTACCATAGCGTATCAATTGGGAAACAAATACACCATAAGCAGGAGAAGCAGGTATATTGCTGCATAAAAAAAGGAAAGTTAAGTTTCAAATGTACAAAATACTGCCCTATAACTATACAAAATGATCATTTAACGCAGTCAGACTAGTGCGGTAAAATTACCGCTGTTTCGATAAAAATCAGATTTTTCCGGATCGTATGTCCGGTAACCAGTTCGGCAAATAGAGAGCGCCAAAAATCGGGATTTATAGTTCCGATCCGTTTCGAATTTTATAATAGACATCCGACTTCCGTTATTACAAAAATGTTTAACCTGAAATACGTTACAGGCTTATTACAGTGAAACCAATAAAGCGGAAAGCTATGGGAGGCGCAAATAATGAAGAAAAACGTGAGAGAATATTAAAGCAGCATTGGATGGAGGGGCGACCATGGTTGCAATTTGATGAGGAGAAATGCGTAATGAAATGCTTTGAATTTTACGGGTCGGGAGGCGCAGCACACAATAATAATTTAAAAGGCCAGAATACATGTATTTATGAAAGTACAACTTTCAAAATTACGATCATTAATGACCATGGGGCAAGTTAAAGTCATGTTAAAGCAGTTGATTTGCATCATGCAAAAAATAAATCAACAAATTATTGATCAAACTCCCTATTTGTTCAAAGACTTCTCGACAGAGGACATGCCTTGGGAAAATGTGTTTTCCTTTGCTAGGGACTAAACAAAAAGGATAAAAAAATATTTACAAAACCGAAACATTGTTTTCTTTTTTGTTGAAGAATTTTCGGTCCGGTAAAAAAGTTTTTAGGTTTTACCAGACTGAATGAATGTCCATTAATCATTTTGAAAGTTTGACACACACTGTTAACGTCGCATAAGTTTCATTGATTTCAGTTAATTACAATTACATCCATTCATAATTATATGAAATATGTCATGAACGTTAATAAGGGTTACATTTAACCGCGAGCAAAACATTTAGATAGAACAGTGCTGACAAGTTATTCTTAATCTCTGGATGTAGAATGTTTGTCCACTTTAAAAATACAACCAAGAATGTTTACCAAGGTAAAACTTAACTCGAGATTTTGTGACATTGAGAAACATGATTGTACACACCATATTCCTCAAGACTTGTTTAAGTTTTACAATAACATGTAAACAATGTTACAATTTTATTCAACAAAAACAAATATATAACTGATAACAATTCTTGTAATTTAATTCAACAAATAACATTACATATTACTGTTGACAATTTTTGACAACTGAATGCAACAAAAACTTATTTTTGATAACAATTTAAATAAATCGGTTCAGCAACAATACAAGGTTCATTTTTTTCAAATTAGAGTTGAAATAATAAAATGTGATTCTTTTTCTCTTTTGTATTTAAAAGTACATAACAAAAGATTTAGCTGCTTTCAGAAGTTTATGTCACTCATAGAATGAGTAAAATCGTACAAAATTCACTACAGTGATGAAATCATAAAACAAAAGCAACCATACACGTATCACTACAACAAGACAGGAATAATAGATGTATTGGAATGCTTGATATAAAGAATATAATAAGTAGTTAATATTGCAAATATAGACATCTTTAGACCATCAAAAAAAGTAATTAAAATTTAACTTTATTGCAAGATGTATGACTAAAATTTTAGTCTCGTTGAATTTTTTTTTAAAATTTGATTTGTAACACTTATTGATTAATATGATTCTATTTAATTGTGTAAACAATTTGTAATAATGAAATGTAGTTTTTGAGTATTGTAATTTCTGTTTCATGACCGAAAAAGACAAGGCGCCAGCTAAAGTATAAAGAGAATTGGGAAGATTACAAAATAAAAAATAATACACATCCCATACCTACTAAGTTTAGATTTTACAAATTCTTTGATACGCATTAAAATAATTCCTTATCTAGCAAAATTTATACAAGTGTTGCCTTTGAACTTGTACATTAAAATAATACAGTTATGTTCCAAAATGTGTCTGACAATGTAGAATTAAAACAATCATATAAATTCGAATAGCGATAGTAAAGTTTCTGTGGATTCATAACTTCTCCAAAGAACGAAGTTATTTAAATAATCATTCCTCAACATTTAGTGGAGGACATGTGACATCTTTCTATGGGTCCCTTACGAAATACCGAACATGGCTAAAGAAGTATTGATGCTTTCCTAAAGTAAGCCCGGCACGTTCTTTTTTTCCCCGGTAAACTATTTGGCAATGGGTCTTCCTTCAGATGGCTTTTTCGGGTTCATTGTTTTCCCTTACATACACGATACCAGGCGAATCGGCGTGAAATCTGAGAAAAGAATTTTATTAATTTGTAAGAAATGTTTTCCTAAAAACCCTCTCCAGTTCTTCTAAACCCAGGTAGGTTCTTTCGTGAATAACGTGAGTTGTCTAGTTCCTATAACTGTTAAAACAAGTTATTTCCAAGTTCATTAAATGCGGCGTTGATATACCGTCAAAATAAGCAGATATAGGAAATGAAACGAACATTACACTGACTTAAAAATATTTTAGTTCATAACATACACATGTATTCATTATAAGTTGATGTTATAGATGATTATTTACAAGAAAAAATACTTTGTGTGTCCAGCTATTTGCATCAAGTAAGTAATTTCCAGATAAAGACGTTTCTGTGTGCCCCAGGAAAAATATGCCATTAAATACCTGTTTTTATTCTGGCCTGAAAATATTTTGGTACAAACATTCCGAAATCCCCTGATAGTCGATCCCAGATCATCAATGCCAGATGAACACTCATTAGTTCAAGAAAAAGAACAAACTAATAATAATTAACCAATAATTCAGTTCGTGAATATCCCAAATGATTTGGAAAATCCCAACTCGATGCTATACCAGTTGCTTGATTATGGGACACCTATGGCTGCTACATTCCCACAACCAATTGAAGCCAGAGGTGAAGATTGTAGAAACATTAGAAAGTAGAAATTTCTCCAGTTTCCGTAAGTTCTGCATCATCAAGTTCTTTTTGCAGGCTTAATAAGACTTAGCTAGAGAATGTGACAAAAAAAAAAAACTTGATGATCTGAACAGTGAGGTCAAAGGACTTTAAAATGTGGTGAATTGTCAATTAGGGGCAATCCCAAAATCCCTTACTCGATGAACGAACGTAACGTGTATGTTAAAATCAATTTTGTAATAAATGCGTATTGACATGTATATTAAGCGTGGTAGCCCGTTTTTCCTACATCAGGTCGAAGGTTGCACTACTATTTCTTAATGCAAGATCGCGATATAACATGCTTTTTTGCCTTGACTAACATTTTGTTCTTGACGCAAGTACAACTCGACTTGAAGGTTTACAATAATATTAGAATATCATCAAAGTAGTGAGGAACATTCTAAAGTATAAAATTGCTGAACTGAAGTAATATTACGTTAATGTTTTACAATGGCTTGCATTTTTTTGAGATTATTATGGAGTGTTTGTAATTGCTTTTGCGTCTTGGAGTACATATAGTTTCGCTTAACCCCTTAACCCCCGTAAGCGCCATAGAGCGCCAACCGGATTTTCAGGCAGTGTGTCGTACATATTTTGATGTAAAAATCGTAAATATTGACGGATCGACATAAACATGGTATCATAGGAAACTACAGAACATTACCTACAAATAATGTTCTTCGGGTTTTTTATAGAAAGAGTACTTTAGTTCGAATTTTTTATTTGAAATTTGTGAACGGTTTCATTTTTTTTACGTGATTAAAATTTTGAGTTGATTTTCCTCCGTTTTTTCTAGAGAAAAAGTAACTCGTTCAAACTTTTGAAATAGTTTATCAATTTCGTTACAATTCATATTTTTATAAAAAGCAGGAAAAGGTTGTTTGTTTCATGTAAAGAAATCAGTTATAGAGATATAAATAGTATAAGATTTATCACACTAAACAATTACCACTTTTTGTGTTCATAACGTTTCACTTTACACGTTTTTCGCGGATGCGAAAAACGTGTATTCTGTTTTATTTTTACACAATGTCGAGTTTGAAGCATTTAAAATTCTACAACAGTCACTATATAATTCACAAAATCTATGCCGTTAGAAAGCTTTTTTCCTCCGGTTTATACACATATAAAATACTTATATTCTATACATGATATCAATTTAACTATTCGAAATCTTCAACAGGTGCATCCGATGTGAAACTTTCAACCTATTTTTACATGTCAACGTCTACAAGGTGCAACTCGATCGATCTTTTGTATCGATGTTTACGGGGACTTTTCAAAATCTATTTTCAATTTCGAATACTTTTTTATTTTCACAATCAAATATTGGATATTAAAGTTGGTGCTTCAAAGAATTTATGTTTATTATACATGGTTGACTAAAAAAAGATCTTGTCAGTTCATTCATCACGTTTTGCATCGACAGGCAGGTCTGTGTAAACAGCAAGAAGTAAACATCATGGGTCATTGCTAGTTTTTGTTGTTCATTGTGCATCTGTAAGCTATATCAGTATATTCAAATATATATATGCTACATATCTATTTCTTAAAAGCTTTTATCATTCGAACTCTTGACATAGATTTAATGTACTCTACACGTCCTGCGCACAAACTTTATCCGTCTAAGAACTGTCTTCTACTACGTCCGTACAGTGTATCTAAAAATATAGGGGCCCGACGCGGGCTTGCATCGGGTTTTATTTTATATTTAGATCAGTTATTTTTTAAACTTAATATTTTTTTGTATTCATCATGAGTGTAAGTATAATGTAAATAATCTAGATAAATGATTGCTGGTCTTGGCACACTTTTTATGAACAGAAGTCGAGAAATATACGTGAAGTTCAATATTAAAAGTTCAAAAAACAATATCTGTGAGGTACAATTCTACGAACGATTCAGTTCAAAACAAAATAAGTTACTGATCAATAACTCCTGCTAAAGCTAACGGAGAAATAAAATAATAATCAATTATTTATAATATAAAATTACAAAAAATGATGGGGTTCTAAAGAAATTCAGTTACAAAGACCGTATGCATCAGGTTTGTTTTGATTGATTTTTATTTATTTTTTTTTTTTTGCAAAGGTTGCATTGTATTACACTTATTCATGATGATGATGGTACGCTTTTTGCTCTCAATAAAGTAAAAAAAATGTGCTTTTAAAATTCCACAACATATCCAGTATTGTAATATATATTTTTAAAAATCCTTCTTGGAAGATTGAAGGTTATAAATTGTTCCTTCCACTTCATGTGGAAGTCACGGTACCTTGAATAGAACTGCACTTTCACAGAATTGCATGAGAAAGTTCGTCAGTTCACAAAGTGGTTTCCAGGGCTATGTGCTTCGGTTTTCTCCACCATACAGAAAGAAATAACCACCTTGATATAATCTCTCTCTCTCTCCCTCTCTCTCTCTCTCATGCTGCTACGGTAAGTAAAAGTGCAGAGCTAGAATTTCCGAAATAGCTCTATTCTTTAGATTGGGACACAAATAATGAAGTCTTATTCCACAGTAAGGAAAAAACTTCCATAAATGCTTTGAAAGTAGAGGAATATAGCAAGTGATGCATCGATGTGAGACAATATGACACAAATGTATAGAGTGTGTATTGACAATCTGTTACAAAGATCACATATATTTTGAGGGTATAGTAACCAGTTTTGGCGTATGAAATGCAAATAAGTTTCTCAGTGTTGTTTCTGTCTAATATTGATCACAATATACATGTGCTATTGTTCAGCTGACTGAATACTGTCTACTGTCGTGTACTGGGGAACACAAGGATTAACACCTAAAATGCCTGAATTTTGAAGACCACGGTTGTTTGTTGATAAAGAGTTCTATATTCCCTGATGGTGCGTTAGAAGAATGAACATTCCCTGTAGTCATTGTTTTATAGCTTGAAAGAATTTGTAAGGCTAGATGGTGGTGCTTTGTACTATCGCTTGATGGTATCGGCCGTCTGCTCTTCTTAACTATCAATTAATCATTGACAATGATACAAAAAACATTGTCAGAATATTTGTCCTGCCTTTTTTCCAGTGATCTCCAGTCCCGATGGAATCAACCACTTTTCAAATATTTCCTAAGTTCCATTTGAAACTGTAACGGGTATTTTTCGACATATATTTCAGTCTTGATTCTTATATTATCAGAGTGGTAAATTGTGGCTACTGGAGAAAAAAGTGTTCTTACAAACAACCGATTTATGGCCAGTGACCTGGCAAACTAGGATCTGTCTCAGTTGCAATTCAAACCTGCAATGTGCTGTATAAGCCAGGCGCGATAGATGATTCTCTCTTGAAAGATCACTGTGTCACTTGTGCTCCTAATGCACCTTCAATTTGTCGTCAAATACAAATGGTAAATAGTGTTCACTTATTCTCTCTTACCCGACCTAGTCTAAAAATTTAACCACTGCGGTAGCTCAGTTGGTAGAGTGCTTGCTCCGTAAGTGGGAGGTCGTGGGTTTGATCCCCGGACGGGTCTGACCAAAGGTAGATTTTTTTTTTGGCCAAGCACTCGCCATTACAAATGAAAGTCACGGTTCTTTTGGATTGGAACTTAAAATAAACGAGGTCCCGTGTCACGGTGGGCTTGGCACGCTAAAGAACCCCGCTATACAATGCCTTCAGCGCAACGTACAGGCAAAATTTCTGCATCTTCGTCTATAGCTGGCGAGGTGTCGATATAAGTGAAATATTCTTGACTGGGACGTTAAACACCATTACTCAACTCAACTCGTTAGTCTGAAAATAGGCTGCTACATAACCGTTATTTCGTCAAGCATTCGGTAAATTTAATTACTAGTAGAATGGCATTCCAATAGAATTTTCAAACAGCGATCTAAACTTTTTCCCAATTAAGAAATCGGACAAAACCAGCTGTAGTAATGTGTTTCATGTATTCTTTGTTCATTAAAACTTTTTTACTTTATTATTAACTGCAAATATTTCTGTTATTTTTATGTGTGCATTTTATTTTTGAATATTACAAAAGTACACGTTTTACACACAATTTTTCACCACTACTGTAGCTTAGTCGGTAGAGTACTAGTGTTGTATATGGGAAGTTGGGGTCCAATACTAACTGGGTCTGACCACTGCTTGGAAATACAATAGTGACTTTATTTTCCTCAAGAACTTGGCATCAAACCACAGGTTTTCGGGTAAAAAACAATGACCATGTCATGATAAGGAACCTAGCAGATTGCACTGTGCGCACTGTCGCTTCATCTTTATCCCGATATAACTGAAATATACTTGGCTTGAAGGTAAAACCCTAATCAATCAATCAATTTAAGTCCTAATTCTAGCGAAGATGAGACAATTTTAAAAACCAGTTCCTCTTATTATAAATATCATTAATACTTATAAAATTCGACAGAACCTATATTCTACCATCTGGAAAAATGTGAGAATAGCAAATTTATACTACTTTTCACTTATATATTTCTCAGTTTTTCGAGTTTCCGTTGCCATGGTAACGGATATTTGATTAAATTTATGACAAAATATAAATCAAGTGAAAATCATCATATAAGTGTTTACAATATATATTGCTAACCATTCCGTTTTAAATTGTTGAAAGTAAGAACCCTACAAGTACATAAATGTACGTTCTAGATCAACATTGAAACTAACAGAATATGGATGTTTTTGTTGAGAATTAAGCATGCTTATTTTAAGTGAAATTTGTCATATTTTAACAATTTAAGGACTATACGTCGTATAAATTGTTATTAGATGCTTGAAACTGATTTTATTTATAGAAATTCAGCATATTTTTCACTTGCTGGTATATAAAATAGGCGAAATGTTTTAAGTTTTTAACAGAAATTCCCGCTTTTTGTGTTTTTTAAGGATTTCCGGTTTCTGTTGCCATGGTAACCATATTTGTCGAAAAAAATTATTCTTATTTAGTATAATCAGGTAAAAATATATTTATGGTTTTACCTTTAATACATGAAACTCCAACGATAATTTAAAAAAATGGAGTCGAAACTGCGATCAATTTGGTTCAAATATAAATTTAGCACAAATATATAGTGTTTGTTTTCAGTATTTGGCTGAAAATACACAAAATTTGCTGCTTTTATTTTTTGGGAAAACATGAAAAATTGGATATAATTTTTATACAGCATCTTTGCGTAATATTTAAATTTAATATGGACTCGAATAGATATTTTTCTAATGTGTCAAAATTAGGATATGAGCAATTTATTGAAACAAATGCAAAAATGTGCAAAATATTACTCATTTTCTTGGTAAAATCGATGGTTACGTTGCCATGGTAACTGATATTTAGATTTTATGCACCTATAAGTGAAGTATGGTATATAGGGATACTAAATATATATGGGTTGGTATTTACAACTTTTAGTCTAAATGCCCGAAAAATTGCTTTGAAAACCAGGTACCGGTTTTGTAAAAAGCCACAAAAAATAGCGGGGGTTAAGGGGTTAAAAACATGCGTTACACAACTTGCTACGCCATTAAGAGTATGCATTTTAGAACCTATTGTCATGATAGGTTTTCGTTTACATTTAGTCATTTCTTGGTAAGGAATCAATACTTTTTTTCAGCAAACTGGGTCATATAAGTCCGTGTTGATTCGTTTATAATACCCATTGCAGATGAAATCTATGAAGGATGTAATCAAATAGCAGGTTAATATGTCTGGCAGAAAAAAATCAAATGTTTAAAACGCATCTGGATACCCTGATAAGAAAAAAGAAATTGGTGATAATGAATCAACTTTGTCACATTTACAACTGTTTTTTTTAAAGCTGCAATTTTATTGTAAAATTGAAACCAAATTATTGAAAGGAATACTTGGTTTTTAGTTTCCAAACAAAATTAGCGACATATGGTTTTACATAATATAAAGTATTATGCAGAACCTTAAATCTGGAGTGAAGACTGTCGCCACCTCGTTCAACTCCACATACAGACATATAGATGTCTCTAAACAATCCTTAATTTGATGACTATGTGAATGTCATTTATCCAATGAACTTGTAATAAAAGATAAATTGATTACCAAGTTCAAATTCCCGCCATGTTACATAGAAAGGATAGTACAAATTTTTCCTAGTTGTCCTATATTAGAGGTTTAAATGATTATGGGTTTTAGTTGCTGCTGCCCAACATGAAAATTAAAACTTTGTTATATTACTCTTCAGGTAAAGCTGATATTTTTATTTTAATGAGGGGAAATACAAATGATCCCCGAATGTTTCCTTTTTAAACAAATATTTCAATTAAAAACAAACATACAAATCCATATCCAAATCACAATCCAGAAGCAAAGTAAAAACTTTGGAACTGACAAGTAAGGTTATACACGTGAACTTCCACCAGGGAAGTGAGACCGGGTACTCCGGAAGAGTAAGCGCCTCCTGTTTAGCTACCTACACCCGCCACGTGTGAAAGGAACATGGAACTATGAAACGTCAAAAATTTCCAAATTATCATTTGAAAGTAAAGTTGCTTTTATATAAATGTCTGTCCTTTAACATCAGTTTGGAGGAGTGTTTTTTAAACGAAAACAAATTTATTCCTTTATTGTTAGTATCTACATAGATCAACATTAAAAACTACGTGTTGAAAGTCTGATTTTTCATTTCTTAAATTCAAGGCAGTTGTCCCATAATATCTACTAGTTTGCGAATTTAAAGGCATGTTCTGTTATCTGATAACTCCCCATCCCAATGTCTCCCTTGTCAAGGTCAAGAATCTATTCAACGCATCTTGCAGGATTGTGTTCACTTACTAGGATTACTTTTTATTCAGCACTATTAATCAAATGTCTGTGGGTCCCCATCCAATTTTTAAACTTCCCGTGGGAAATCATTTTTTTATATAAAATATAATTGTTTTATCATATATACACTATTTTTTAATTTATAACTTGTTGGTTAAACATTATCGATTTGTGACTCGGTTGATAATAAACAACGGAAAGCAAACATCAATTTGAAATAAACAAATCATACAAAGTGTGGTCGTTGGCCAATGAGTGTATTAAAACACTGACATATAAAGTATGCCCAACTTACTTGTTCCAAGTAGCGGATTTAGAAACGGAGACACAGTATCGAAGATAACAGACCGGATACTTATAAATAACCGAGTATCGTTTCGTGACTGCAATATACAATGGAAAGCAAACATCAATTTGAGATGAACAAATCATGCAAAGTATGACCGTTGGCCTGTCAGTGTATTAAAACACAGACATATAAAGTATGCCCATCTTACTTGTTTCAAGTAGCGGATCTAGAAACGGAGACACAATATCGAAGAAAACAGACAGGTCCTTTATAATATATTCCAGTATCGTTTTGTGACTCGGCAACATATAACTGCGAGAAAACATCAATTTGAGATGAACAAATCATGCAAAGTATGACCGTTGGCCTGTCAGTGTATTAAAACACAGACATATAAAGTATGCCCATCTTACTTGTTTCAAGTGGCGGATCTAGAAACGAAGACACAATATCGAAGAAAACAGACCAGATACTTATCATATATACCAGTATCGTTTCGTGACTCGGCAATATACAACGGTGAGCAAACATCAATTTGAGATAAACAAATCATGCAAAGTGTGGTCGTTGGCCTGTGAGTGTATTAAAACAGCAGATCTAGAAACGGGGACACAATATCGAAGATAACAGATCGGATACTTATATATTACCGAGTATCGTTTCGTGACTCGGCAATATACAACGGAAAGCAAACATCAATTTGAGATAAACAAATCATGCAAAGTGTGGTCGTTGGCCAATGAGTGTATTAAAACACAGACATATAAAGTATGCCTAGCTTACTTGTTCGAAGTAGCAGATTTAGAAACGAGCACAATATCGGAGAAAACAGACCAGATTCCCAAAAAGGGCAGACATAAACAGAGAAAATTGGATTATTACAATGCATCAGAAAAAGACTTTCAAACAATAAAGTTGGCGTTATGTAATCACAAAAAATAATGTGTATAAATATGCTGGAAGTTGTTATAATAATCGCGTGAAAATAATTAATAATATAGCTTTTTTATCAGTTTAGCAATAGTTTTGTTAAAAAAAAATATTGGTATTTCGTACTAAACATTTTAAGTTTGCTTTGTCGATACTTTTATATCTTTTACCTGAAATAATGCTAATGCAGAGTCAACAATGATTCACTAACTTTATAGTTATGAAGAATTAATGACAGAGTACTCAAGTGTGTTGCATTTTAACATTTATTTTATCATTTTTGTGTTTTATACACAAAGGTTAATTTGTTTGTCATCTTTTCACAACTTCTCATTACCGTTTTGCATGATTGCAGTTTTCCAACAAAATAAATAATTCGTTAATATTTTATATCTATATAGACATTGCATTCAGAGTTTATCTAGAATTTATGTATTATGGTAATGGTGAGATATATGTCGAGTTATATATATATTTCATTAACATTTTTATCTTTTTTCTAATATAATTTTTTTATCAATTTAAGATTTTATTTGAAAAAAGGCAGTTAATTTTATATCGTCTTGATAAACTTTCTTAAAATGCCGACAAAATTGTGACGTCATTGTCACGTAAAATGACAAAAATGTCGTTTTAGGATCATTAATGGCGTAATATTTGTTTAACACAATCTCTACGGTAAACGACACACATAATGGATAGCTCAGTAGAAACAGGATTGACTTACCTGTATACGTAATTAGAGGCCCTTGGTTTCAGGTGATGCAACCAAATCATTTAAATTTGCCATTGCATCTATTTAATTATAAATATTGAGCCAAATTTTGTGCCTGTAGATTATTTTAAGTAATTTATGCACCATGATAATGTAGATCTGTTTGACTTACTTGTCACTGAAACAAACAGATATGCAATTCAACCAGGACAATATTTCAAGGACTGAATTAACAGCCTTTGTCAATTGGCATTGTCAAAAAACCAAATCAAACTTTATTGGGAAAGTTCCAATGCAGATGAACTTATTGAAACTCCCTTTTATAGACAAATAATGTCCTGTAACCGCTTTCTTCAAACTATGCGATATCTTCACTGCAATAACAACCAGATCGCAGTCTCAATGAATAAAGAAGGATATGATTCGCGACACAAGGTGTCGCCAGCAATCGATTTTCTGAATGGATCATTTAGCTGTCATCACAGTATTGTTGAAAAGTTTGATGTCTCTATGTCCAGGATTGCCTTGTATATATTTGACGTCTCATAGTTCCATGTTCCTTTCACACAATTTTGATTACACACGTGGCGGGTGTAGCTAGCTAAACAGGAGGTGCTTACCCTTCCGGAGCACCCGGCCTCACTTCCCTGGTGGAAGTTAACGTGTCTAACCTAACTTGTCAGTTCCAAAGTTTTTACTTTGCTTCTTGATTGTGATTCGGAAATGGATTAGTATGTTTGTTTTTGATTAGTTCTAATTACAAGTAAGTTGAAGTAAAAATGAACAGATCTTTGTGTAACTTAGTCTCTAATTGTTAAAGTTGAAAAATATACATGTTCTTTAAAACATTGTAATATATATAGGCAATTCGCAAACCTTGTTTGCTGATGTATTCAAGTTTAATATATCTAGTTGCAGATTTAAAAACTGTTCATGCATGTCCCGATTAGCATGTGATCACGACACCCAACAATTTTAAACACCTTCTGACAGGGTGGGTGTATTGTTTTGCTGCTATCCGTCTTTTCACACTCGACATATACTGTCTTTATGAACAGATTTTGTGGAAGATTATTCTGCACATGTAATAGTGTTCCATAGATAAAGATTTAAATCTTCGTTATTCAGAATATAGAGAACCATACGTAGCATGTTGTATCTGTATTTCTTGTCACAATGATAACACATTTTATTTAAAGTTGGTACGGACAAACTTGTTTTTATATAACTTATACTTACATAACTTTTATACAATTTCATTAAAAGATCGATTAAGTACTAAATATTTTTTATAAATGCTGATGAAGATATCTCGTTGGAATAGTCTACGTCGAAAGTAGACACGCTACGAACGGTAGTAATCGGCGATAACCCATCCGATGAAGGCTATATTAAATAAAATGAGAATTACATGAAGTTGCACACTACATAGAGTTTTATTATGCCAGAACCATTAAAACTATTATGGTTGGGTAGACGAGACGGATAGGATATATCGGTGTGGCCACCCGTTTTTTTTTTTTTTTTTTTTTTGTCCGACATTGCCAACTCTTTGACGGCACAGTGTTAATCTACTACAACAAACTATTTAAATGATAAAACTAAGTGGCCAGCTTGCTACCAATTTAAATTTTCAGATGACCAGTGGAAATTCCAAGTGGCCAGGCAAGCTATTCTTCCAAATAGAGGGAAATTAAGGCATGTGTTTTACGTATGGAGAAAAAAATGAACATTTTTAAAACTGACTTACAATCATTTACACACATCAGTGTTATTAATAGACATTTTCCCACTTCAATATACTGCCAACGCTGACTGTATACGGTATACAGTTGAGTGGGGGTCATTTCCAAAGATGTAACTTATTTAGTTGACACATTTAGTTAAATACGAAAATGAGGTACGGCTTGAATATTACTCATTGTTCTTCTACAAATTAAACCAGAGGTAGAACTAGAGAAGATGGGACAAGACAGAGACCGGTGGAAAACTTAGTTAAATACGAAAATGAGGTACGGCTTGAATATTACTCATTGTTCTTCTACAAATTAAACCAGAGGTAGAACTAGAGAAGATGGGACAAGACAGAGACCGGTGGAAAACTCTAGTCCTTGCCCTGTGTGCCTCCGGGCGTAAAAGGACTAGGTTTTTAATGATTAAACGCGGGTGACGTCAGTTAGCGTTCAATATTCTGTACACTTTAATTTCCAACTTGAACATTCTATAGGGTTGAACAGGATTAAATTTTCTTTCTTTATTTAGAAAAGCGTGACATTTTCCGAGAACGGTTTCTGTGTAAGGATATATTTTGTCACTTACAATACTACAGTAAGAAGGAAGGAAATGGTAACGTTGTTCCTTCCGGTTGATATTGATGTGTGTGGTTTTGATGTCACAAACTCGCACACTGTATTACGAATTAGATTAGTGTTGTCCACTGTTAGTTGTATGATGTTAAAATAAAAGATATCAATAAAAGATTGAAGTGAAACTTCTATCCAAAAAACAAGACACAAGTCGGCGACATTTAATGATAGAAGTAATGCGTATAGTAAGAGAACCGAATCGTCGTATATAATGGAATCTGGAGTTTTAAAAAAGTTAAAAATAATAATATAGAAATAAAACATTGAAATGTAATTTTAAAAAAAACGCGAAGCTATCGAAAGGATAATCTACGCGAGGAAAAGACAGAGTCGATAAATTTCATCATTTAGAAAATTCCGACTCTATCAAACATTTTGGCTTTTCGTAAGATGCAGAACCTGACTAATTTCATATTAAACATCATTTGCATTTTTTCTATAGTTTTATGGCAATTGCATATTATGATTAAGATTTATTCGTGCAATCTCGTATAAATACTCAAGCATAATGTCTAGCAGCGCATGTTAACGGTGAGGGCTTGAGCCACTGTTTGGTCCGACCAACAATAGAAAATAGATCTGAACTCTTTTTGCCAATTACTTTACATTTGGAATGACAGTAATAGGGTCATCTGGACACTGTACATGTGTACCTTAACATTAAATGTTTATTTTGTGCCAATACGATATCAAACACGTCGTCTACATTCATAGTGCCTTACATCGGTCAAAGATATATTTATATCAAGCCATCAGTATTATTATGGGTTTTGTTAGAAAATAGAGATCATACTTAAAGACAAGTGATGAAATTGTCTCATGGATTCAACTGTTCTGGGAAGTGATTCCGAATATTTATGTTTGTTAACCCTCTTGCTGCCACAGAACAGTTCAAATTACGTCAACGCTGCGCCGAGATTGTAACGTCATCATTACTGCGTCATCAAAAAATGACCACAGAAAAAATGCAGCACCTGTCTTTATTTATCCTAATTTATACACAGTAAAACATTTATTCTCACGTTATTATTCGGTCGATTTTGATGAAATTTTCAATATTATAGACAGGATCATTTGCAGATCCTTCTCATGAAGTAAATATAAGGAAATTGTATAATTCCAGCATTAAAAATATTGAATTTTAAATACGCTGTTTCTTGAATACAATGCAACATATATTGGCAAGTTCCCTGAAAATCTGCCGTTGATTTTCCAACCTTTTAGTCTTAAATATATTTCAATAATTTGAACATAAAGCAAAATACACATTAACTGGAGTTAAAAAGGATGAAAAATTAGTGTACATAAGAATTCACAATAGTACGATGGCTGATTGATATGGTCTGAGCCTCAGTACATGTAAGGGTTTGAACTTTTATGGACATATTGCATTATTTTTCAACATAATCCCCTGCATGATCGACACATTTTGCCAGCGATGTTTAAGTACCTTAATGGCACTTTTAAGTAAGACCTTTTGTTGACCACTCAGAAAGTCATCTACTGCATGTATGGAATAAAATAAAAGAAATAAATGAAAGTTTGATGAAGCGAGATTATGCGAATTTAGGCGGATGCCAAGGCATACAATATCAAATTAATTTTCTAACAATGTTTAGTTGTCCAATTCAGAGATAAATATTATATATTTTATAAGCAAACACTTGTATTTTTGCATTTTGATACCTGAAATTTTGAACTGTTGACGTAAAATATGTTTTATTATTGAACAGATCTTCACAAAGAACAGGGCTACCAAAAAAGTTATCGGTAACAACATGATAGTATTTGCCATAAAGCCAACTAACTAATTCTGTCACAACTTCATACCCCATACCATGTGGATGTCGAGCCTCCGCAGTGTGTCTTTTGCCTACAGGTTGTATACTAGTATTAATAATGATAATAATAATAATCAGGTGTTTTTATTGGAATGCTCATGTTCATGCTAAATGAATGTTGAACTACACTGAAATCATATTTTGTGCGATATATATATATATTTATTTTAATTCACGTTCAAATAATTTTAAAAGTCGACCGTAATATGCACTACGTGGTATCTAACCAATTGTTCAATTGTTGCACGCGGCATGCGGTGAAAAAAGTATACAATCATAACAAGTTGGTAACAAATGTATACATTGTTATTTTTTGCCATCTTGTGGTTTGGTGGTTTTTACAAATTATCAATGATATTGTGTCTTTGTAGTTGTGTAGCTGGTTTATTGCATGGTGTTTTATGGCACATCAGATATTATGGACAAACTGATTATTAGATTCAGTGATTCACATAGATACAAGTTTTGTGCTTTGTGAGTTTTTGCGTGTGTTAACTTAAGTAATTGTTAAAATAATATAAAGATGTACAATATAAAGTGTGAGCGTACCTGCATACACTTTTATATGCGAATGTTAGCCTGTTTCCGATTCAGCAAGTATAAAAAGTTTGGCGCCCCAGCGATGCGTTTTTCTTTCCTGGAAGATATTGTACTATGTTTGGCGTCCTTTAAAACCTACAATACTTTCATCTACCGTAACATCACAGGCCAGATTATAACACTCTTTAAAGCTTTGATTAACTAGATCCAGAATAGGTCGAATTTTATGTGCTGGATCGTGGCCTCTTGTGCCCCTGCGGATTGTGGTAGAATTGTCATTACAATGCAAATACTTCAATATAAGTTGAAACTTATTCCTTTTCATTACATTTCCAAAACTTGCAGTTTGAAATAACTAAGATTTACTCTCTGAATTCCAGTATGATTCAATAGTAGGCTTACACAAAATACCAATAGCCAAAAGCAAACCAACAAAAGCCGTCATTTCTTCTATATTTGTTTCATCCCAACTACATGATCTTGAGTGGGCAGAAAGAGTGGCATTTTCTAGTGTTTGGGCAGCATACCTATTAGTTTCATTCACTAAAATATCAAGCACGTTTTTGCCATCTCTTGTTGATGTCAGTGCCAAAAAATAGCTTAAAGGGGATGCATCTGGAAGAGGGTTGACTGGACCAAATGGTTGGCTAAATTCGGTAATATCATGTGTATGGCGATAATTTTGAGGCTCATTTACAGACAGCCATATCCGAGGGCGAGGTACAGCTTGCTCTAGATCCTCCCAATCACTTTCTGTACTTTCTTCTGAATAGTCTTCGTATGAACTTATATCCGAGTCTGAAAGACTCTGTTCGTCCACTTTTCATCGAACGCAATTACGCAAAATGATATGACGTCATAAATACTTCGATGACGTCACTGATGTAACGCTTCATTTCGAGCAAAAATATTCAAATATTACGTTTTTATTACTTTTTTCAAAACTGTCCTCTTACTCCCGAAATATAAACAAAATATTGGAAGGTACATGAAACACGTTTTAGAGACCATATATGGTACCTCTGGCAGCGAGCCGGTAGAGACCATATATGGTACCTCTGGCAGCAAGAGGGTTAACCCTTTCAATGCCAATGCGACATTTATGTCATCCGAGAGTTCAATGCCAAAACGACACAAAAGTCGTTTAGGGGTTCCGTGCCAAAGCGACATTTATGTCGTTTCTTATGTATAAATATTGATACGTGTTTTATTGAGCAAGTACTTGATGTTTATGTCATGCTTAGAGTAATATTCGATAATAAATCACTTGATGTCATTCTCAACCGTCAATTCCATGACGTACGTAATAATAACGTGTAATGACGTCATTGATAAAAGTATCTGTGACGTCATATCTATCCTCAGCACTTTAAGGTGCACAATATGGAATAAGTAGTGTCATACAGCGATAAGGATGGTCTTTATTTCCCATAATTTAAAAGTTTAATATCATTAGAAAGGGAAAAACGTGTTTTTTTTAAAATGGCATTTAGATAATAAATGTACTGGGTAAAAATATTTAAACTTTCGGAAATCTTGTTTGAAAACGCGTCAGAAACCGGTGTAACCTGTAAATTTCTGCTCATTTTGAGACCAGCGATGAATATATCATCAAGTTAAATACCCCGATCAGAGGTTTACAACATGAAAGGGTTATTATCGGCAGTACAAGAAATATACATGGGCATGATGTCTTTTTTGACAGGTAATTGTAATGTCAAAAAAGACAGGTTATTGTAATGTCAGAAAAAGTGTGTATCATCTTTGGGAACCTGGAAAATATAGAACGTTTTTAAATGTGCGTTCAACTTTTTATTCAATATACCAATTCATATTAACATAATCGCTATCATCTGTACATGTTTCACCATGAAATTCCCACCATTGATAACAATAGCGTTTTTCTACATGTATGCGGTTTTTTGCTCAGTTAACAAGCTTTGATAACCAAAGCGTTTTTCTCCATGTATGCGGTATATTCTGGATTTTAAATGTATACGGTACTGTTTTACGTATAAAAAATAAAATATTTCTTTTTTACGTTAAAAGATATAATAAAGAAAATAACGCAGGCAAACTGAAACCATAATCAAATTTGGCCATTATGCGCCGTAACGAAATGCTTGGCAGCGGTTGACTTATCAACAAGACAGCGTAAAAAAATAATTGATGTTATTGAAATCCCCATAATTATATTTTCAACAGGTTAAAAAATAATTATAAAAACATTCGTTACTACTTATTTTAAGTATTTTGTAACAGTCTGCACATTAGCTGACAGACCACACTCTGACAATCATCATTACTACTACTTCAAGACAATTTGGTGCCAAATGTTGATGAGTTTTCTACTTGTTCATTGGTTTCCTTTACTATATGACATAGTGATGTCTGGAACCGGAAAACTCAAAGTTTGATAACTAATATGCAAAGCAAACTATTGAATCACACATTGTTGAATAGTGAAGAGAATAATAATTAAAAAGTGCCAAGTTTTCTAAGTCACGTAACGGAACTTGTGTATGTAAAGTATAACAGTGTATTTTACTGCCCTTGTTTGGTTCGAATCCTACTCATGGTTGTTTGTACTGTTTGAAAATTGGCCAATGTGTTTGCCAAATGTCCATTGTTTTCTCCAGGTAATAATATTTTCTTTACCATACCCGAACTAACAGCCAAATGAAAAAACATTGGTTGAGATGTAGAGAACAGTCGTATCGAAAGCAAATTATTGAATAAAAATGTTAAATAGGTGGACTGATCTGTCATATGCCATGATTTTAATCATTCAAAAAATGGTATATGACAATACATTTTTGAATGTATTTTATGATTAAATTAAAGAAAATGGTACATGTATATGACAGATCAATACGAAAATATGATCATGATGTTATTTGCACACTATTTCTCATTCAAACTCTATATGATACTTTATCAATATGATAAAATCGCCCATGTAGTTGAACTGCACAAGTAGTGGTGTGTTTATTGAATTTGTGGTGGTTCGTTGGTTGAATGTTGTAGACAATTTTATTAATTTTATTAATCTCGAGGAGTGTGCACGTACAGTCAAACTTCGATTGCTCGAACATCGATACCTCGAATGCCCTGGATAACAAGGAGTCGTCTGTCCGTTCCCGACCTACTACATGCTATGTAAATGCACCTCTATGGCTCGAGCATCTACAGATCGAACATCCCCGCTCGCTCGTGCAATTTAAATATTTCCCAGGGTGTAAATTTTATGAAATTCAACTTCGGTCGAATACAATTGTTGGCAGAAAGACTCGGTCAGTCATTGTAAACTAAGCACAAGCTGAAGCCATGTATTTCTGATCTGCTTTTTTCCTGACGCGCACTATCGGAGACCTTTAGAGAGCTAGTACACTCACGATTTCCTAGAATGTGGCAGACTGAAAAACATCACTCAGGTGATTGTTAAGGTCCAGTGAGCCCCATGTTATGTCACACATGGTAGGTAATTATTAACGTAGCTAGACAGAAGGGGCTTACCCTTCCAAAGCACCTGACTTCACTTCCGTGTTAGAAGTTCGTGCGTTTTATTTAATTTTCGTAGTTTATATTTTGATATTGAGATAGTAAATTAAACATGAATCGTTAGGCTTGTGATTAATTTGTAGTTTTTATTCTTGCTTGTACTTTTGATATCTGTGGCCTTTCTGCAATGTTTTAAGTAGCCTCTACGGTGGCGTAGCGTGAAAGGAATGGAAGAGGAAGCCTGGTGCCAAATCGGGCACCAAACGCGCCGTTATCGCGTCCTACCTAAGTTGTTACAGGGGCATGCTCCACCCATCCCGGCAACTTTTTAAAAATGGAACAATTCAGTGCATTTTTCTTCATTCTAAATCAATATTAACAGGGTAAAAAGGGTTAAAATTCGTTTTTTTTGTCACGGGCCCTTCAGACGAGAAATGAAAATTGATGCTCGTCTCACAGTGACCAGTGCTGCAACGTTAAAGAACCTTAGTTGTACATTGCCCTGAGCGCACTGCAAAGGTCAAAATTTCTGTCACTACAGCTGGTGACGTCTCAATATTCATTTTCAGTGAACATTCTTAACTTGGACGTAAAATCTCATTCAACGAACAATCTTGTTCTCTGATGCAATGTGTGAAGCAACCACTCTATTGCTTATTTCTACATGGTCTATGGCCTTTATATTAACAATTAGCTCATTCGGAATAATGTCCCGCTTAACAAGAAGTTTAGCCATACCGAGCGTGGTCTACACCTGGATTGACCGAGATTTCCACAACTCGATCAACTAGGCCACCTTCTATTATTCTATTTTATTTTGTTCTGAATTCATATAGGATCTGGGTTTAAAGTTTAAAGGGTATTTAGGCTCACAAATGTACACGGCTTATCCTCCGAGTTAGACGAACACATTGGCTTATAACTGATAACTACTAGACTAACAGCGAGACGAATTTCTCTGTTAAGATTTGAAAAAAAATCATTGTTTTATTTTCGCAATATTTTGTATTTTATTTTCATTTGTACATAATGACAGACTCAATTAATTTTAATTTTTTTATCAAACAATAATGTGCAAGCACAGGATTATAGGCTTATATGCACGCCACGCCACATTTCTATCTAGAAAATTGTAATACGTTACTTTTAAAAAGGACTCTATTTTAATAAAAAAAAAAAAGCAATAAGTAATATTTATTTTGGTTAATGCCTACATCTGCTATGACATTCAATCATGCACTATAAATGCAGCACTTGTGAGTTTCGTAACAGATTGATAGAAGGGCATAGACATTTCAGACAGGAGAATTTGACATTGGTCCTTAGACATGTTCATATAGGATTATCACAGCTTACAGAAAGGCACTTCATTGACAAAACTCAGGGAGAAAAATATGAAATGTGCTGTTTGTACTGGTGACCGCTTTAACCCGATTGTCATGTTGAACTCTGTGCTGGGCGGTGTTATCGTATTTATTACACCCGCTTTTCTTATGCAGAGTAGTTTTCGAAGGCCTGTACATCTATACATTAAAAGATTGACTTGGCATCATATTTACTCATAATGACATGTTTATGAAGCATTAAATTTTAAGTAAATGGTGTATCTAAACGTGTTAACGAGTTTTTAACATTCAGGATGACGCTATAAAAACGCGCACCATAAATGTACATTTACACAAACCAATTACGGCTTCTGAAAACTCCTGGCACTGATGACGTGATAATTGCACACGTCAACAATGACGTGACGTAATACATTTTCAAACATCTGGCATTGAAAGGGTTAAAAAAAGCGTGAGAAGGCGTGAATGTATAGATATACTAGGACTTTGAAAATTTTGATTCGACCCCTCAACAGTATATCGTATACCGTCAGTGTGGGCAGTATATCGAAGTGAGAAATGTCTAATAAGTTATAATACCAATAAATATTGATCCTTTAATGATGTGAAAATTTATATATCTGCATATAATTTAAGCTGATGTACATATCCTGTGTCGGACTCGGCAAGCAAAAAGAATTTTGGACCCCATCGATGGGATGGCTTTTTTTTTTTTTGCGGGCATATACTGAACCAAATTATTTCTTCCCTTAAATCCTACAATGCTCTCATCTACTATAATGTCTCTTCCCAAATTGTAATGAAAACTAAAAGTTCCATTAAGAAGATACAAGATTGGTTTAATTTTATGTGTATGATCGTACCTTTCTTGTCCACGAGGAATTGATGTTGCAATGTAAACATTGCAAGATACTCTGAAACCGATTGCGCCTCATAACACTGGAAAAGTCAGGGATATTGATTAACCAGCATTTGGTACTTTGTTCCAATAAGATTCTAGTGTAAGCTTCTTAACAATACCTGTTGCGAGTATGAGTCCTAAAAAGGTCTTCGTCTCATCCTCATTTGTTGGCGTCCAGTTATTACTTCTCGAGCCTGGTTGATGTGCCTGATGAGTTAATAAATTAGTAGCATACATGTTGGTTTCCTCCACAAGTATATCTATTATAGTTTGGTTAGATTGGTGATCAACAAATCAAAATAGTCCAGTGGAGTTGCAGCAATGGACAATCTCCTTACAATACTTGTTGAATCTGTAAAGGGCCGAATTTGATGGGGTCTCTCATAACCATTTATATCTACATTTATCCAAGGTCTCAGTGCTTGATTTACGTGAAAAACATTATCTTCTACACCAAAATATGATTTTGTTGGTGATTAATAACCTTCATTTAAATCTGAATCATATAGATCAAAGTTACTGTCCCCCTGCATCACCTCTTTAATGAACAATCATATGGAGTTTCGTTGTAACTTCACTTATTTAAATGACGTCACACGTTAACGTCAATGGGGTTCGCCGCTGTACCACGTGATACCTTTTAACGTGTCTGAAACGCTTGCTTCCAATGGACATGGAATCGCACAATATGACGCTTTTCCCGTAAAAACGAATTTACGTTTTATTACGTTTATTTAAAAGATTGTTAAAGGATTATAATGATATTATTAGATTTCAACTAAGGGATAATTTTTCTATTGAAAGAACATATATGTCCTTATGGCAGGCTGTCGGTAGAGGACACATATGTCCGTTTGGCAACAAGAGGGTTAAGTCAAGTACAAATTTTCAGTCACATGCAATATAAATGTAGTATTCATTTGCTTGTTGTATAAAATGTGTTTCCATGTTGATAAAGGCGCACCATAGGTACCTGTTTTCACGGCAATGATTGCGGCATAATGATGACGTCGTTCTTCCAACTTGCATCACAATACTGAAAATGTTGACATGGATATTTTGACCGATTTTTACTTGATTGACTGAACTCTAAGCTCGGCGTTATTGAATATTCATTTAATATTTTTTATCTGAGAATGGCTGTTTGTTCTTGTGGAATGCACTTTAGGAAACTTTGAACTTTTCTGTAAGCTCCTAAAATTACTGCTATTTACGTCCTATAACCTCGCCAATTTAATCAAAAAGTGATCAAATTTTATACTCAACTTCGCCGTGATGTCTCTGTACGGCAGCTCACAATCTTTTGGACAAAAAAAAAACACTCATACTTATAATAAATGTGGGCAGGTTTATGTGCAGTCACCATATGATCAAAAGAACCAGGTTGGGTTTATTGCCTCAGAAATTAAGATACAACATGAAATAATATATATTTCATCTAAGAATAAATCACCAGGGAAGTGAGGCCGGGTGCTCCGGATTCCGGAAAGGTAAGCGCTTCTTGTTTAGGTAGCTACACCCGCCATGTATGTAATCAATGGAGTTCTCCGCCGTACTACGTGATCAATACCTCTTTGGAAAACGTCAACGCCACAGATTCCCGAAATGACGTCGTTTTCGCCTTGATAAGCTTAGGCTGTTCATACTTCTCGACAGAAATATTGTATGAATCTACTCATTAATCCTCTTGCTGCCAAATTAATTTTCAGCGCAACATTGGCAGTTCCAAATTGAAGTTCACAATGCAAAATGATATGACGTCATCAATAGAATACGACGTCAGACGCGTTAGTAGTCATATTACGCCATTAGTTAATTGTAGATTATAATCTCAATAGTCAACATTTTGCATTTTTTTATTTTACAAAAACATTATAAATATATCTTCGTCTTTTATCTAAGAGTTGTCAATTCCGCTGAAAGGACATATGTGTCCGTATGTAGGGACTCCAGACCGTAACGTTATTCTTTTCGATCACGATATTTTCCCTTGATTTACTAAATGCACATACTAGCTATTTTCGCCAATATTTGTAAACAAACGTGATTTTTTAATTTGAAATAAAACAAATAAAATATACGAATCGATTTGATATTTTTTGTATTGTGATTTATTGTTATTTATTAATATTTTCCGGTTAAAAAACGTTCATTTACGGTACCTATCGTTCATTGTTGTTATGACGGAACGTCAAAATCAAATGTACCGCTCTTTAGATGACAAAAAATTGATGAGCCAATGGGATACGAATCTTAAATTAACAACCAATCAAAAGATGATGACCTATATTTTTTCACCATATATGTTTCTTATCGATCTGCATGTCATGGACGCTTGAAATTTGTTTTGAAAACTTTAAACGCACAACATTCTTACAACAAGTGAGTATAAGCAAAGAAATATACATGACAACTAGGGTTGTAATCGAGTACTCGATCGGAAAATCGCACCGGTTAATCGAATACTCGCTGTATCGTTTTTTGTAAAATTCAAATAGGTAATCGGAAGTTGTGGACGGCAGTCAAAAGGGTGGTTCATACTGTTCCCGATTGGAAGTTAATTACTTCATTTTTATGTTTATCGAATCCTTCGATTCACATCAACCGTTTAATGTGTGGTTACTCTCTTTTTAAAAAAAATCTGTTAGTTGTAGAACTTTCTATTTATTTTTTTCCATTTTGCTGACAAAAAATAGTAATACTGTTTTGATAACTCCATAATCTGGTTTTTGACTCCATATTTCGGTTTTTGAGCTTGAGTCGTGATCAGTATGGCTTCAACCGTAGGTATTCATGTTTAGCTTGGCAGTAATTAACTTACTGCTTTCCTATCGGATTTATTGGTTGTTTTTGCAATGATTATCTGATGAACGGATTCCATGCGGTCAGTTTGACATAAAAATCATATTTATTGAATTTGATGACAAGAACTTGCCAAGCTCCCGACAATAGTTAAAATAAAATTTTATGTAAGATTAACAGTTTGTAAATAGCAATATTTGTTTTTGTTGTGGATTGTAAATTTCTTTGTTGTCACGATTTCTAAATCTACATTGGCAATCAATTTGTTTAAATAAATTTATTTCGTTTTGTAAATAATAAATCTTAATTTAATCATTGCATAGATACTTTTGTTTAATGAGTACTTAATCGGAAAGACGTTCAAGTAACCGGTAAGTGATTTTCATTCGAGCTGACATCACTAATGACAAAAACCGGCATTCTTTTCTGAATCTGACCATATAACGATGTCTGTAAATAAACCCCTGGCTCACCGAGTATTTTGCAATTTTTTAACCTACCCTCCCCCCTCGCTTTTAGGGCGACCTTAATTATAAACCCATAACGCGTGACGTAACGACTCCAGTGATCTACAGACAGGGGCGAAATCAAGGCATCGTTGGTGTTAGATTCATCGATTTAATGCAGTTTGTGAAAACATTCAAGATTTTTGCATGCACAAGAAATATAAATAAAAAGATGAAAAGAAAGCAAGGAAAAATTAACAAGCTGTCTAGAAAACTTGAAGATAACAACTTGAACAATCCATGACTTACTTGGATAGCAAGATGCAAAATCTAGAAAAAGAACTTAAAAAAGGATGATACAATCGAGTTATTTTCTGATGGCAAGTATAAAAAGGAAATTCGAATTAATTTGTTTACATGGATCTGCTTAATATGGGAGTCTCTAGTGAAAATTCCCAGCATGTTGTACAGTCTGTTTTAAAAAAAAATTGTGTAATGTAAAAGCAGACCGCCTTCCAAAAAAGTCCATTGAAGCACATGTATTGTCTCAGGCAAAGGCTGCCGAGGCTGTGCTTCGACATGAAAACAATTGTTGATGGTACAATGAAAAAAATTACTGATTTCTCTGGATATCAAATTTCCAACCCTGAAGGATCTTTTTCCCTGATCCATCAAGTCATGACATCTGGTGATGCTTCTAGTTATTTAGAAGCCACAAATAAAACTTTCTCAGAACTGGCAGAGTCATTGGTTGAAACTGACACAGAAAAATTGGAAATTTCTGACAACCATTATGACTGATAGGCACATTGTAAACAAATCATTTCACAAATTGTTAGAAGGAGAAAGAAAGAAAGCTATAGTTAGACTAGATAACAACATAACTGAAGAGGGGCTTTCCTTTGTGCGTTCTGTTTTTCTTTGTTTATTTTCCAATCTTTGTTGTTGTAATTGCAATTTCTTATTTCTTACCTCTTTTTATATAACTTATCTAGCTCTGCTCGACGTGCAGCTACCTTTCTAGCAATTTTAAAATATTTGTTTTTTTTATTACGCTTATAGACTGAATGAATTTACTTGTTTTATTTTTAATGTAGGTGATGGTCCCAGATTTACCTGATCTTGTTTTTGTGGTGCATTTTTCTCAATTCTGTCAAGCAATAAGAAGTCTGCCTCAGCTAACCTGTTTGTTGTGGGGAATGAATAATACTGGGCCATTACTTCACGAGTAGGGATATAATACTCACCCCCAGGAAGTTGATCCTGAAGTTGTCGCTGTAACATGGGGGGGATTGGCAATAAATATACATTTTAAAGCAGAAGTGGTTAAAATGTTAAGTTCCACATTACCTTGAAACAAGCTCTCATAGATGCAATCTTGTGAAATAGTACCAAACAACTGCTGACCAGTATAAAGAGGAGAAGGGTCTTCCGCAAACTCACTTACCTTGTTCACTAATATTTGCCAGTATTTATTCATGTCAAAATAAAGAGTTGTCCTCATATATGGACCACAGATCAACTTGGCGATTATACCCAAAGCTCTGCATTCTGACATTAACACAGAATTTACAATTTTATTTAAAATTGACTCAAGGGGTTTTCACTAGACCTGTGTTGTGTGTGAGATATAGGTGTTAACTTCATTAGATAATGTTTGTTAGGCATGTAATGTGTTTTGATATCCATTAAATCATAATCTTCAATTTCTTGTCAGATTTGAATACCTTATTAATGTTAAATGTTTTGTAGTGTAATTACCTGTATTAACAGTTTGTGTTTTAAATCTTTGTACTTCGTGTTCATATTTTTCAATTTTTGTTCGCAATTCATCTATTTTTCAATTTTTTTGGAAAACACTGAATACAGTTAATACTTAATGCACAACAGACATGGTCATTGTTTGCAATAAAGTCAGCTGATTTATGCTGATTGTTAACATCATAAAAAGTTTCAGTGGAAGAAGTTTGGGATTTCCTATTTTGGATGGAGTTTCAGCATTTTGTCTTGGTTTTGGTGGAGGTCTAGAAGCAATCTCTCATAATGGTACAGAGCCAATATTTATAGATGTGTCATGTGCTACTTTTGAATTTTTATCATATGATACATTCAAAAGTAGCACATGACAGATGAATATGGGTTAGAGAGGGTTGTTTTTTCCTCGAAAATGAGTTGAACAAACTTTGGAGTCATCTGATGGCATCCAAATGTCTGTTCCATTTTTCTATTGATGATGGATGTCGATTTTAGTCTAGCCTCGAAATTCTTTGTACTTGAAGGAAATGTAAATAAAATATCGCTGTTCACAAATGCATTTGCCAGTACCAAAATTAGTTATGCGTTTTACAAATCTGTTTTTCCAGTTATTAATTTTTGTCTCATTATTAGTATAATGTGCAAAAGCAAAAAATCTGGTTGACATTATTATTCTTAAATTTCATAAAATTAACATTTATTTCTTTTTTAAAATGGAACAAAAAAGCTTGAAACAGCTTCAACAAAATGACTATGGGCGATAATTTCCAATGAACATATTTTGTACGAGTCCTGCAAATCAGATTTAAAAAAAAACGTTTGTTATTCAAACTGGTAAATGTTGCTAAAATATCAGAAAATGCTTTTTCATTCACCCGTTTCCTCAACAGGCACTGTTGTTTGGAGCATATGTTTCAGAAACTTGTTTTCATTAAAATTATAATGACACAGCTTTTTTAAAGTGAGTTCTTAAATAATTGTAAAGTTTTTACAACTAGTTGGTTTAAAAATGAAACTTGATGTGTATTTTTTAATATATATGATTTCAAAATACTCGTTTCAACATAAGAGGGGATAATAAATATCAAGAAGTGAAGGGTGTTTTTAGTAATGATATTTAAGTTGGACAATTAGACATTGAGACCCCAAACCATAGTAATTAAAATATAGCACTAGCTTGCAAGCATACTAACAAAAAATAAATACCAAAACTAGCCATATAATTTACAGAGAAAAAAATGCTGATGCAACATTAAGCAATATGACAACTGTAACAGGAAAGGGAGATATGGAGCCTGGTCTAAATTATTGGTCTATACACCAGTACAATGAATTAAAATACACCCATGACGTCACCCTTTGTCTTAAGACTCCATTATTTTTCAGGAATGGATATTTAATATGAATAACTCTCCATTCCTAAAAATAGAAGTGATTAATTAACAAATGGAAAAATAAAGTAACAACATGTTTTTAGACTAAATTTTAATAATTTTGAACAATGCGTAATGAATAATCCAACTGAAAAAATTGCCTGTAAAAGTAATAGTTCACTTCCAAGGTACGAATAATCCAATTGATCACAATGAATTTTTTTTTATTAAATCCTGGTATCAACAAAACATTGAACGTAACACGGCAAGTGATAATCCAATTGCACAAAAAACATTTTAAATGTATATAAACAAGTTACGGTGATCCTTTGATCGTTTTCAGTTATTGTTCATATGGCACTGCCATGCGTCTTGTCTGCCCACTGAATTTTATTTAGAGTGATGTCAGAATATCTGAAAAATAATAAATGACATACAGGAGCTCGTTGAAAATTATAAAATGAGTTTTAATTTTTTTACAGCTGTGACAAATTCTGAAATCTACCTAGACATATGATAACTGACTTATTTATTAATTTTTTCATCTATTTGGTTTTTTTTTGTATATCCAATACCTTAAATCAACTGTTTAACTTTTAAATTTTTTTAAATTAATCAACTGACGTGTACTTTATTAATGAACTGATAGGCAGACAAGACAAGACACGCTTTTATGGTGACCTTAAAACTGACTTCTCACTAAGATGGCAGACTTCTCTCTCTCTCTCAATATAAAGTAAATATACCTTTTAACTGTAAGTTGTTAATTTCAACATCACGTTTTTGAAACAAACATCGAATCTTGAAGGTCTACTTGTTCACAAGATCCAATAAATTGGTCATCACTGATGTCTGCGAACGTGCTATGATGGACATTAACTGGTTGTGCCTGTGGAATATTGTCATTTTTTCATCCATATCCAAAATTCCATCAATGGTATCGTCGGTGTCATTATTATTATCACTGTTTGTACAAAATGTACTCTGTAACAAATACACTGTCCTCATCACACAAAAGAAAGAGCATAACTTGCATGTTTTTCACCTTTGGCTTAATAACTGAAACAATAACTGTCCATTCTGTTAAGTTTAAGCCCTATTGTAATACACTGGCCTATAACTAGGTAAGGAATGGAGAGTTATTATACACAAACTGTCACCCTTATGGTTATTGTATACAAATCAGTTACATGAAGTGGGTAGTATTCAATCCATTGTCATAGAACACTTTTCCAAGGAATGGAGAACTCTTGTTTCCTAATCAACTGCTTAAAATTAAGGTGTGTTTTAAGTAGGTGAAAATCCTCATAACTCTCCATTCATTAAAAACAATGGGCCTCGACCCCTTCGGGGTCTCGGCTCCATTATTTTTAAGGAATGGAGAGTTATTCGGACTTTCCCCTCTACGTCTAATAGAAGTGATGAGGGGTAAAATGTAAAACATTACTCGTTCCACTCATTAATATCATTTATAACTTGTCTATATACTACACTATATTATTGTAGTATATACAACCATTTTTAATCCTTTTCGCTATTGTTCAGTGAAACTAAACAGTAGTAATTTAGTTAGCGTACAGAGATATACGGGTCAATTTTTACAAGAATGGTACACTACATTAGATACCTCTTCCAAGGGTTTATCATATAAATTATTTTGCTATGACTTCAAGTTGCCAAACTTTTTTCTAGTTAATATCCGTTTTAATAATATTATAAAATTTTGTAAGTTTAGAACTTCAAATCACATAAGACTCCCATAAAAACAGATAGAACATAAGATGATCTGGTATTGATAGAGAAAATAGAAAATGTTCACTTTGTAAACTAGATATTGGGGATGAATAACTTTATATTATTATACCACTTTATATACAGGCAGTCATTTTTACAACGGTGCAAATGTATTGAAATTTATTTTCTAGTAGTAGTGATATATTGAAACTCAACAGATTATGTAATGTTCTTCGTATTGAGTTTATTGTCAGTCCTCCTGAATATCTCATTATATCATTTGTATCCTCTTATGTATATGTAAACGTTGTATATATTCTCTAAACTGTAAAACCATTTGTGAATAATAATAAATAAAGTTATTAACTATGTTATTATGTAACAGGACACAGGCGCTTGATATGATGAACAAAATTCATCCTATGTCTCTACCTTGAAAGGATAGAGACATAGGAGGATTTATTATACCCCCCGCTTAAAAAGTGGGGGTATATAGTAATAGGGTTGTCCGTCCGTCCTTCCGTTACACCTTAGGGTACATCTTATCCGCAACTTCTCCTAAACCCTTCAATGGATTTTCATGAAACTTTCACACAATCTTAGTGATATAATGTAGATGTGCACCTCCTATTTAAAAATTTGATCCGATGGATTTTTGGGAGCGGGGGTATTTTTGTGAGCTTGTGGCTCACAGTTTTTCTAGTTTATTCATTTATTTTTTGGACCGTATCAAGCGCCGGTATACCCGATATATATACAAGAATCAGCTAAAAATATAGAATCTTAATAAAAATGAATGGAAGTGTCTTCCATTTTATAACGAAAACTTACATTAAGGCAACGAAATATAAATTCATCTATTATTGGGATTCATAACCACATTAAACATGCAACGTGAATAAATGTAAACAAAACCGCTGTCGGCCATCTTTAATTTTTTTGTCCGATCGACTTTTGACCGGTGTCACTTATGTATAGCAAAGTCGAATGGGTGATTTGACGTATAAGACATGTCTCTTATTATTGTCAGAAATATACTATAATTGTCTAAATTTCCCGCAAGTTAAAATTTGAAATTTCTCAAAAACTAAGGTATACTCCTTTATGCAAAATATTTCCTTAGCTTAATTTGGTAAAATATATTTTGGTCCTTTGGGTAGCTTTTCAACATCTTTAAAAAAAAATTAGGTTTCATAATTTTGGTCCAAGCACTACTAATGAGGAATTGTATTCCAAAACGGCCGTCTAGTGCTGTAAAATTAGAACTGGTATAATATGTAACATGTCTCTTCTGAGACGAAAATGTCCTGAAAAAAATTACAAATGCATCCCGATAAACCCAATAACAATTATATAAAATCTTAAATGCGACACTTTCATACAAATTTCTAGATTTTAACGGCATTTCATTTCAGCCTTCTCCTTGTTTATATTCTATAAATATACAAGTGCTGAATTACGCAATTTTATCGTGATCATTATCTTGACAATAGGCAGCTGATCAATTAATGCGCGATTATAAGTCGACAAGCTTAAGAATTTTATTTTGAGTTTTGTTTTTTTTCTTTTGGAAATTAAATTTAAAAATCTGTTTGAAAACAAGAAATCCTATTTTTACATTTTTTTATCTGAAAATAACGTTTATTTTAGACATTTTGCAGCAGTAATAGAAATAAGCACACATAAGTGTATCCGTCAATTTATTTATTAGTAACATGTCTGACCAAACAGTTTATGTAATCAACAATCAAAAACAAACATACTTATCCATTTCCGAATCACAATCCAGAAGCAAAGTAAAAACTTTGGAACTAACAAGTTAGGTTTGACACGTGAACTTCCACCAGGGAAGTGAGGCCGGGTGCTGTTTAGCTAGCTACACCCGTCACGTGTGTAATCAAAATTGTGTGAAAGGAACATGGAACTATGAGACGTCAAATATATCCAAGGCAATCCTGGACACAGAGACATCAAACTTATCAACGATACTGTGATGACGGCCATTAAACTTTTTGAGGGCCTTGACAAGCCTAGGCTTGCAATATCCCTGAGTCAACAATTTATTTTTCAAGCAGCCTACTTCGTTGTACAAAGTCTCCGTAGTGGGAACAAGCTCTGCCATAGCGTATTAATTGGGAAACAAATACACCATAAGCAGGTATATTGCTGCATAAAAAAGGAAAGTTGACAATAGAAAAATTGAAGTCATCACGTTTGTCATAAAGTTTCAAATGTAGCCTTTCTTGTGCGTCATAATTCAGGTATAAGTCTAAATATGAAGCAGAACTTGAGGAATCAGTCGTGTCTTTTATTTCAAGCTCACTAGGATAGATGACATTTACAGTCTCCAAATTTAGGATTGTTAAGAGACAGAACGTCATCTATGTATTTGTATGTTGAGTTGAATGATTTGGCGACAGTTTTCTCTCCAGATTTAACAAGGTTCTGCATAAATTCTGCTTCGTAATAATAAAGAAACAAATCAGCAAGCAATGGTGCACAGTTTGTACCCATTGGTATACCGATTGTTTGCTGAAAAACTATATTACCAAACACAACAAATATGTTATCTATCAAAAACTCCAACATTTTGTTGATGGTATCTTCAGTATATTTTTGTTTGGAATCCGTATGATGCTTGACAAAATAACCAGAATCCGGGTTCAGCACCAGATATTTGTATCTTGGCTTACCGTTTTTTGTAGAAGAAAGACAAGTGAATAACTTTTTTTCTCTTTCCCCGTCAATGTAAAAAACTGAATAATATAATACAGTTTTGAAGTCAAACAACAAACATACTAACCCATGTCCGAATCACAATCCAGAAGCAAAGTAAACACTTTGGAACCGACAAGTTAGGTTAGACGCGTGAACTTCTACCAGGGAAGTGAGGCCGGGTGCTCCGGAAGGGTAAGCACCTCCTGTTAAGCTAGCTACACCCGCCACGTGTGTAATTAAAATTGTGTGAAAGGAACATGGAACTATGAGACGTCAAATATGTAACATACTTTATTTTATTTCCTACTTGCCATTTATGGCTTTGTTTATGAGTCAGCTTAGTAATAACGTAGCCTAGGGAGTGGTTTTTCGATTGTTTTCATAAACATTTCCGGTATCAACATAGTGCAATGGATTTAATTTTACAAAATATTAAGATACAATGCTGTGTTAGTCATTTGAATGAACAAAATGTATTCCTCGATCGTTAACATTTTCCATATGAATAGACTTTTTTACGTTTAGTTAACTCAAGTATTTCTGATCTGGAACCCTAGTGCTTCGTTCAACGATTCGCTCGTGATTTGATTATGTTTTCCTATAAACAGATATTTAAATCTCGCTCAATGTCCTTTTTAATATTGAAGTATTGTTTAAATTTGTACTCGAAGCATCGATTATGTAATTTTTAGCTCTTCATAAAAGCAATCCCGATAACTGGTGCAGCAGGTTCTTTATATGTAAACATGATGGCAGCTGTATTCATTTTAATATGGTTTCAAACACTTATCGCACTGGTGGAAAATAGACGGCATGTCTTTTTCAACTAAATTCCAAATCGATATAAAGATGAAACGATTGATGTCATGATATTATGTAATCTTTTAAAATTAAGTATTATAATGTTTCTAATGTTGTTTCTTTAAAGAATTAATTCAGGTTTTAAAACATGTAAAAATTGTCAATTTTATTACTTTTATTTTAACTCTGTTTTTGGATTTTTGTTTGACAGAGATTGGTATATTTCTTTTTTATATATTTTAGGCAATAAAACGAAATTTTGATGTTTCAGAAATATGAACGCATGTCGTGATCTAAAGAAACCTACTGTATAATGCCACCAGAACAACGCATGGACAACACATCTGCACCTTTGCTTATAGCTGGTAACGTCTCAATAAGTAAACTATTATTATTATTTCAACATCTTCAAAATAATTTTGGTTTCATAATTTTGGTCCAAGCACTGATGAGGAATTGTATTTCGAAATGGCCGTCTAGTGCTGTAAAATTAAAACTGGTATAATATGTAATTGACTAGGACGTTAAACACCATTACTCAAATCACGTCTTTGTTTGATCGCATTTGTCATTTACTTGGAAAGACCATTGTGGGTTGGAGTTGCTTTAGCTTTTGAAAAGTTTATGTTTTTATTTAAGTTTTACTTTCCTTTCTTCAATATTATTATTTATAGTTAAAGGTCTGTTTTCTATCGATATCATATGATTAAATACACGTTTTGTATTTAACAACGCAGAATAATCACAAAACGTTATTTATAAAGCATGCTGTTCGAAAACGCCTCTCCAAACACGACATCGTGACAGAAAGAATTACCATCCAATGTAACTGATGAGTATGGACATGTCCAAAACAGTTATATATAAGTCAGCTGTTGAATACGATCTACGCGGTATTTCGTGTTAAAGAGTAATAAATTTCATACTCGGTAATTAAATCATCATGCCTTGACTAAAAAATATCCTAAATCAATGTATAGGTTGTTTTTTATATCCTACACACGATTACAAACCATCTATTTGATTTAGACATACTCAGAATGAGATAATTAATTTTCGTTGTCTGCCGCAAATATTTGTTATCAAATCTTGAATGTAAATATTTCTCTAGAATAAAAATAATCTGTATAGATTTAGAAATGACTGTCTTAACCTTAAGTACTTTCTCCATTTGCATTAAAATAAAATTTAAAATCGATGAAAATTTAATTTATTAACTGCATACGTTATATTGAGTACTACTTATCAAAAACATACAAACCGACACATGACAAATCTTAAAAATTGGCACATTGATTAAAACCTGTTAATTTCCGAGAGGGTATTGAGTCTGGACCTGGTGCTTCAGAAAGTTAGGCACCTTCTTTTTATCTATTTTACACCCATCACGTGTAATATCAGGATTGAGTGACAATAACATGAAAGTATGGGACGTTATATATACAGAGTAATTATGGACATGGACGACACTCGCACCCTTATCAATATTGTGATGGCGGCCTTAAAATTTTTGAGGGTCACGATAAGAATATGTTTGCTTTCGAAAGTAACGGATGTAGCTATTTAGACAGGACGCCAAACCTCGCTAAAGAAAGATCTAACACGAGATGACCTTGAAAAGATCTAACTTCATTTTAAGTAAATAATACATTTCAAAATATTGGCGATACCACTTTACGTCTTTTTTTCAATGCTTATAATATTATTACTCTAAAGGAGTTTATACTGCATTTCAAAAATAATCCAGGTAATTAAAAAACGATATTGTATTCCCTGTTGTCTAGACAATTTGTTGATTGTAGTAGCTTAAAATAATGAATAAACTTCTTGCTTTAGTACAGATACCATCTTAATTAAAAATAAAATAATTTAAAAAATTTGATGCTCTAAAATAGAAAACATTGATTAATGATTTCGTAATGTTCAACGTAATAATTTACTGAAAATTGGAACAGATGGCAAAGGACAGGATTGACGTCTATGTGCATTCTCTTTGTACATTCAGATGACGTGTAAATTTACACTGCAAACGGTATGGCCATATAAAACGTAATATTATTCCATCCAATCTTCATTAATAGTGACATAAACAATTTTCCAATAAATCGAAAACAAACATACTAATCCATTGGTTTATTTGTAACCAACTCTTCAGACATCAAATGTAAATATCCTGACGTCAGCGTGAGGATGCTTTAATTAGTCGTTATTATTTACAATGTTGAGCAAAATGCCAGACGGAAACTACAAACAATGATGTTATTTGCTATTTCACATATGCATCAAAAACAAACATACTAGTCTATGTCCGAATCACAATCCAGAAATAAAGTTAAACTTTTAGAACTGACAAGTTAGGTTAGACACGTGAACTTCCACCAGGGAAGTGAGGCGGGTGCTCCGGAAGGGTAAGAACACCCGCCACGTGTATAATCAAAATTGTGTGAAAGGAACATGGAACTATGAGACGTCAAATATATCCAAGGCAATCCTGGACACAGAGACATAACTTATCAACTATACTGTGATGACGGCCATAAAACTTTTTGAGGGCCTTGATAAGCCTAGGCTTGCAGTATCCCTGAGTCAACAATTTGTAAGCAGCCTAATTCGTTATACAAAGTCCCTGTAGTGGGAACAAGCTCTACATCTTATTTTAGTATGGTAGTCAAAGTAGTTGCATTAATTTTATATCGCAGACCTCCATAACATCTAATCATGCATATTCCCACAACTTTATACCGAGGAGATTATTGGATTAAAAATACTTCGAACATTAAAAGATGATATAATTTGCTTTAATTTCTGATATCTGTATCTTAATTAGGCATGGTATTCAAAGTATAACAATGAAACAGACCAGCAATTTTTTAAAAATCTTGCCTTTACTTCCCATATTCCTTATGTTGACGTTGAGAATGTGATATTTTATAGTTCTTTGCAGATGGCACCAAGTACAGGTTGAAAACTAGAAGATATGAGTTTAAATTGTGTATATGTTTGAATAAACTTATAAATGGACAAGACCAAATCTAAAATAAAACTTAACGTCCATAGAAATCATATTGATAACATTTGGATGACAATAAAGCCATAATATAATGTTACTTTGCCTCTTTAAAACATTTTGTCTGACCACTTGTTTAAAATTTCCTCATTAATATTTAATAGTTGGCTGGCGCCTCTAGGATATCACAAACTCAGTAGGCAATAATTTCGTATTATTATCAGAAATATACTATAACTGTCTACATTTCCTGCAAGTTAAAACTTGAAATTTCTCAAAAACGAAGGTATACTCCCTCATGCAAAGTATTTCCTTAGCTTAATTTGGAAAAATATATGTTGGTCATTTGGTTAGCTTTTCAACATCTTCAAAATAATTTTGGTCCAAGCACTACTGAGGAATTGTCTTCCGAAACGGCCGTCTAGTGCTGTAAAATTAAAACTGGTATAATATGTAATACAAAAACAATACAATAGTAATAATAGTATCAAACTCTTGCTTCAATTAACGTCTTTAAAATTACACATTGCATAGTGTTTATTTATAAGAATGATATTTTTTTTTTTAAAATGCATAGCAACTCTTGAGAGGTACTAAACCTTCAAATCTACATATACTGAAACATTTTAAGATATAAAAGTACTTCATGCTAATAATTTTGGCGAGGAGGTTACAATGATCTATGATTATTTAGATTTCCCCATGCCCAGCTTTAGGTGAAGTGATAGAACTTTAAACATCAGTGTGCTGAAGGCAATGTACAGGGATGGTTCCATTACACAATTTCCCTTATGTGGCATTAATGTTTATTCTGAATAATCCAGCGAACACTCTAATTATTACAGAATGTTATCAAAATTGTGCGATCTTTGTAAACATCTCATCTTTTTTCATGTACATTTTCCTTCAGGATAAAGGATATAAATTTAATTGACTTTAAAAGTGAAAGATTGATAAATAAGAAGCAAAGTAAAAATTTGGAACCTACAAGTTAGGTAAGACACATGAATTCCATCAAGAAAGTGAGTTTGGATGCACTGGAATGGTAAGCACCTCCTGTTTTGCAAGGTAAACCTCGCACGTGTATAACTTATTTCAGTCATCATTTTGACTTTTATTCATTGAACATCTGTCATTTAACCAAACATGGAAAACGGGTTAAAATATTCAAAACTTTTTTCTGTTAAATCGAATTTCATAGCAGAAAAATGAATCGTTAATTCGACTGAAAGAGTTAAATCTAAAAAGCTAAAGATGCATTCAAGGAATGTTTAAGCAATTTATTAAAAATGCTGGAAGAGTTTTTACATATTCGATGACCGTAAATTCTTTCATATGTCATACTTTATCACAGAAAATTGACTATATAAGCATTTTGTTGACCCCGATTTTATTCGTGTTTCATAGTAAAGAAATTCCCATGGCCATACAATCTCAATTTTGTTACTATTTGTCACCGACAATTAAATTGTGATGTCAAAATTGGTCTTTTCACCAGTCTGAATTGCTATGAATTCGTTTGGTTTTTCTTTTTCAATTTACATATTGATCTTTATTTTTTATTTACAATACTGTGTTGATAAAAAACAAACATACTTATACATTACCGAATCACAATCCAGAAGCAAAGTAAAAACTTTGAAACTGACAAGTTAGGTTAGACACGTGAACTTCCACCAGGGAAGTGAGGCCGGGTGCTCCGGAAGGGTAAGCACCTCCTGTTTAGCTAGCTACACCCGTCACGTGTGTAATCAAAATTGTGTGAAAGGAACATGGAACTATGAGACGTCAAATATATCCAAGGCAATCCTGGACACAGAGACATCAAACTTATCAACAATACTGTGATGACGGCCATAAAACTTTTTGAAATATTTCTAATTATCCGTTATATAGACAAACACTTGAATTCCATTGTGCTGTTAAAGAGCTCTACAAGACTAAAACCAATGCAATCGAATATTTTATAAATGTTCTCAAAATATGTTTAATCAATTTATCAAAAGAGTTGCGGAAGAGTTTTAACATATTCGATGACCGTAAATTCTTTCATATACTATCTGTTATAGCATTCTTAATCATGAAAAAATGATAGTGTTTTTCTATTTAAGCATTTTGATGATCTATATTGAGTTTTGTTTCGGGTTAAAAATTTGTTCGAGCATACCATCTCCATTTAGTGATCATTTATTAGAGACAATTGAAATCGGGAAGCCAAACAAGTTACATATGCGGTATGCTTTGCTATTACTTTCTTTTTTAATTTCCATACAGAGGTCATACATTATCTACACAAAAGGAAACCCTATATATGAAAAATACAATATACATTTATGCCTGCCAACAAAAACATAATACCAACTAACAGCGTCATCTAAGTTTAAAGTTTTATGTATAAAATTGAAAAGAAGGAGAAATTTTTCAATGTTAGGTGAATGTATAAACATTTGGCAAATGACCCAGTAGCTCAGTTGGTAAAATGCTCCAAAAGTGTGAGGTCGTAGGTTCGAACCCCGGCTGGGTCCGACTTAAAAGTGGGTAGTGACTGTTCTTTCCCCATACACTCGGCATTACGAAATGAAAGTCACGGTTCTTTCGGATGGGAACTTAAAATAAACGGGGTCCCGTGTCACGGTGGGCTTGGCACGCTAAAGAACCCTGCTGTATAATGCCATAAGCGCAACGCACAGGCAAAATTTCTACACTTTCGCCTATAGCTGGCGACGTCTCGTTATAAGTGAACTATTCTTGACTGGGACGTTAAAAACCATTACTCACTCAGAGTTAATTGTAGATGAACATGTAGTCAATCATGATTAAGTCGTTTATATGGCAAAATATTATTTTCAGTACAAGTGACAAGACATCATATACCGATGCATTTATATATATACTATTGTTGCCACTAAGGTGACTATATTCAACGAAGTAGGCTGCTTGCAAGTAAATTGTTGATCCAGGGATATTGCAAGCCTAGGTTTATCAAGGTTTCAAAAAGTATTACGGCTTTACAGTATTGTTGATAAGTTTCAGGATTGCCCTGGATATATTTGACGTCCCATAGTTCTATGGTCCTTTCACACAATTTTGATTACGCACGGGTGGGTGTAGCTAGCTAAATAGGAGGTACTTATCCTTCCGGAGCACTCGGTCAAACTTCCCTGGTGGAAGTTAACGTGTCTTACTTTACTCGTCAATTCCAAAGTTCTTACTTTTCTTTGACATTGTTGTTTAAACATGGGTTGATATGGTTTTGATGCATATTGTCCACCCTTTAGTCGAAGGGCTTTGGTGTTTTATTAATCTTAAATGTGTAGTTGATAGTTACAGCAATTGCCATGTATGTGTTAGTTTAGTCAACATACAGATATATAGATGACGCTTTGTCTCTTAATCCTAAATTTGGAGACAATGTGAATGTCATCTATTCTTGAAATAAAAGACACGTCTGATTCCTCAAGTTCTGCTTCATATTTAGACTTGTATCTGAATTGTGACGCACACGAAAGGCTACATTTGAAACTTTATTACAAACGTGATGACTTCAATTTCTCTATTGTCAACTTTCCTTTTTTATGCAGCAATATACCTTTTTCTCCTGCTTATGGTGTATTTGTTTCCAAAATAATACGCTATGGTTGAGATTATTCCCATTACAAGGACTTTGTACAACGGAGCAGGCTGCTTGCAAATAAATTGTTGACTCGGGTATATTGCAAGCCTAGGCTTATGAAGGCTCTCAAAAAGTTTTATGGCCGTCATCACAGTATTATTGATGTTTGATGTCTCTGTGTTCAGGATTGCCCTGGATATATTTGACGTCCCATAGTTCCATGTTCCTTTCACACTGTTTTGATTACACACGTGACGGATAAGGCTAGCTAAACAGGAGGTGCTTACCCTTCCGAAACACCCGGCCTCACTTCCCTGGTGGAAGTTCACGTGTCTAACTTCTTAGTTCTAATGTTTTTACTTTGTGTCTTGATTGTGATTCGGACATGGATTAGTATGTTTGTTTTTGATTACCTACATTTTAAGTAAACAATGCATTTGAGCAGTAAAATAATAAGCTTTATTTAGCAACAATTTATTGACAAATTACATAAATCTGATAACTTCCAAAATTTGATTTGTTTCAGCAATATTTTTTAACTCAATTTAACATAAATACATCATCATATTTAAATTTTTACCCTTAAACAGGCACAATTAACACCATTAAGCAAACTAGCTATAGACAAACAACATTGACCTATCCGCTTGACATATTTATATGGTTGGTTAGTTGTATGTTGCTTAGCATTGCGTCAGTAATTTTCAGTTATTGGCGACGAGAACTATGTATAAATCTCTATGGATTAATCTATGAACATGTTCATGTATGTATGTGAAGTTCTAGTATGTTGTTTGGTCTTCCTTGTACCAGAGCGTACCCAGGGCGACTTTAAGGTGCTAGCTTAAAGAATCGGTACGCTGCAAACAAGCGTACCACATTATACTGGCACTGGGTGAACCAGTAAAGGCCATCAACAAGAAAAATTCACTTTCCAACATGTGGTCTGAGCGGGACTCAGCTGTGAGAGACCCTGGATGTGTAAACTAACGTCTTGTCCTGTATGCCACCAAGACCTCTAAAACTATTTTATATGGAATGGGCCAACCAAAATAATAGTGAAAGAACTTGCAGTAATAGACAATGAAGATATTAAAAAGCCATAGTAATACCTGTTTTGTGTTTAGGTTCCCTACACGTAAATGTACATACCCATACTCAATACTTAAATACAGGGTCAAGCGGACAGTTCAATGTTGTTTGCCTAGAATATAACATCAGGTCATATGAATTAACAACAAAATAAACTTTATACAGAATCCATATACTAGTTAATATATGTTAAATATTTTATATAAAATACATAGTATATTTAATTATAATTAATTGTAAATGTACATGTTTCTTATTTACATTTTAACATTTATGACATTAAACATTTTTATTTTTACATTCGCAAACACAATATTTTTTCGGAACTGAAACGACGAACCCGTCAAAGTAAAGAACACGAGGAATCGTTATTATAGAGGAATAGTATTTTTATGGTTTTTTTTAAACCCCCCCCCCCCCCCCCCCCCCCGCTAACGAAGTTTAGGGGTATATACGAATCACCCTGTATGTCTTCCCAATACTGTCGGTTCCAAGTCTATGGATGAATTTTGGTCAAACTTTAGGCAACAGTAAACCAACATGAGATGATGTGTCGCATACCAAATTTATGTGCATAAGTCAAAGGTCAAGGCCATGAGGTTAGTGTTGGCGACGGGGGTATTTGGCTCTCAAACGAAGTTCTAGTTCATATAGAGTGGCTATCATAATGGCTACGGGCATATTATATTCAGAACATATTCTACAAAGTATTTAAAAAACACTAAAAAATATGACAATTTAATTTTTAGATTTGTTTTTCATTTTTGTTCCTGGGGAATGAATACTAACAGTTAAAATTTGAATAGTGAATAGTGACTGTAAAATAATTGATATATTACATTATCTATTGGTCAATGCCAATTATTGAATGCTAAATGTTTGAGTTTTTCGTTAGTAGGTTTGGTTCTTTGGCAATTCCATAACAGTTACTATGATATTCACCTTAATCTTTGAAATCTTGCTATAAACAAGTTTAAAGTATCTATAGTTTGTAATACTTGGACAAAAACATTTTAAACACATTTATAAGAAATACACAGATCTCTTCACTAACTAAAACTAGTAAAATTGCTATTTTTTCGCTTACGTTTGTGTTGCCATATATAAAGCTTCGACGAGAATATACCAATATTCAGACGAGAACATTTGGTAAAGCAATCAAGAAATAAATATCAAAAAAGAACAATTCACTACCTCCGTTGAATAAAATAAAACAAGCATATGGATAACAAATTTAATACAATTGAGATTACTTGATGTAAAAAAACAAGTATACATATAACGAATTTTATTCAAGTGAAACATACGAATTACATAACATACTAAATTATATTTAAGAATGAAAAAAATACCTGAAATGTCATTGTTCTAATTTTCCTTTGAAACAAAAGACACTAAAATGATGGATTTAATCATACATATAAGCTTGTCAGATTTACAAAAATGGATAGCGATATTAAATATTTTATAGCGAATTGCACAATAATTGTCAAATGCATTTTACATAATACAAAACAAACACACTAATTCATGTCTGAATTACAATTCGAAAGCAAAGCAAAAACTTTGAAACTGTAAAATTGGGTTTAATACTTGAATTTCAAACTTCAACCTGGGAAGTGAAGCCGCGTGCTCCGGAATGGTAAATAATTAAAAACAAATACGAGGCATGTTGTCTAAACTGAAAATAAAAATTTAAAGAGATAATTGATATTGATAAATCAACATACTAATCCATGTCAAAATCACAATCTAAGAACAAAGTCAAAACTTAAAGAAGAGAACCTCCACCAGGGAAGTAAGGTAAGCTGGGTGGTAAGAAAGGGCGAGTACATCCTGTTAAGCTAGCTACATCCGCCACGTGTGAAACATCAACTGAAAAACATGAAGCTATGGGATGTCAAATATATCCATGGTAATTTTGGATTGAAAAATCAATAAAACAAACCATGTAAAGAAATCCAAACGTAAAATTTACTTGTTATTGTCCCTTTTTACTTTATAGTACAATGTATTCATACATTTTTCTGCTCGGACACAGTCCTGACCCAAGACAATAAAATAGTAACACAGGGGCATGTTCAAGTGTATGTCCGCACGTTAATACACTTGTACCTGTACCTAGAAATATCGTTTTGAGCCTTCGTGTATTCGCATTCATATACAGTACAAATATTATCATAACTTGAAACTAGTAAAAGGCCGATCTGACAACAATCTGTAATTACACGCTCCAGATATTTCAAAGGACCGATACCAGCGTAGTGGCCTGAACACACCACAGGTCTCGAAGAAAAACAAAGTTTCTCAAACATTATATCACACTAGGAAATAATCCTTATAGGACCTAGAAAGTTCAATATTTCTAACCTTCTTCATAAAATTGTAAATACAAAGGATACCGCCATGACGTCAAATTTAGAAATAACCGATTTCCTATGACACACCAGAACACAAGGACCCTTTGGAAGTGTAGTGGCTGTATGGGAAAATAGTAAAAATGGGGTTTGTTGATGAAAATTAGACACTACAAAATTTCAATATAAAATTAAATCCTTACATTTTATTACTTTGTGATCTAAATGTTCATTGGAGTCACGTGCAATAACTAGCTACTAGCTAACTAGATACTTTAACTAATGGAACATTAGGAAGATGGATATTAAACGATGTCATTTTGTCCAAACGTGTGCTTGTTTCTGTACAGAATGTGTTTTATAAACATTCGCGTGTATTATGTATTCTGTTGCCAAATGCAGTACAGACCTGTCAAAAGTTAATCACAGCTTACGGATAGGAATCGAAGCTCGGCTGCCGAGTGTAAAGATAGCTAGCTGCCAGTTGCCAAGAGATAAATAGCAACTGCCGAGAAACTGTCATATTTCATCTGTCTAGATGAACCACCGATTTGCACTAATTCGTAAGCCAAGTGTTAAACTTTCCACAGGTCTGTACTGTACTTGTTTTAATCATGAAACACATTTGATAGAAAATTGTTACTGATAGTGTGCCACATGCACAGCCGTAGTCCAATGAAGTTAGAAACTTTGGAGATGAACGAAAGTCGATTTAAAAAAGACAGTTATATTGAGCAATGAAATTTATACAAAAATGTTTGATATTATTACATATTATACCAGTTATAATTTTACAGCACTAGACGGCCGTTTCGGAATACAATTCCTCATCAGAAGTGCTTGGACCAAAGTTATGAAACCAAATTTATTTTGAAGATGTTGAAAAGCTACCCAAAGGACCAAAATATATTTTACCAAATTAAGCTAAGGAAATACTTTGCATGAGGGAGTATACCTTGGTTTTTGAGAAATTTCAAATTTTAACTTGCAGGAAATATAATACAAATCCTGACCAAAATGTTTTGGATTTTTAATTTCATTTTCTTTTATTCAATTTCAACTAAATATGATCAATGGGAGAATTATAATTTCGAAGTTGATCCTTTTTGTTTGTTATACAATTTCATTTACAAATAATTGTAATAGCGAAGTACATCGCCATAAAGTCGACTGTCTTTAAAGATCATTTAAACAATAAAATTACAAATTTTTGTGAAGCATTTCTTCATAATGGAACAAAATTAGCTTAAACTACAAAATACTGTCTAAAATAATTAGATCAAATTGGCGTAGTGTAGGAGATAATTCTGTTATGAAATAATAGTTTTCAAATTGTTATGTAAAAATAACATACGTCTTTTAATGGCGTGACAAAAGTATTCAATCCTGCTGGTATATTTTTTCTAAATTGATTGTGGGAGTAGAGTATAAATAGGCGTTTGGGAAATAAAACATAGATAAAGTCTATAGGATATTTTAGATGACTGTTCAGATTATTAGACTTTGTACAACGAAGTAGGCTGCTTGCAAATAAATTGTTGACTCAGGGATATTGCAAGCCTAGGCTTATCAAGGCCCTCAAAAAGTTTTATGGCCGTCATCACAGTATTGTTGATAAGTTGGATGTCTCTGTGTCCAGGATTGCCTTGGATATATTTGACGTCTCATAGTTCCATGTTCCTTTCACACAATTTTAAATATACACGTGACGGGTGTAGCTAGCTAAACAGGAGGTGCTTACCCTTTCGGAGCACCCGGCCTCACTTCCCTGGTGGAAATTCACGTGTCTAACCTAACTTGTCAGTTCCAAAGTTTTTACTTTGCTTCTGGATATTGTGATTCGGAAATGGATTAGTATGTTTGTTTTTGATTCATCCACGCTTTCATGATTCTACAGGGTTTTGGCAAGTTTCACGGCCCCATATACCCTGTCAAAGATTTATGTACCCTGAGCCGCAGTTAACCAATCGCTATGCGAGGGTGACAATAAAATTTTCTAATAAAATAATTTCATTTTGTTCATATGAAATTACTATAGACAACTTGATGAAGCAAAGGTAGAAGTTTTTCTGGTTTTTTTTATTTGCGTCACAGGTGAAAATGTTGGTAATAGGCGCTAACTAGACCACCAGAGATGATAATAAATGGCGATATGAATTGCGCAACCATTGCATATGTTAAATTAACCATTGAATTGTCTAGAAATGGCGGTTATAGTGCTTTAACTTCCATTGCCGTGCAAAGCAAACTGAATAATGCGTGTTATGATTGGTTTGCTTTGCACGGCAATGAAAGTTTTAGTTCTATAAATGCCATTTTAGACGGTTAAATGGTTATATTTACATTTCGCAATTTTTGAAAATCTTTTTTTTTACACTGGCGTGTACGACATGCTATTCCAATTGTTGGGACAGCCAATCAATGACGTCACGGGTATAGGCGTAAGCAAGAGATGAGTAACGTCACATTAGCAAATGTAATTATAGTCCTATAACTTCAGTTGGTCTCAAACAGAGTGTAATACAATCAAACATCATTAATGTAAATATACCAGTGCAATATATACATGATATAGCATTTACTTTGCAATGCAAACAACTAAATAGATATTAATCCAATTTCGAAACAAAAACAGATTTCATTAAAAAATTAAAACTGGTATAATATGTAATTTAAACCCCTGAGCCGATATCTCTGCTGGTGGCTGGTGCCCCGAGGATATCACCAACTCAGTAGGCAATAATTTCGTATTGTCAGAAATATACTATAATTGTCTAAATTTCCTGCAAGGTAAAATTTGAAATTTCTCAAAAACTAAGGTATACTCCCTCATGCAAAGTATTTCCTTAGCTTAATTTGGTAAAATATATTTTGGCCCTTTGGGTAGCTTTTCAACAATCTTCAAAATAATTTTGGTTTCATAACTTTGGTCCAAGCACTACTGATGAGGAATTGTATTCCGAAACGGCCGTCTAGTGCTGTAAAATTAAAACTGGTATAATATGTAATTTATACTAGTTTGTCAATTCGCTTGCCGAAGGTTGGTGTTTTTATGTAATCCAGTTTTCTCTACAATCGTAAAACTCAACATCTTCATAAAAGTGAAATAATTTTAAATTGGGTGTAAAGTAAAATACCATTAATCAACTCCACTTATTCTCTGTTATATGCTCTTTAGTCTCTATAATAAAAATTAAAAACAAACATACTAATCCATGTCCGAATGACAATCCAGAAGCAAAGTGAAAACTTAGGAACTGACAAGTTAGGTATGACACTGAACTTTCCCCAGGGAAGTGAGGCCGGGTGATTTGGAAGGGTAAGCACCTCCTGTTCAGCTAGTTACACCCACCACGTGTGCAATCAAAATTGTGTGAAAAGAACATGGAACCACGGAATGCCAAACACATCCAGGGCACTAACAACACTACTAGAACAAGTTGCATTATTTCCAATTTCGTTAAAGTTTCTGTAAAGTATAAGATGTTTCTGTATAAATATTTAAAACAGTGAAGAGTCATTGTAACAGTAAAATATGGAACTACTACAACCATTTGATTAATCAAAGTTTGACTTGATAAAATAAATCAAGGACTGCAATCTACAGACAGAAAAATACGGATATGGGGTCTTTCAAAATACTGTGACGACAGGCAAGATGGCAAAAGTAATGAGGGGGGAATAAAATGAGGTTACTTTACGAATAAATTACTTATTCTATCTGTTTTAGTACAGAAGCGTGTATGTTCATATTTCCGGAAAAACAACTTTAGAAAAAAACAATAACACATCTGCCTCGGTTAGCAACTCTCAAAGTAGTCTAAGCAGTTGAAATTATTGTAGAACTAATATTTCCATAATACTACTATTAATAATTATTAGTATGCATTCATGCGGTCCCTAATTGATAACTCAATCCTATATGTCAGTCGATACAATAACTAAAGCATTGTGAAAACGACCTCTGTACAAGTAAATTCAGTGAGTAAAGAGCCCCGCCAGCAAGTTCTTTTTATGTTCGAAGGGCTATGATTCCCAGGAAAATGAGCAAATTCGGGTTAACAATATGCGCATCTCCTAATAATTTTGATGCTTTGCATCAAGTTTCGTAAAATAGTGCTTCACAGTTTTTGGAGAATTGGCGCAGACAAGAATTTCGGACGGAAGGACAGATGGAAACTCGAATTGTTTTATCTCCCTTTATCTTTGAAAGATGGGGGATAAAAACGCAGATTGGGTGGCAACGATTCCTCCTCGTTCAGCATTATTACAATCTCAATTTTGTTAAATAAAAAATTACACAATTAAAATTTATTTCTTATCGAGAATATATCCGAGAATTATTTACAAAACTCATAATAATATAATTAATTAAATAAATCTTTTATATAAATAAAAATATTTTGTATTAAAGCATATTTTGCATTGTTATATTTTTATTTTTGATTTTTTAAATAACATTTAAACAACGTAATTAAGATTCTAGTTGAACGGAGATTCATTAATTTGACAGTTCAGTCAAAGTTTTAATTTTGTAAACAACATTTAAACAAGATTGAGATTTAGTTGAACGAGGATTCATTAATTTGACGGGTCAGTCAAAATTTAAATATTTTGAGGTAAATTACAAAATTAATTTAACTATACAATCCAGCAGTAGTTTACACATTTAAACAAAACTTGGCTTGGACGAGTGCTTTCGTACTTGATTGAGCTGAATTAGTTCACAGTCGTTTTCGTTCTCATGTTCTTCATCCGGGATAGCTTGCACAGCTTGATCTACCATTCCTGTAACTTGAGTGCATCTTTCATAATTTTTTGGCCTAGCACATGGACACCACCAGCAAGAAGGGAAAGTTTTGTTAAAGGCCTTTTTGAAGCCGTCATTTAAAAACGCATACACAAAGGGATTAACACATGAGTTTGCGTAGGATAAGGTATGTGCAAAGATTTTAGAATTATATAGCATTTGAGAAGACGTGTCAAAGTCTTTGAAAAATCTTAAGTAAACATTAATGAAATGAATAGGAAACCAAAAAATAGCAAACAATGCTACTACTACTGCTACCATTCTAGTCACTTTCTTCCTTCTTCTAATTTGTGATTGACTCGATAAAGGCGTTGTACCATTGCATTCCTCCTGGAAATATAAAATGTTATACACTAAATTTGTCGGAGATGAGTGAGTGAGTGAAATATTATTTAAAGCCACCCCAGCATTTTTGCTTAATTTGTCGGAGGAGAAAATATAAACAGATTCACTGTCAGAGTCCGGGGTCTCTTTAGCCGAGTGGTCTAATGCGTGCGCTCTAATTGACCACAGTGCCTGTCTTAGCCTAGGTCAGAGTCCAGCAGATTTCGATTGAGAAATATGTTTTCAGCTTATCGTTAATTTATTTAATTATTTAGTTTTCTATTAATTTTGACATTTATAGTCTCGAGAAACTAAAACAACTGATGCGGCTTACTCACTAAAACTGGGGCCGTAGTGACTGAGGTAAGAAACTAATGCTTATGGACATGCACCTCACCGCTTAGGTTTGAATCTCAATCTGGACAGATCCTAGCACGATAGAGTTCGCTTGCAAGAAGTCGTTGTTTTCTCCGGGTAATCTGTGGATATTGAGCTAGGCGTTAAACTGTATTACTCCACTTAACACGGGAGCTGACTGATGGTGTTTAACGTCCCAGTCAAGGATATTTCACTTATATCGAGACGTCGCAAACTATAGGCCAAGGTGCAGAAATTTTGCCTGTGTGTTGCTCTTATGGCATTATACAGCAGGGTTCTTTATCTTGAAAAACCTACCGTGGCACGGGACCTCGTCTTATTTTAAAATCCAACCTGAAAGAACGGTGACTTTCATTTTGTAATCCGGAGTACTTGATAAAATAACAGTCACTACCCATTTTAGGTCTTGGGTAAGATCATCCGGTCGGGGTTCGAACCCATGACCTAACTATTACGTATCGAGCACTTTACCAACTGAGCTACCGCAGTGGTAGAGACCGAATGGTCTAATGCTCTCTCAGTGGTAGCATATCGCCTTGGTTACGATCACACTCAGTATGTACAGGTATCAATCATAGTGTAAGAAAGTTTGTTTACTGAATGTCAGTGGTTTTCTGAAGGCATCCCGGTTTCTATCGTCATACATGAACTGACCGCATTGATATCAATAAATCTTAACTAGTGCGTAAACTATAACTCCATTGTGCGGGTTCACTCGGTGGCCGAAAGGAAACGCACTTGCTAACAACAGCACCTAAGTTCGGGAAATATCCTTGTGCGAGAAAAGATGTTTGTTCGAATTCCGAAAGTAGGTGGTTGTCCTCTGGCATTCCGGTTCTCACTGCCTTCCATAAACTGATGGCCTTAAAACAAATAAATTCTGACTGGAATGTAAAACCATTTCATTTCATACCACTGACGTATGAACTCAATGGGACTTAAAACTATGCTTCTCCATATTACTCGTTCACTCATGAACTGAATGGAGCTAAAAACTGCTACTATACTTACTCACGTACTAACCATAAAGAAACTTGCCTCATATTTTAAGGTACTGGTCCTACTATTATGTCTCCCCCATAAATTACGCAATATATGATAATAACAGATGGTTATGACAGCTAATGGTATAACATATGTTGTACATATAACTGCTATTTGCATGCCTTCCTGTATGGATACAGTTGGCCAAGTCTCTCTGCAGTACATCCGTTTATCTATTTCATCTACACTCTCGCTGGAAAACATGGCGAATGGAACGGAGACGAGGAGGGACGCTGAAAATAAAAATACAAATTATTAGGGCGATTGGAACCGAAACAAGCAGGAACAATGAAAATTAAAAAAAATACAAATTATTAGCACGAATGGAACGGAAACGAGGAGGGGCACTTAAAACAAAATTACAAATTATTATACATTTTAAAAGGTGAATATGGTATAGACATAGTTGACTTCTAGTTTATTTAATAGTAGCGTTGAGTAATGGTGTTTAACGTCCCAGTCAAGAATATCTTTCTTATATCGAGACGTCGCAAGCTATAGGTGAAAGATCAGAAATTTTGCCTGTGCTTTGCGCCGATGACATCATATAGCAGGATTTTTATCGTGCCAAGCCTACCGTGGCACGGGACCTTTTATCCGAAAGAACCATGACTTTCATTTCGTAATACCGAGTGTTTGACGGAAAAACAGACACTACTCACTTTCCAGTCTTTTGGGTCAGACCTGGTCGGGTTTTGAACTCACGCATATGACCTCCTGAGCTACCACAGTGGTAAGTTTATTTAAGATGATGACACGAAAAAGTTTTACTGGTGCTTCGTTTTAAGCTTAAAGCGTGCACTTTCAGATCACAGCGCCTCGCAGTCCTTTGTTTCGAATTTCGATCGGAATAAACAACTGTGTGAGAAAGTTTCTTACTTCGCTTCCCTGGGCACTCAGGTTTCCTACACCATCTCAGAAGTAATAGACTCGATATTAGTGACAGAATTTTTGACAGGGGCATAATACCTCACAACTTCGCTCCACTTGCTACAAAATTTAACTTCCTCGCCCGTGGTGTCGAGAACTTCTGAAACGGATCTTTGATAACAAGACCAATGCAGTCGGGAAAGTATAGACCTATGTTTTGTAACAAAACTTCACACAGTGTTAAGCTGAAACACGTACTCATTAATTCCCCATAAAAATAAAGTAATCTGTTTTGATGCTATAATTTCTCGACAGCTGCATTCCGTTTTCAGAAACAATAGCCAAAGAAAAGAAATGTGTTTTCTTTACTTCCTTGTACAATTTGATAAATGATTTAAACAAAAGAAGAAAAAACAATTATTTCGCTATTTAAATCAGGTAAATCGGTTATTAGCTTTTTAATGCGGAAGTACATTGCAACCTAAAATGAAGTAAACGGTTTAAATTTTAGAGTGCATGATTCCCGTGGGTTCTTCTAGGAATACAGTCCAACCTGCCTTAAAGGCTACCTCTGTATAGGGTCATCTGCTTATAAAGGCCAGTATAATTGTATCCCTATTGTACTTTATTCATAATTTTTGAACCGGCATATAAAGGCTACTTTTACTTGTTCCCTTGGGTGGTCTTTATAGACATGTTTGGCTGTAACGTCATTTTGAATCTTTATTATACAAATAAACTAAGTTTTGTCCCCGTCTCAGTCCTCTAAGTTGGTTTCAAAACTACGTGGCCACCTATTTAAATTTCCAGATGAGAAGTGGAAATTTCAAGTGGCTATGCAACATTTTCTTACAAATAGAGGAAAATAAAAGCATCTTTAAAGTATGGAGAACAAAAGTTTGCAATTTTAAAATTGACTTACAATCACTTACATACATCGGTGTTATTATAAGGAATAATGATGATGTAACGTGTCAAATATATTGCCCGAAATGGCACCAGTATGATGAAAATTTTGTAACATAGAAATAATATTTGTTCTCTGGTCACAAAAGTCCAAATTTAAAGTGGACAAACTGGCCTCAGTTTACGAATTGTAGGTCGTCAGACCCAATTTCAGGTCGATTTGGCCACCGTTTTAGTAGATAAAATTGTGGGCTGTGTCTCATGAGTGAGTGAGTGAATTGTTGTTTAAAGCCGCATCAGCAATATTGCAGCTATTCGCGGCTAGAAAAAGTAAAAGATAGGGCTGTGTCTCAATACCGTATCTTATCTAAATAATTTTTCATGTGTGATGGAATTTAATCAATCTTGGTACAAATGTATACCAACCTGGAATGAGGAGTTGTATACCAAATCTAGGTTTATATAATTATCGGTGAAAGCGAAATGTTTGTTTTAACAACTCGTGATCGGCAATGTTGGTGACAGGATGGGTGTTTTATATATCTCTTATATCTCTCTACAGATACACTTGTTTCTCATTCTCAGATAAATAGGCAATTCCAAGTCTCTTAATGATATTTTAAATTGTTTATTTCATACATCTTAAGTTTTTGACAGTAAAATAAAAAATCGTAGTTTTACATGTGTTTAATGTGATTTGATCTATTTGTAGGCTAAAATCGGTGTACAAAAATCCGACCATTTTAATCACTTCGCATTGAAACTTAAATGTTATAAAATAGTGTCATGGGGCAGAATATTTGTTATTATGCATTGTTTGTATTCCAAGGTGTATGGTTTGATAAAAAAACCCAAGGACATACAATTTAATTGAAATTTGGCAACTGTACAATATAGTTGAAAGCAACTTCTACAATTGGCCAATAAAAATCGTTTATTATAATAAGTACATTTTCTTTCATAATGAATTACAGTCATATCAGTCTATGTCAAAATCACTATCCCACAAGTAAAACTTCTCTCCAGAGCACCAGCCTCATTTCCCTGGTGGAAGTTCAAGTGTTTAACCTAACTTGTCAGTTTGTCAGTTTTTACTTTGCTTCTGGATTGTGATTCTGACATAGTATTTGTTTTTGACTTTGTATTAACATGATCCTTTATACAAAACCAATTACATATTATACAAGTTTTATATTTACAGCACTAGACTAGGAATACAATTCCTCATCAGTAGTGCTTGGACCAAAATTACGAAACCAAAATTCTTATTAAGATTCAAGATAACCTTATGTGACAAGTACCACGACAATTATCACGCAGAGAGAGTCTGATGGCTTAATCAGTCAGCATAGAATCTTTGATTCAATCGTTAACAAATTTAAATTTCGCAAACCTCCATAAGATATAACACATTTAATCCGGTGAATACATGCAAATAAGCACATTTAAAGCTACCACCTTGAGTGACGTCATGATGTCGTCAGCATTCAGCCGAGTCCTTGTTTTAATAGTGCGTAAATGAATTATTATCAATTTTGAAATACTTGACAATGAACCGAATTACAGAAGTAGAAAGAAAATATGCCATTCAATCTTTAAAATAATTATATTTCGCCATTCGAAAAAATATCAAGAAAGCGTAGAGGTGAAACTGTATCTCCCCATAAACTTCTAGTCGGGGATAAAACACATCTTGTTCATATTATATGACAAAGCCTTGGGAGGAAGATAGGTTTTCAGTATTTAAGATAATTATATTTCTGACAATGAACCCTTGTGAAGATGACGTAGTAGTGTAATTAAGCTCCCTTCAAACCTCCAGTCGAGAATGAAAATAAATTGTTTTCATAATATGTGTCAACCCATCCAATGTCATAAATATCTGCTTATTGAGCTTAATATGATATTCTCTTGGTACTATGAATTTATTGTCCCAGTAACATTATATTCCCAGAATTCGCGGTTCTAAGACTAACGTATTTTTAGTTACGTTACGTTTTTAAGGTTAATTGGATTCTTTTTGTGACAAACCGTCCAATGTCATAAATACCTGCTTATTGAGCTATATATGGTATACTCTTAGTACTAATTTATGTTTATGACGAAACGTGTCCCAGTAACATTATATTCCCATAATTCGCGGTTCCAAGACTAACTTATTTTTTGTTACGTTTTTGAGGTTAATAGGACATTGGATTCTTTACAGAATGTTTTATCCCTCATAAGATTACCCGTCAAGATTTCGTTTAATAGTACAAGGTTCATAAAGGAAAGAATCTCGAAAAAGATTCCAAAATCTGGTTTGCTGTAGCAAAATGCGTAAATGAATTATTATCAATTTTAAAATACTTGACAACGAACTAAATTACATTTATCGAAAAAGATGCTCTTCAATATCTAAAATAATTATTTTTCGGTCCTCAAAAAAATGTCAAAATAGCGTAGAAATGAAACTGTATCTCCCTACAAACTTCTTACTTTACTTTTACTTAATAGAACTATATTCTTACTTGCGCAGTTAATTTGGAGGTGATTTGTCTGACCTAGATAGATATCAGCTGTTTCTATATGGCATCAGATAACATGTACATGCCATTGTGTATCGATATTTTAAGAAATGTGATATATAAAATCTTATACTCGTGAGGGCTTAATATGAAATTTTTTAAACTCGTTCAACAAATTTCATATTAAACCCTCACTCGTCTAAGATCCTCTATATATTATATTTATGTTTCTACCAACGAATCCACGTAAAGATGACGTAGTAGAGTAATTTGGCTCTCTTCAAACCTCCAGTCGAGGATGAAAAATAATATATTTTTTTCATAATATTATCATCAATTTTAAAATACTTGACAATGAACTAAATTACATTTGTGGAAAGAAAATAGGCTCTTCAATATCCAAAATAATTATATTTCGTCCTACGAAACAATATCAAGATAGCGTAGAAGTGAAACTGTATCTATTATTAAACTTCTAGTCGGGGATTTAAAAATATCTTGTTCATATTGCATGACAAAGCTTTGGGGGACTATAGGTATTTCAGTATTTAAAATAATATTTCTGACAACGAACCCATGTGAAGATGACGCAGTAATGTAATTAAGCTCCCTTCAAACCTCCAGCCGAGGATGAAAATAAATATTTTTTTCATAATATGTTTCAACCAATCCAATGTCATAAATATCTGCTTATTAAGCTTAATATAATATTCTCTTGGTACTATGAATTTATGTTTATGACGAAACTTGTCCCAGTAACATTATATTCCCAGAATTCGCGGTTTGCCGACTTATTTATATTGTTGCGTATTTGAGGTCAATGATACATTAGATTATTTACTGAAATTTTTATCCCTCATGAGATTACCCCTTAAGGTTTTCTCTAATAAATCAAGATTATTACAGAAATAATCTAAAAAAAGATTAAAAATTCTGGTTTGCCGTAACAAAATACGTCTTAATAACAGTAATGGTCTGTTGAAAGTTTAATAATAATCAAAAACAAACATACTAATCCATTTCCGAATCACAATCCAGAAGCAAAGTAAAAACTTTGGAACTGAGGAGTTAGGTTAGACACGTGAACTTCCACCAGGGAAGTGAGGCCGGGTGCTCCGGTAGGGTAAGCACCTCCTGTTTAGCTGTTTAGCTAGCTACACCCGCCACGTGTGTAACCAAAATTGTGTGAAAGGAACATGGAACATGAGATGTCAAATATATCAATGGCAATCCTGGACACAGAGACATCAAACTTATCAACAATACTGTGATGATGGCCATAAAACTTTTTGAGGGCCTTGATAAGCCTAGGCTTGCAATATCCCTGAGTCAACAATTTATTTGCAAGCAGCCTACTTCGTTGTACAAAGTCCCCGTAGTGGGAACAAGCTCTACCATAGCGTATTAGTTGGGAAACAAACACACCATAAGCAGGAGAAGCAGGTATATTGCTGCATAAAAAAGGAAAATTGACAATAGAAAAATTGAAGTCATCACGTTTGTCATAAAGTTTCAAATGTAGCCTTTCCTGTGGGTCATAATTCAGGTATAAGTCTAAATATGAAGCAGAACTTGAGGGATCAGTCGTGTCTTTTATTTCAAGCTCACTAGGATAGATGACATTTACATAGTCTTCAAATTTAAGATTGTTAAGAGACAGAACGTCATCTATATATCTGTATGTTGAGTTGAATGATTTGGCGACAGTTTTCTCTCCAGATTTAACAAGGTTCTGCATAAATTCTGCTTCGTAAGAATAAAGAAACAAATCTAATTTGTGTCGAGTCGGCTGCTAACCTTGGTCCCTCGTTATATTTCGACAGTTGCTATCTATCTGGCAGTACCGTTTCGGCCATTGGCTATATAAATCCCAGTTATTCGGCAAATAAGCTTCGACTCTAATTTCTTAATTCAGTGTTAAAATTTCAACGTAATGTAGCTCTTGAGCTTTATAACCTTAGCTTTGCGGCAACAGCTTTTTAGCTTTCAATGGTTTTTCGGCCGCTAACTATTCATATCACGGCCACTCGGCAGCCGAGGTTCGACAATTTTTTGGTTATATTATGTAGCTCGTTAGCTTCATAACCGTGACAGCCGAGGTTCGACAATTTTTTGGTTATATTATGTAGCTCTTTAGCTTCATAACCGTGACAGCCGAGGTTCGACAATTTTTTGGTTATATTATGTAGCTCTTTAGCTTTATAACCGTGACAGCCGAGGTTCGACAATTTTTTGGTTATATTATGTAGCTCGTTAGCTTCATAACCGTGACAGCCGAGGTTCGACAATTTTTTGGTTATATTATGTAGCTCTTTAGCTTTATAACCGTGACAGCCGAGGTTCGACAACTTTTTGGTTATATTATGTAGCTCGTTAGCTTTATAACCGTGACAGCCGAGGTTCGACAACTTTTTGGTTATATTATGTAGCTCGTTAGCTTTATAACCGTGACAGCCGAGGTTCGACAATCTTTTGGTTATATTATGTAGCTCGTTAGCTTTATAGCCGTGACAGCCGAGGTTCGACAACTTTTTGGTAATATTATGTAGCTCGTTAGCTTTATAGCCGTGACAGCCGAGGTTCGACAACTTTTTGGTTATATTATGTAGCTCGTTAGCTTTATAACCGTGACAGCCGAGGTTCGACAACTTTTTGGTTATATTATGTAGCTCGTTAGCTTTATAACCGTGACAGCCGAGGTTCGACAACTTTTTGGTTATATTATGTAGCTCGTTAGCTTTATAACCGTGACAGCCAAGGTTCGACAATTTTTTTGGTTATATTATGTAGCTCGTTAGCTTTATAACCGTGACAGCCGAGGTTCGACAATTTTTTTGGTTATATTATGTAGCTCGTTAGCTTTATAACCGTGACAGCTGAGGTTCGACAATTTTTTTGGTTATATTATGTAGCTCGTTAGCTTTTTAACCGTGACAGCCGAGGTTCGACAATTTTTTGGTTATATTATGTAGCTCGTTAGCTTTATAACCGTGACAGCCGAGGTTCGACAATGTTTTGGTTATATTATGTAGCTCGTTAGCTTTTTAACCGTGACAGCCGAGGTTCGACAATTTTTTGGTTATATTATGTAGCTCGTTAGCTTAATAACCGTGACTGTTTGCGGCAACAGCTTTCTATCTCTCCAATAGTTTTTCAGTCACGAGCTTACCATATCACGACTACTCGACGGCCAAGCTTCGACACGTTTTGGTGATATGTATTAAACTTTCGACAGGCTTGTATTGTACGTTTAAACTTTTTACACGGTATGATTGATGAGGTCAATTACTGTACTGTATTGTCCGACTATCACTTTAATCATAAAATACATTCAAAAAATGGTATATGACATCACGATACCTGATGATATGCGGTACAATATGTTTAATCATAAATATATACGTAAAGTGGTACTGTTTAAAATAAATTTATTACTGTAATTTGAACTCGTCGTTTATTCACTTTTAAACTAGTTTTTTTGTTTTTTTATATTAACTGTATACGTTTGCACGGGTGAACCCCGTGAATTCGTTACGTATATTCATTTGAAGGTTCTGTTGCAAATGAAATAGACGTGTCACAGTTGTATACTCGCATACCCTCACTGTATTGGTTATTTGGTTCAGCATTGTTTTCATTTTAACAATACTAATTAATATCTGTTTGTACATGCATGTTGTAGACCTGATGATATTTGAAACAAAACCCAAGTTTGAATTTTTCATGAAGATTTTTCTGATAATAAGCTGCACTCTTAGAGCGTTTCACATCCAATATCGAGTTATAGTTTTATTAATAAATGGTTTATGGTCGTATGAGTGGAACAAATAAGAACATAAAGGATTTTTCATACAACCACAGCTTTAGTCGTAATTAAATCAAATCTCATTTGGTTTTTTCTTGAATTTGACATTTCATTAACTGAAACGTTTGTAAGATAACAGTTTTACCAATGATAATTATGTAATTCTTAATAACCTAGGTTTTATTGGATTTGAACCCACTACCTCCCACTAAAGGAGCGAGCACATTTCTAAATGAGCTACCGCAGGGCTTTGCTTTTGAACAGGGGCTGTTATGTTTGTGCTTCATTTGTACAAACCTGCCCACACTGACACGCTGATTGTTGTTGAGGCCTTATTGGACCGCCATTTCATGGAGCTAACAGGATACACTATAGCATGGAATCTGTCTACAGTCATGGCGGTAAGTGTCAAACATGTTGCATGGATAGATACCTGAAATTGAATAAAACAATATTGCTACTTTAGATATTATTCATATGTATTTACCATTTAAAACGATGATGAATAAATGCTAACCTTCTTATTACATAAAAAATATTAATGAAATGAACAAGCACTAAGCAATACATAATTTATTTGAATTTTTCACCAAAATACAGTCATGGCAGTGTGGAACATGTGTCATGGATACCTGAAATTGATTGAAACAATATTGCTACTTAAGATATTCATATCTTTTTACCATTTTAAAAGATGATGAACTTCTAATTACATATAAACACTGTAGATTTCTCTTTTTTTTGCGAGGGATTTATTAACGAGTAATTTCGCTAGGACTCTCTTCATAAATCACGCATATATTTTTAAAATCGCGAAAAAAAACTATTTGCAAAACATGTCGGGAATCGTTAATGACTGTGGAAGTCAAATACAACATGAATAAAGGGAGACAATCGCCAATCGATCGCGAATGTTAATATTTACATGGATTGTGGTTGTGAATTCACATATTCGCAATATCACGCTTAAGGGTAGGCACGTCAAATGTGATACTGGCGAATTTCAAGTAATCTAAATTTCAGTGGTATTTGATTCATATGCCAGGACAATAACTAACTTTCAATCTGTACACCTAAATTTCAGAGGGATTTGATACACATGTTAAGTCCAAAATTGCCCCTCAGTCATATAATATCGGAGGGATTTAATAACCATGTCAAATAAAAAATAGGGCTTTCTTCCGGAGCACCCGGCCTCACTTCCCTGGTGGAAGTTCACGTGTCTAACCTAACTTGTTAGTTCCAAAGTTTTTACTTTGCTTCTGGATTGTGATTCGGAAATGGATTAGTTTGTTTGTTTTTGATTATATAACAGCTGCAAAACAAAAAAATGTATTGACCCGGATGTGTTTTTTAAACAATCGGTATAGGTAAACAACATTGACCTGTCCGGTTGACCTTTTGGAATATTCATAAAGGAGGATCCATTGGTACTGTTAGTATTCACAGTTAATACATATACACGTTGCCGACGATTAGTGTCCACATCATGTAGACACAATATACACGGGTTTTCCCTGATGAATATTTTAATCAAAGGTAAAGCGGACAGGTTAGTGTTGTTAACAAACATTGACATTTTTACAATGACATAATAGATATATCAAAAACAAACATACTAATCGCTGTCCGAATCACAATCCAGTTAAGTAAAAACTGACAAGATAGGTTAAACTTAACACTTCAACTTCAACCAGGAAAATGAGGCCGGGTGCTCAGAAATGGTAAGCACCTGCTGTTCAGCTAGCTACACCGACCACGTGTGTTATCTCATTTAAGTCGAACATGGAACTGTGGGACGACAAATGTATCAAGGGCAATCCTGGGCACAGGGACAACAACCTCATCATAAATACTGTGATGACGGTCAGAAAACTGTTTGAGGGTCCTGATAAGACTAGGGTTGCTATATCTCAATTCGAATGACCATTGAGTTATACATTGATACATTTTTGAAAAGTATATAACCGAGACAGAAGAAAATCCACCTTTATAAAGATTGACTTTAAAATATTGAAATAATGCCTTGGGAATTGTGGTTTAAACGTGGGCTGGTATGTTTGATTGTTTTTTTATTCAAAACTTCTCATTATTCTCTTTCATGTTAAAACAGCCAGTAGCAGAAGTACCGGATTGTGGTTGATAAAGTAAAATTTGTTTTTTTTTTAAATTTAAGATTATTCTTTATCATGTTGAAACACCCAGTATAAGAAGTGAAGGTTTGTGGTTGATAAATATCAAATTTGTTTTTTTATTCAAAATTATTCTCTTTCATGTTGAAACAGTCACTATAAGCTAGTCAAGTATGTGGTTGATTAACATCAAATGAAATCAGTCGGCAAACAAATGTCCATACGGAGACAATGATTTCCAAGTATAATGTTTTTGTACAGATAATTACGGTATAAATATTGGTAACCGTGTCTACAAATGAGGATGTTCTGTCTGATAATACAAAAATAGTGTTCCATTAGATATATATAATTAACTGTACATAAAATCTATTATCCTAAAGGAGGCTTACTGATATACAAGACGTATACGTTTTTCGCTGCGAATAAAAAGACAAAATATTTTTCTCAAAGTGAATATAGGTTATCAGCAAACGCCAATAAATAGCTATGACCTTGGCCAAATTCATTTTCTTCTTTCTCAACATAAGTTACAGAAATTGCGAAAAAGTGGGATATTATTCCATTCTTTTAAAGGGTTGATTTGCTAGGAATACGTATTGTAAAATCTTCTTTGTATATATCTATTAATGAATCAAGAATAAGTCAATTGATTCGTGCAATTTTAATTTTTTACTTGTTTGTTTATGATTTAATTTTTTACTGTTACTTATAGATGATAAAAAGCTTGTAAACATATTATTGTCTAAATTTGCTGTTAGTTTAAATTTGAAATTTCTAAAAAAAAAACTAAGGTATACTCTCTAATGTAGTGTATTGCCTTAAGTTAATTTGGTAAAAATATATTTTGGTCCTTTGCTTATCTTTTATATGTCTTTTTTGCATTTTTGGTTTCATAATTTTTGTCGAAGCACGACTGATGACAAATTGTTTTCCGAAACGGCTGTCTAGTACTGTAAAATTAAAACTACTATAATATGTAATTTGAATTTAGATAACTTGTTGAGAATTCGTGACGTAAAAACTACCATACCGGTCCATGTCCAAACCACATCCCCTAAGCATAGTAAAAACTTTAAAAACTGAAAATTTAATTTAAACACGTGAAACACTCCCAAGTGAAGTGAGACAGAGTGCTTTGGAATGAATCGTATAAATGAGAGGAATTAAAACAAGATGCTTACTATTCGGAACCTAAAATGGTCAACTTTAGGAATTAAAAAGTAACACTGCTGATAAATCAGAATTTGTGAATCCTGAAAAACGTTTTGAATACTTTCCATGTTCCTTTCACACAATTTTAATTAAACGTGGCGGGTGTAGCTAGCTAAACAGGAGGTGCTTAACCTTTCGGAGCAACCGACCTCACTTCCCTGGTGAAATTGCACGTATCTAATTTAACTTGTAAGCTCCAAATTTTTCACATTGCTTCTGGATTGTGATTTGGACATGGTTGTTTTTTATTTGATTACAAGGATATTGCACTTTACATATTTTACAGTACTACATGTAGACGAATTTTTCGGAACACCATTTCTTATCCATAGTTGTTGGAATAATGCATTTAAAAATTGAAAAATATCCAAAGGTCCAATTATATTTAACCCAATTTTGGCAAGATTTTAACTAGCAGCAAATTTAGACATCAGTATATTTCTGATATATTTAGATACTGGCCAAGTAGTTTTAAATCCATAAACTAGTGATATTTTACAACATTAGTTCGATCATCATCATCAGTTGTGCTTCGAACAAAATTGGGAAACCAAAATTCATTTAAGTGTTTGAAAAACAACTTAACCCACACTATACAGACAATGAGATTGGTTTTATTTATAACAGAAAATAGTTCTTTAACTTATCAACAAAATCGAAAATACCAGACCATGTACAAATCTCAAAAAGAAATTAAAACTTGGAGAAATTAAATTACGAAGCCAAGCAAGTCTTATCTGTGGTCTTCAGTGCTATGAATCCTTTTTTAATTTTATTTACATGTAGTTATACAGGTTATTATAACAAAAAGGTGTTGAACAATTCCAGTTCAGGCGATTAAAGAGATTTATGATGATACCTTATATATAAAATGCATCGATATTTTTTATTTGTCTGCGAACAAAAAAAAAAATCGTTAATAACGTCAACCAAGTACAAATTGCATATTTTACCAGTGTAAATTTTACAGCACTTGACGACCGTTTCAGAATACAATTTCTTATTAATAGTGCGTGGAGCAAAAATATGAAACGATAAGTTTTTAAAGACATTGAAAGATACCCAAAGCACTAAAATATATTTATACATGAATTACTATATGTGAATGCAGAACAGAGAAAAGACTTTTTTGGCTTTACGATTTGATCGTCTCTAAAAATGAGGACAATATGGACATTGTTTGGTGAAAAAATATATATTTACCCTAACAAAAACGCAATTTGGACCACCAGAAATTCTTATATAGGCAACCACGATCATTTTTCATGAGTTAGTATGACTTCACAGATTATATGAAAGAATTAACGGTCACCGAATATGTGAAACTTCCACAAACCAAATTTAGCTAAGGATCTAAGGATATACTTTGCATGAGTGAGTATACTTTAGTTTTTTTTAGAAATTTTAAGATTTTACTAGGAGGAAATTTAGACATAGTATATTTCTGACAATAATACAAAATAATACAAAAATATGTCTAATGTTATCCCCGGGTAAACCTCTACCAAACCGTGATACCGACCCAGTGGTCTAAAATATATATTATACCAGTCACAAATAAAATTTTACATACATAATTATAACAGAAGAGGTAGAAAGGGAACTGAAAATAACTAGTGAAACGTACCGTAAAAATAATGTCAAAAAACTTGGTTTTTTCTCCTATTGGAAGTTGTAATCAAGTAAGACTGTTTATTCGTTTATATAGCACAAATGTGTCATTCGTCATAATTTACTAGACGCCATTTAGCATATACATGTATTATAAGGTCTGTGTCAACGAACTGGTGTTTATCTTATTTCTGTTGAAATGTTATAAAAATCATTCTCTCATGGCTTTTATTATTAATTATTATGGGAGATGACATTGTCATGGATACCTACTCCTATGGGTTTTATAAAAACAAAACAAAAAAAACTTCATTGTGTTGTGTAGACGTGAAATCCAATTTATTTGTTTTTACAATTGCCAGTAACCTGACCACAAAACAATGACTGGCTGTAATAATATACTTCGTCTATCCTTATTACTTTTGAACCTTTCAATAACTGTCAAACCTGAGCTGTTTTTTTCACAGTTTATTGATTTTCTTATTTTTCTTTATTATTATTATTTATTAGACACAGACATGGATTGGTATGTTGTTTTACTACAGGTCATATACTATTATGTCGTGTGATTGATTAACGGCTCTTTGTTGTCAGCTATTAATGTTGTCCATAAGAAATTTTAGAAGTGTAACTATTTGTAAGCGCAAGTCGCATGTTTTCCGAAAGATTGCTGACAACATGGACATTTCGAACTAAACTGAAGTTAATATACCAGTCAAGGTAAAAATCTTAATATTTGAAGTAAAAAAGTTCGAAAAATATAAATTTCTTTACCTTTTTATCTTTAACCGTATATTGGTGTTCAGAAAATGTTTCAGACCTGTAAACTACATACTTTAATAGTGCTTTCGCGTGCATTTATTTTGGCGGTATAGGAAATTGAGACATATCTGCGTAGTTAAAATTTTGCGTTTTTTAAATCTACACTATAAAAGAATAAGCACAATATAATTTTAACTTGATATTCATTTTCGCAAAATAAGCAAAAATTAGTACATGTACTGCGCGAAAATAAATACGTTGACAGTATTATACCAATTTTAATTTTACAGAACTAGACTGTCGTTTCGTAATACAATTCCTCATCAGTAGTGATTTGACAAAAATTGTGAAACCATTTTTTTCAAGATGTTGATCAGATACACAAATTTACCAAGTGTAGCTAAGGAAATACTTTTCATGAGGGAGTGTACCTTAATTTTAGAGGAATTTCAGATTTTAACTAGTAATAAATTTAGACAACAGTATATATAACCCTAGTGATATATGACGTCTAGTAGCTTGTACTGAAGATAATATTTTGTCATATTAAGGAATAAAATATGACTGACTATATGTTCATTTACAATTAAGCCTAGACTGATTTAGTATTTGTTTATATAAATTCAGAAATTTCTTTTCAATTTAATACATAAAATTATGTTGTCCGCATATCACTACTCTTTACACTTAGTTGACGCTATAAGTTGACATTATATTTTTGTTTGCAGCCAGAAATATATATAATATTGTTCATTTAAATATATATACTATATAGGGTTTCCTTCTATGTGTAGATAAGGTATGACCTCTATGAAAATTGAAAAAGGGAAGCAAAAGCAATGCTTTTGTTTGCAGCCAGGAATATATATTGTATTGTTCATATATAGGGTTTCTTTTTATGTCTAGATAAGGCATTGCTTAATATTGCTCAATATCTTCTTTTTAAAACATGTAGAGCTATATAAAAATTAAAAAAAGAATTGAAAGCAAGGCATATCTTGGCAGATAAAACTTGTTTGGTTTCACGATTTTATTTGTCTCTGATAAATGTTCACAAAATGGAGATTCTTTGCTCCAGAAAATTCTTAACAAAACGCATATAGATAATTAAAATGTTTAAATAGAAAAACGCTATCAATTTTTATGATAAAGATTGACATCTAAAATTATATGCCGTAAGAATTTACGGTCATCGAATATGTAAAAATTCTTCATCGACTGTTTCCATAAATTGATTAAACATTCCTTGAGAGCATTTATAGAATATTCGATTTAACTGCTTTTAAGACGATTATACGATAGGTTTCTGCAGGTTTTTGTCTATATAACGCATAACTAGAAATACTTGTATACCTTATTATAACTAAAACTAAAGATCTATAAGTAAATTCAAAAAGGAATGCATAGCAATGCAGAGCAGAGAAATGACCTGGTTTGGCTTCACGATTTGATTGTCTCTGAAAAATGATGACAAAATGGAATTTGTATGGTAAAAAATATATCTTTACCCTAACAAAATGAAATTTGGATCACTAGAACTTGTATATAGACAACAACAATTATTCTTATGAGTTAGTATGACTTCCAAGATTATATATGAAAAATTTTACGGTAATTGATTATTCAAAAATCTTCCACAACTCTTTCAATCAATTGATTAAACATTTCTTGAACGCATCTAAGTATTTTCGATTCAATTGTTTTAAGTGAATAATACGATTTATTTTAATGCTATAAAAGTCAATTTAAGAGAGAAATGAGGAAAAAGTTTTGAATATTTTAACCTGTTTCCCATGTTATGTATGGTTAAATGATAGACACTTCAATCAATAAAAGACTAAATAATACCATCACTCAAATATGCTATAATAGAGCTTGTATTCCCACTTCAAGGACTTGGTACGACGAAGTAGGCTACTTGCAAATAAATTGTTGACTCGAGGATATTGCAAGCCTAGGCTTATCAAGGCCTTCAAAAAGTTTTATTGCCGTCATCACAGTATCGTTGATAAGTTTGTTGTCTCTGTGTCCAGGATGCCCTGGATATATTTGTTCCTTTCAGACAATTTTGATTACACACGTGGCGGGTGTAGCTGGCTAAACAGGAGGTGCTTACCCTTTCGGTGCACTCGGCCTCACTTCCCTGGTGGAAGTTTACGTGTCTAACCTGACTTTTTTAACTTTGCTTCTGGATTGTGATTTGGACATGGATTAGTATGTTTGTTTTTGATTGATACATTTTAATATTTATCGGTAATTCAAAATGAAATTTAAAGTCGTTCATAATATTCATTCAAACACAAACAAACCGTTTCATGCTCTTATCACACTTTAAAAATTAAATAATTAGTTTTTTGACATCTTGCAATGTAAGTTAAATGTGTAAACTATCATAACGGAGAGGGTGCTCTGAAACAGTTAACACCTAAAATTTGATAGAAACGTTTACAGTGGCCTGTGCAATCAAAAGACATGGGAACTCGAAGGCATTGATCTTCAATTGAATGTTTGGCGAACACAGATATTACAACAAAATATATTCATTCCAGTGCGGTGGTGCTATCAGGTTAAATACGAATAATTCATAAAACATAGGTCTGGTTTCAAATAAAGAAATGTATATGAAATTTCTGGTATTATATGTGTTATTTCAATGTCAATCGTCCGTACCGCAGCATAAAGGCTGTAATAAAACACTAAGGGAAGCATTTAGCAAAAAAAAACCAATACCGACGCATTGGTTATATTAGAGTAATTCAGATTGATTTTAGTGCAAATATTGGTATTTGTGTCTGAGAATAATTGAGTTCTGTCTGATTATACACATTTATTACTCTCATGAATTAGGTCAATGTTGGATGGAAAACAAATCTATTACGTTTTAGTGAAACACAAGAAGTTTAAATTGTCACGGGATAATATTTGATACCAAAACGATTAATAAAACAGCATTCAACAATTTTATAATAAGTGGTTGAAATTAGATTTTCCAGATGTAATATTTGTTAGATGAAAACCATTTCATTTCATTATATTATTATCTAATAATTGTCTTTAAAACAAGGTTTTTTTCACGGGATAATATTTGATACCAAAAAAAGCCAATAAAACACCATTCGACAATTTTGAAATGTGGTTGAAATTGGACATTCCAGATATGATATTTGTTAGATCAAAACCGTTTTATTTCATTATATTATTATCTAATAATTATCTTTAAAACAAGATTATTCTTCAAGGGATGATATTTGATACCATAAAAAAGCCAATAAAACACCATTCGACAATTTTGAAATAAGTGGTTGAAATTAGATTTTCCAGATAATATTAAATAGATCAAAATCATTTCATTTCATTATATTTTTATCTAAAACTTATCTTTAAAACAAGTTTTTTTTTTCACGAGATGATAGTTGATACCATAAAAAAGCCAATAAAACACAATTCGACAATTTTGAAATAAGTGGTTGAAATAAGATTTCCAGATAATATTTAGTAGATCAAAACCATTTCATTTCATTATATTATTATCATCTAGAAATTATCTTTTTTTCACGAGATAATATTTGATACCAAAAAAGCCAATAAAACAGGATTATTCAAGTTTTGAAATCGTCATAAATATTGAAATAAGTGGTTGAAATAAGACGTACAAGATTATATTTAGTATATCTGAACCAATTCATTTAATTATATAACAAGGTTATTTTTTCACGGAATAATATTTGATACCAATACAAAGCCAATAAAACACCTTTCGACAATTTTAAAATAAGTGGTTGAAATTAGACATTTCAGATAATATTTGGTAGATCAAAACCATTACATTTCATTATATTATCCAACATATACTTAAAACAACGTTATTTTCTCTCGGGATGAAATTGATACAACAAAATTACCAATAAAACACAATTTAATAAACTATTTACATTTTGAAACCGTGAACAAGTGAGAGGTTTAAGATAATGTTTGTTAGATCTTAACCATATTATTTAAATTTCTAAATATCTTTATTCAACGTTGTGTTTGAAATATGAGGAATCAATGCTTTTGATTAAATGTAGTTTCAATATTCTCCTAAAATTGCCATTTAGATTCAATATTCTTCTAAAATTGCCATTTCTGTGATGAAATTTAAATCGCCTTTTCTAATTTAATTTACCAATTTTATATAAATTTGAGATCAATATATGTTTAATTGACCACTGGAGAGCAATCTAGTGGTCAATAAAACATATATTGACCTCAAATTGATGCTATAATTGTATAATATGCTACAGATACCATTAACAAAATGTTTGATATACGACATATTTTATGTGTTTCGCGTGAGTGAATATATCTGTTGTGTTTGAAAATATAATTTTAAAACAAACGATCATACCAATGAGTAAAACTGTGCACCATTGTTTGATGTTTTTATTCAAATGAAGCAAATGTCATTCAGAATACACAGAGGAGAGAAGAATGACCCAAACACCTTCAACTTTGAATTCTATTTCTTAATGATACTAAATAAGGAGATCAAGTTCATGCAGTCTTTTCTTGTGTACAAGTAAAAATATGACGGATTCTTTAAGTTCTGTTTAATATTTGGATTTATACTTCTATTATGACGACCTGGAAACACTCCATGTAATGCTTGCTAAATGGCAAACGTGATGACTTTCCATTTCTATGCAGCTATACACTTTCAATGGATTAGTTTTTTGTCAAATGTTTAAGTTTGTTTGTCTTATTATCAAGCATATGCATTGTAACTATTTATTGTCCACTTGTGGATTTCAATAGTTTCTTTAAAGAACAGACTCTATTTACGGTAACACTATGAATTGTCGACATAATGTATTTTGCATATCAACTGAACAGTGTTTTAAGATAATAATAGAAATCCTTGTATATGTGTTTTACAAGAATCAATAAAGTAACAGATACATGCTAATCAGCTTTGTTATATTTGATATATTTTACATCGCGTAGGTCCATGTTCCTTTCACATTATTTTGAAAATCACGTGGCGGGTGTAGTTAGCTAAACGTTAACAGGAGGTGCTAAACCTTCCGGAGCATCCGGCCTCACTTCCCTGGTAGAAGTTCACGTGTCTAACCTAACTTGTCATTTCCAAAGTTTTTACTTTGCTTCGAGATTGTGATTCGGACACGGAGTAGTATGTTTGTTATTGATTCATCAACATATACAAATATGCAATGTAGAACAAATTGTTAACTGGATTCAGAAACAAGCAGAAGCTTATTTAAACCAGTTTCCAGAACAACTATATACAATAATGTAAAATCTTTATTGACAACTACAACCAATCTAATAAAGCATTATTTGGCGATTTACTATTTGGTTAACAGTGAAACAATAAAAGTTGTTCTGCAGTAATTCATGATCAAAATAAAATGTCCGTAACTAAGCAGAATACAGTAGTTAATTAGTGTGTGGGTTACTTGATAAATTACTCAAGAGTTGTTTTACTGCCTTTAAAAATAAACATGAAGCAGCAATCTGAATGTTCACCTCGACGACACTTAATGTATCTAAATTAGAATGATATCAAATTGAACATTGACTAATCAGTTGGTGTTAACAGTGTAATTCAATATTGAGTTATAATTCCTACCAAAGCCTCTGTAAATATGGTACGTGAGACCTTTTGAAAGCAAAACACAATAACAAAACTAACTGATATTAAATAATAAATTATATAGGTAAACAACATTGACCTGTCAGTATAAAGAGGCCGCGGTGGCCCAATGGATAAATACAGGGTCTCTTACCGCTGTGAGTTCGAGTCCCACTCAGACCGCATGTGGGAAAGTGAATTTTACTTGCAGTTGGCCTTTACTGGTTCACCTGGTATCATTATAATGGACTGGGGGTGTTGTACGCTTGTCTGTGGCGTACTGACAGGATGAGCTAGCACCTTAAACTGCCCTAAATATGTGCGCCAGTAAAAGACAGACAAATCAACACGCTTGCACTTTACATGCATACACAAACTTGTTCATAGATTAATCCATAGAGATTAATGAAATAGTTCTCGTCGCGCATAGCCGAAAAATTGCTGATGCGATGTTAAGCAGTATTCAAGCAATAACAAACCAGCCGTCCGTATGACCTTTCATTAGGAATATTCATATAGGAGGGTCAACTCAATACATGGGTAGTGTTAAGATTTGCAATATATACATTGCCCATGATGAGTTTTCAGTTCGTATAGACGCAGTTTACACGCGTGATCCCTTTTCTTAAATAAACTCGTCCATTATGAATATTTAAAGCAAAGGTCAAGCGGACAGGTCGATGTTGTTTACCTATATAAAGATGTTGCCAAACAGATTCGAAACCGCGCACTATAAAATAAAATCAAAATTGCAAGTTTGACTACACACTGTTTTAACTAATTATAAAAATTCTGTATATAGCCATAAATCGTGTTCAATAATGCTTATATTGAAGCAATTGCTTGATAAACGGTCCCTTGCTATGATTATGAGGACATTTTTAATTGTAAATACTTAAGGCAATTGGTACAATGCTCGTGCCCCCTTCATAAATACAGCAAAAGGAAAATAAAAATTGTTGTCTTCACCTGATTAAATCATAAAATTAAACATTTACGCCGCTGTTTTTTTTAATTTTGTTTTGGTTTTTTTTTCACCAATGCATGAACAGAATGGAAAATATGGTTAATGTTGATCATTTAAATTACATTATGACTAAAACAATTTTATAACTCTCCCCGAAAAAATGAATGGCCAATTTGTAAATGATTATATTGACATTTTGAACGGCTGTTCTTTCAACCAATTACATGCCCACTAAATCTATATTGATTTTAAAATTTCGTTACAATGGGGAGATGTATGCAAAATAAAATAAATTTATTTACGTCATCTGTGGTGAAATAGAAGTAAGTGGAACAGCCGTTTATTATTGTTTAATAATATCGTATACTATTGTTGGTTTGTTATTTGGTTGGTTGAATATTGCTTAACGTCACATCAGCAATTTTTTCAGCTTTTCGCGACGATATCTATCTTTTTAATCTTTATGGATTAATCTATTAACATTTAACGTGCTAGCTCACAGAGTCAGTACGCCGCAGCTAAGCATACTACTCCCCCATTCCATTACACTGATACCAGGTGAACCAGTAAAGGCCAACGTCACATAAAAATCACTTTTTCATATGTAGTGTGATCGGGACTCGGAACTCACAGCGGTGAGAGACCCTGGAATTGAAGACTAACGTCTTATCCATTAAGCCTCCGCGACCTGTTCGTATACTGTTGTGTAACTAAGCATAGTTTGCATTCCTTCCCTGTGATATATTCTTATATAATTCATGTCATGTTATAATTAATGGGTAACACTTGTTCGCATGACCCGTTTTCTTCGTCAGTATTGCATTTCCGAATAAGAAATGATAAACTAAAACAGTTGTCTGAATTTGATTAAAGAGAAATATCAGAAAGCATTACCATTTTTGATTTTTTTACACCATTATATATATTCAACTAAGAGATGTATTGATGTCTGGCATTTAATAAAGAAAACACACTTGTATAGTACGCACGGTCAATTTTCAATTTAAATAAAGAAAACACACTTGTATAGTACGCATGCCCATTCTTCATTGGCGCATAGAATAGCCATCAGTATGATTGAAGATTGTCTGGTGTAGTTTATTATCATTCGTACAATCATTGTATTTACTTGAACCGTCATCAATTTTTGTTGTCTGGTACGGCGAATTTTTTATTTGCACACATTGTAGTTGTTCGAATAGTCATCATTTTTTGTTGTCTGACAGTCAGTTTTCAGTTGCACACATATTCTATTTATTTGAATCGTCATCAATTTTTTAAGTCTTGCACGGCGAATTTTTTTTGCACATTGTAGTTCGATACGTCATCATTTTTTGTAGTCTAACACGGTCAGTTTTCATTTGCACACATATTGTATTTGTTTGAATCGTCATCAATTTTTGTTGTCTGGCATGGTGATTTTTTCATTTGCACACATATTGTTTTTGTTTGAATCGTCATCAATTTTTGTAGTCTGGCATGGTAAGTTTTTATTTAAACATACATTGTATTTGTTCAAATCGTCATCAATCTTGTAATCTTGTATGGTCAATTTTTATTTGCACATACATTGTATTTGTTTGAATCTTCATCAATTTTTTTAGTCTGGCATGGTGAATTTTTAATTTGCACACATATTGCATTTGTTCGAATCGTCATCAATTTTTGTAGTCTGGTATGGTCATTTTCATTTGCACATACATTGTAGTTGTTCCAATCGTCATCATTTTTTGTTTTCTGACACGGTCAGTTTTCATTTGCACACATATTGTATTTATTTGAATCGTCATCAATTTTTGTTGTCTGGTATGGTCAGTTTTCATTTACACATACATTATATTTGTTCAAATCGTTATCGCTTGTTGTAGTCTGGTATGGTCAGTTTTTATTTGCACAAATATTGTATTTGTTCGAATCGTCGTCATTTTTTATTGTTTGGCATGATGAATTTTTCATTTGCAAATACATTATATTTGTTCAAATCGTTATCACTTGTTGTAGTCTGGTATGGTCAGTTTTCATTTGCACAAATATTGTATTTGTTCGAATCTTTATCAATTTTTGTAGTTTGGCATGGGGAATTTTTCATTTGCACAAATTTTGTATTTGTTCAAATCTTCATCATATTTGTAGTCTGGTATGGTCAGTTTTCATTTGCACATACATTGTATTTGTTTAAATCGTTATCAATTTTTGAAGTCTGGCATGGTGAATTTTTTATTTGCACTTACATTGTATATAGTCGAATCGTCAGCAATATTTAATGTCTGGCATGGGGAATTTTTCATTTGCACAAATATTGTATTTATTTAAATCTTCATCAATTTTTGTTGTCTGGCATGGCGAATTTTTCATTTACACACATATTGTATTTGTTTGAATGGTCATCAATTTTTGTTGTCTGGCATGGTGAATGTTTTATTTGCACTCATATTGTATTTGTTTTAATCGTTAACTGTTGTCTGACCTTGAATGAAAACGAAATACAGTAGTACGCATGACATTAAACTTTGGTATTTAGCAAAATTGCTTTAATTTAATCTCTTGCATACAATGGACCGTACGTAAATGCTTCATTAAAACCGTTGTCCAGAAATTATCGACAATTGATGACATATTATTACTTCCATCACATTAAACAGTATTTCAGAGGATTTTGTCACCGTAAGGTGTCCCTCGGGAAATGTGCACTCAACAGATCAAGATTTTATTATATATTCTGTATTAATATTGATCGTAGTGATATACTTTTGTCTTTTCGTGGTTGTTTTATTATTAACTGGTATTATAGGGTTCTTAAGCTGATATTGTGCAATATTGTTCCGAGTTGACTCGACAATTGTGCAACAACATTTTACAATATCAGTTCAATAACTCTTTATTATTGTTATATAGCAAAATAAATTTTGTTAACTTCAAATTTGTTTTTCATCTAAAAAATAACATTTTATCTTAATACATAAATATTGCACTAATTCTTGTATAGGGAAATAAGAACTAGTTTAGTACAACAACACCGCGATAACATCTACAGGCATGTAACAACAATCGTATGACGTCATAAACGAAAGCTTCATGTGACAAAGCGTGCAATATGAAAAACTGATTCGCGAAACTTTGGATCAAAGTATGAGTGCAAATATCGATATTTATTGCCCTTAACAACCCGGGATTTATCGTTTAAGTCCTATGCGATGCATATATAGTTATATTTTAATAATTTGATATAATTATTATGTCGTGATCTTAGAGCTTCTCACTTTGAAGCAAGCTGCTTACAAAAAAATTGTTGACTCGGTGCTATTGCAGCCGTAGGTTTATAAAGGTCCTCAAAACGTTTTGTTTTCGTTATCGTACTATAAAAGGGATTCTTTTCGCAGGATGAAACCTTGTACTTTTCCCGTGATCAATATAAATGGTTGGAATTTTTTGCGTGGGAAAAATTTTGCAGTAGTTTCTTTAGGCGAAACAAGCGATAATTTTACCTACGCAAAAATCAGTATTGTTTGTAAGCGTGATGTCTTTATATCCATAATACTCATATATTTATGTTTCTATGTAAAACCAAGATCAACAGACTCGGACAAGTTAACTCCTTATGCAGAAACGGTGACCTTTAATGAAGGTCAGGTAAAACCAGCATTGGTAGGTTTGTGTACTGATGCTTTATTCAATTTCTAAACTTTTAAGTTATTTGTGTTTACAACATGATCCTTTTAATCATTTCGTTTCAATGCCAGACATTTACAGCTAAAGGCAATATAATTTTTTTCAAATTAGCAAACGTGAAAGGGACCATCTCTGTAGGGTTAAGAAGAAATCTTACTTACATGTTACCGGAGACGTTTGTCGAACGAAAAAGACAGACAAATAAGTATTGAAATAACTGACCTTTAAATTATGATCAGATAAGCGAGTTATACCATTTTCCGGCCAATGGTATACTATTGTGCGTAGGGAAAAGAGGCGGCTGGTTGTCTAACATAGCCATCATCGTTATTTTTATGATTAAACATATCAAATTAAAACAAGCAAATATAACACGAAAGCTACAGGAATAGAAATTCTTCTTTCGTGCAGACATCATTTACCGTCATCAATCCAGTGAAATAATATAGGTTTGGTAAAATTACACGTTATAAGAGAAATGCCATAGTATCAGGATTTTATATGGTCATTTTTCAGGTCAAAAAATTGCGTTTCAAATTAATTGTTAGGCATACACATCGTGTGTTTTTGTCATCTCCTGAAAATTGAAATCGTGAATTGTTTCACACGATCTATTTTCAAATCAGTAAAAATTAATTAAGATAGAAGTCACGTAACAAAGATTACGTCATTAACACGTCATTTATGACTTATCAGTTCTCTTCTCGTTCACTCAAGAGAGGGGATTTGCTTGTTTGCACTTACAAAAATACAAAAAAATCTAAATGGAGGACAAATTAGATTTAAAAGACTGTTAATAGTAGAATCAGCGATCTCAATAGTAAATTTTCCCTCCAACCCATTAGTAAACCACTGAATAGCGAATACATTTTGCAATGGAAACTTTACGATATGACAAATGTAACAATGCAGCTCTTACAATGCAACTTGCAGTCTATGTGTATGTTCACAACTTATTTAGCATTAATTAATATCATAATGTTTAAATATTTCACAAAATTGATTTTTTACGCAATCGAGAATTGAATGTTTTTTATTTGTTTATTGAAAATTATGGGAAATCGAATACAATCTTTTCTCGTTTATATTACACTAAATCAATATAATCTTGTTAGTTTTATAAAATCACACCTAAGCTTCAGAATTCATTTTCACTGAAACTGATCTTTTCTCCTAAAAATAAAGAAATTTCACTTTCTTGTATCAAGAATGTTTCAATAGGGAATTTATTATCGATTTTCGTTAAAACCTGTATAGATAATTAGCATTTCTCTATAGTCTATTATTTCAATTTTCTACCTGATTTATGTATGCTGCTTTCAGACGCAAAAAACAATAATGCGTTAAAGCTAAGCAATAAATGTACGATTTCTTATATCAGCCATTTCCTAGAAAGTGCATACAACACTTGAATTTGAAAGAAAATTTCTAAACACCTAAAATAGAATGTTTAAAGATAATTAATGGAAAATAAATCAAAAACGTCAATTTATCGTGAAACATGTTAAATGTTTATTAGTGCAATTAAGAAAATTTAATTTTAATGAGATTAAAAAATGTATATGAAATGTTTATAACAAAAAAAACTTTATTCACTAACACTTAATTACATCCATACAACGCAGGGCTTAGTTTTTAAGGAAAAGAAATTAGCTGAGCAGCAAATACTCCGATTAAAGAGATAATTCCATTTTATGACACATTAACGCCTTTTAACATTATTAACAGTAGTTACCATTTTTCTACATTATACGCTTTAGTAGACTCTGTAGCCTAATTATATCATGGGTCTTCCCAGTGTCAATGAACTGTTGATTAATAAATGGTTACAAACAACGCAAGTGCAAAAACCCTTATTGTATTACATGCTATTTATTTTGCAAAACATTAAAGGTATAGTACGATACGATATTGTAATCGAGGTTTAATTAACAACATAGAAAACCATGTTATCATGAAAAACCAACATACCTGTCAATATTAAAATCATAATCCCAAAATCAAAGTTGAAAAATTGGAAGAATAATTTAAATACGAGAACACCCCAAGCAGCAAAGAGAACTGAAATCTGACATGCAAACGTCAACCAGTGACGTAATGTCGGGAACACATGATGATTTAACTACCTATACTACCAAGTGGTATATCCAAACTGTGTAACCATATTTTCTAAAAATCTATAGAATGTGGTTTTTGTTTTAAACTTAAGTGCAAAGGGTGTCTTGTCATTAGGTTAAACTGAGCTTTAAGACTTTGCCATTAATGGATATTATGTGACCAACGCTAAACAAACAGTTTGGAAGATAAATGTTTTGAGACAAGTTCTGCAAAGTCCAAATAGCTTTATTCATATTCAATTAGTAACGGAAAATGTTCTCTGTATGGCAAATTTAATAATGTGTAAAGAAAATAAGCATTAATCCAATGTTAGTTTTTTGAAGTCATCTAAAGTAAAAAAAAAAGAAAGAACAAGAGTAAAAAAAAATAAACAATCAATGAATCTGAAAAATGCTTTGTTTGGTTAATGTAAATGGGATAATGTGTATAAAAAAAAAAAAACTAAGCTATGTCCGATCTTGAAAAGACCAAACATGTCAAAACCAGTCGTTAAAAGTCTGGAAATGTTGGAATTTTTAACATGGAGCCATAACAAATGGAATATCAATATTTATTTATGATAATTATGTTATATGAAGTGCCTTTATTGCCAGAATTACTTAAAAAGTGGTAATGAATTCTTTAGAAAAAGTCAAATATATTAGATCTTGACTCTTTTAAAGGAAAAAACAATTTTATGACACATAATAATTATGCCTATTAAGATTTTATCCATTATTTATTTTTAGCATGGTCCATTCCATCTGTCATATGTACCCAGGCTTAAAATGTTTAAAAAAATCAATGTAGTTTATAGTAGGGGATAAGTATGATGGTGGAAAACATCTACTATCATCACATAACTAAGTAACTAAGCAATGTCAGATTTTTGAAGTCGTTAAAAGTCTGAAAATAGTTTATGTGCTTAATGTTGAAGTGATTTTTTAAGATGCAGTCATTACAAATGGTATATCAATATTTTTGTATGATTATAAAGTTATATCAGGTGTCTTTATTGCCAGACTTACTTAAAAATTGGTATTGAAATTTTTAGAAAAAAAGTCAAATATAATATATCTTGACTCTGTTAAAAGAAAAAATAATTTTATGACATATAATAATAATGCCTATAAAGATTTTATCCATTATTTATTTTTAGAATGGTCCATTCCATCTGTCATATGTACCTAGGCTTAATTTGCATAAAGTGTTTTAAGGTGACATAAAGAATCAATGTCGTTTATGCTAGGAGATAAGTATGATGGTGGTGAACAACTAAAATTACTATTATCACATAACTAAGGGACTAAACAATGTCGGAACTTTGAAGTCATGTGATGGAAAAAGAGCCAAAACGACAGAATCTGTGGATAAAAGTGGTAAATGTTTTTTATGTGCTTAATGTTGAAAAATTAATTTTGAGATAGTCATTACAAATGTAATATCAATATTCATTTATGTAAATAATGTTATCATGGTTATATAAGGTGCCTTCATTACCAAACCTACTTAAAAAGCAGTCATAAATTTCTGAGTAAAAAGCAAATATAATAATATAACTAGACTTTTGAAATACATTACTATTTTATAACATAGAATAACGCCTATAAAATCCATTATTCAATTTTGAATAAATAACACATGTAATGTAAATCCTTTCCTCTGTCAGTCATTAGCCTTTGGCATTGCAGTTTTAAAGTGTCTTTTATCCAGAAAGAAATATCAAAACTTACGAATTAAGTGAAACACTCGAAGGTCTTTTAAGAATATTCGATTAAAAAATTTTACATCATTGAAATGTGTTGCTTCAATATTCATTTAATATTTTTCCTCCCCGATAGCATCTAGATGCTGCGGTGGCCTAATAAATCAGACGTTAGTCTACAAATCCAGGGGCTCACCGCTGTGAGGTAAAGTCCCGCTCAGACCACATGTGGGAAAGTGAATTTGTCTTTCCGTTGACCTTTACTAGTCAAATATATCCAGGGCAATCCTGGACACAGAGACATCAAAGCTTTTCGATTTTTAAAGACAATAAGATCATTCGTCTAGCTATATTGAGTTTATCATCAACGTATTGAAATAAAACAAACCATATACAAATTCATGTATGTCCAAATCACTTTAAATTTAGTCCTCGTTATGTTCCATAACAATAAACCGAATATTTTTGGTTCAAGCAGTACTGTTAGGAATTATATTCCGAAACAGCCGTCTAGAGAAATTTACATGGTTCATTTATAATAAGGAATTTCATACATGGTGATATATACCATTTGACACTTTTCATTAGATTACAAGTAAATTTCTTTGAACTTGTAGTAGATAGCAACACGGCTACAAAGATGAAAATCTCAAATCAAGATAATAGAGGGGTATTTGTGGCGCGTTCTGCATGTTCTACTACACTTATTTATCAAAAACACTTTTTTCATTTAATAAAAAAGCTTAGTTAAATTTGAAATTTCTCAAAAACTAAGGTATACTGCCTCATGCAAAATATTTCCTTAGCTAAATTTTGTAAGATTTATTTTGGTCCCTTGATTATCTTTTCAACATCCTAGAAACAATTTTGGCTTCACAGTTTTGATCCAAGCACTAATGATGAGGTTACTATGTCAATTATTAATCGGGAACTATATTATGCTTCCTCACACAGTTACATATTAAGAAAAAAGAAAAACGACATCTGAATCATGACCAGAGGAAATAATATATTTTTGAAATAAATATGGGAAAATGATCTATTGTTATCACTTTGATTGTTTATAAGTCTCTATGTAACACGCCATTGGCTTTTTGTTCTATTTCCTTATATTATACAACCAACGGATATACATCGCATAAGAGAGTAGCAGCTCGCATACTTGACGTTTATTAAGGTAGTCCATCCTCGCATACTTGACGTTAATTAAGGTCGTCCATTCTCGCATACTTCACGTTTATTAAGGTCGTCCATTACACATGCATATTACTCAATGGTCACTTAAGTAACTATATTTGGAAGCACGTAGAATAAAATTTAAGTTGATTAATAATCAATACTTATAAGACACCACAAGTGATCGAACGATATAAGATCGGGAAAAAAGCCATATCAGTGGTATTTACAATCTGACTGAATTCCCTTCTTTAAACGTTATCTTAAGATACTTACCAATAACTGGTTGGTCACGCGTAACCTTTCGACTTTGACTTCACTTGTTTGTTTCCTTTGGAGTTGGCAAATGGACAGTCATTCAAATCATACTTTGAACAATAGTTAGGTTAAATAGGCAAAGTGGAGCTGAACGTACCCCTTTTTGGATATATTTTGAGTTCAATGATACTTATAGAGTAAAACGATTGTAAATTGGGTGATAACTTCAGTTGGTCACGCGCAAATTCTTTCATGAATGGCTTCGTCATTCATTCAATTTGTTTATTTTAAGTTTCCATCCGAAGGTACCATGCTTTTTATTCGTAATGACGAGTGCTTGACACAAAAGCAGTCACTATCCACTTTCATATATTCGGTCAGACCCGGTCGGGGTTCGAACCGACGACATCACACTTACGGAGCGAGCACTCTACCAACTGAGTTTCCGCAGTGGTGTTATTTAGGACAAATATAGAAAGAAAATTGTAAAAAAAAATACACATTTCTGTTCTTTAACTGTATAAAGCAAAGTCGAGTTTTTCGTCTTTCTAAAAGAGCAACATTTAACAACGGCATTGATTCCAAAGCAAATTGGCAATTCCATTTTTATTTCCTTACACTTTTTGCTATTTCTTTTGACCTTTATACATTTTCAAAACATTTATTTTTAGAAATATAATTTTCCATCAGTAAAAAAGGAATTTAATTATCCGTTATCTTTAAACTTATTTGTTTTTTTACGTTAAGGTATTATGTTCTCCTTTTTATTATTTCCGTTTTTGCCCAGTTGAGAACAAATTTTTAGGTATGGTCAGACTAAAAATACATTTAGTGTTATAGTTCATGCTTATTAGTTTATAATTACATTCTGTGAAGTCTAGACAACAACAGAATACACGTTACAAATTATGTTTAAAACTAAATGGTATACGTATACATTTAACCATTATTTGTTTGATCAAAATTGAATCGACGTATGTTAACTTTACATTGAAACAAAAAATAAAGAAAAACTTCGACCAAACTGACCACCTCGATAAAAATGAAAGAAACTTGACTAGAACGTATATATATTATAAAAAAATAAAAATAATATTCGACCACAAAAACAAACATACAATAGGTATGTGCCGCAGAGATCTCCGGAAAGGTAAGCACCCCACACCCAGCTGGGTCAGATTACCATGTGATAGTTATATTTATATATATTATATATTGGGTTGTTTTGTTTTGTATAGGTAATTGATTGTTATGATGATTGGTGCAGTTAGATTGACTTAAAATATTTAAAGTACTTACATATATTCAGTAAAAGTTGTTTCTGTCATAAAAAATGATTATTTTATTGTATTATACAAAAACATCGTTTGCAGAACCCAAATATTTTAACTTTATAATAACGACATAACTGACTAAGAAACTAATTTTACAATTTAGAAGTGACACAAAACACAAACAGATCTGAACAAATGTGAAGTCAAACGCAAACGCCTCTGTTTATGTCAAAATCAACATAAAGACTTTGTTGACTGGCTAATTAATGTTTAACGGAAAACTTTTACAATGCAAGCAAGATCAGTCGCTGCGAATGGCAGCTAAATGCACCGACTATGTGTGGAATTCAGTGCGATTATGACGTTAGATGTTCTTTAAACTCTGACGCCTTTGACGTGAAATCAAGTCTTTCAATTTTCTATTCTTAAGAAATAAATGTGTGTTTATTTGAATGATATTTTCGTTACATCGATCAGGGTTGAATGCAATAAATCGTATCCTATGTTATTCTATTGATTCTATGCACGGGTTTACCATATCGTTACACCATCAACAAATACTTCATGGCTAATTTCGAAAAGATATTTGCATTTACAACTACAGAACAGACCTGCCGGCAGTTTAACACTAAGCAGAATATGGACCGAATCAACAGCTCGTTAGCTATATCTCTACAGCAATATATTTAACAGCTGGTTTCTATCTTTTGTTACATTTTCGGTCACTACCTATCCATATCTTGACCACTTTGGCTCCTTTTTTCTACCTCAGTGTTAATTTTTCGACAGGTCTGTACTCTAGTAAAGATCGGAGTTAGAGATATCTTGAGAAAAACATCTTTGATGTGAAATCTCTAATAACATGACAGCTCAGAACATGTTTCACTTTTACTGTATTTTGTTAAAATCCTATTGAATTAAAACTCAATTAAAACACTAATCCTTCTTCTAAAAAGTGATAGTATCAACAGTGAGAGATGTGCACCCTATACATTCGAGTTAAGCGGTTTACGCAAATATTTTATTTGTTGCAGCAGCTTTCGAAAAAATTGTCATTTTTAACCTTCATTGAAGACATGCTATCGTTAAGATGTAACGACGTCATCAATTGTGACACGTGCCCTTTGAGTATTGTTCATATATTCGAAGGGTCTAGCAATAATTTGAATAAAGGCACTGACTGTTTGTCGTCAAGTATACAGGGTTAAGAATTAAAAGCAAAAAGGCAATTCGGGGATTAATTAACCAAACCCCAGTGTCTCTGTCGGCATGGTGCGTTAACGAATCTTCCCTGATATTATCCTGTACGCACTGAAAAGGTAAAAAAAATAGTAAGTTCAGATATCTCGATATATTAAGTGAAATATTCTTTACAAGGATGTGAAACCCATTCAGTCAATCAATTTATCAATCAGTATATAAAAACTAAGCTATGTTAACTAGGGACGAAAATCACTAACCGGTTACTAGTATTCGAACGTCTTTCCGATCGAGTACTCGTTAAAACACCAATATTATATAAAATTAAGATTTAGAAAAATACGAAACGAAATCTCTTTATTTAAACAATATACTCGAGACAGGACAGGTTATCAAATCTATAAGCGTTGATACTGACGGTTGTCAGTTATTGAAAATTCTTGTTTAGAAATATAACCTTATCAACCGTAGATGGATATAATCTGTTTCTTAACTCGGATGCATGGTTCTTTTTCAGATGGTTCAAAATGTTTGTTGTCCCACCAGTATATGTAAGTTCTGCACTACACAGTTGACAATTTACAATTTTATCATTAAGGTCTCGCTTGAAATATTTCCACACTTTGGATTGCACGGGTGGCATGATTGCAAGTTCTACCTTTAATGGCAAAATAAATCAGTAACGCGATAAAACACTACTCACCGGTGAATAAAATACCAAGACATAGCTTGCAATTAATGGATTAAGGTGACCAATAGTCTGAAAACGGCTGAATGATCCTAACAACAACAAAATTAGGCGAGTATTCGATTAGTAAAATTGTAACCGGTTATTTATTTTCCGATCGAGTACTCGAGTACTCGGGTACTCGTTGACATCCCTAATGTTAACTGGTTAAGGTGGATTTGGTCAAATACATTCTGGGTCCTTCCATTTTTCTCATTTCAACAACTTAAAATGCCTTGCATTTCTAAGATAATGGTTCGTGGACTACTGCTGACAAATTTGATTCTGAAATGGCTATTTAGTAAAACAGGTTTAGTGATAGTATCTAAAGATTTTATTTGTTTATTTGAGCTCATTTTTCATTTCTTCGTAGTTATTATGGTTATTCTCTTACAGTATTAACTGAAAAGATCCGAATAGTTTGATTTTGACATAGAACAATTTGCAACTGAAAAATATGTACTTCGCAGCAATTGAGTAATGATGTTTTAACGACCAAGTCAAGAATATTTTACTTATACCGAGACGTCGCCAGCTATTAGCGAAGGTGCAGATATTTTGCTTGTGCGTTGAACTGATTGCATTATACAGCGGGGTTCTTTATCGTACTACGCATACCATCACACAGGACCCCGTTTATATTAAGTTCATCCGACAAAAATCTGTGACTTTTATTTCATAATGGTGAGTTCTTGGCGAACAGTTACTTCCCCCTTCAAGACTTGGGTCACACCTGGTCGGACGTTCGAACCCTTCGCCTACCACTTACGGAGCGACCATTCTACCAACTGAGCTACCACAGTTGTGTGTACAGTTCAACCTGTCTTAAAGACTATCTCTATATAAGTCAAACCTCTTTATAAAGGTCAATAGAATTTATCCCAATTGTTCTTTATTCCTATGATTTGAATATGTTTATAAATTCAACCTGCCCATAAAGGCCACTTTTACCTGGATGGCCTTTATAGACAGGTTAGACTGCACTTGGCTGTAGCCAACGGAACTAACTACAACACTGCTCGATATAACAAGGCTAGACGTCTTGATAATAAATAATGGTTTTACTACGTCATATCCGTGTCTCAGAAGTTTTTTTGGTGCCAATAGTAAAATTAAAAAAACAAACGGTTCAGAATATAAAATGATAATAAACTTCTATAAAGACGACATTAAACGGATTAATTGATATTTACTGAAACGGTAATGTGGGATTAACACAACCCTGGGACATCGTTTTATTTTAATGAACAGTTATCCATTCATTTGGAAGAAGTAATTTCATCGTTAAAGCCCAAGAGATCTATTGTTCAAATCATTAAATGTGTCTAAAATATTAAAGCACTTCATTTAGTATATAATTAAAATATTCCTAGGTAAATTTATATTAAACTTACAATTTATTGTTCATTGTAACTGTACCAGCATCTAGCTATATATAGATCCCCAGTTACATTTATTATACATGTTATTTATTTATTGCTCTTTTTATTTTATTTTTTTAATTTTATTGATTATTATTATTATTATTATTTTTTGCATTGCCAGCATCTAGAATTTCACACTTATCGTAACGATCGTGATCGAATTGGTTATTAGTAAATGTACTTGAGGACCAAGTCGTTAGTGTCTGATATCGATGTGATGAGTTCCGGAAAGTTGGGGAGCAACGGGTAGTCCGAATGAGGAAAGTTTAACCGACGGTTGCGATACCATTTTTCCGATATAGTATACGTTATAAGTATTATAGAAATCTTTTTGAAATTATTCAATGATTAAACGATGTCAACTAATATCTGGCAGCAATCAATTGGGATAGACCCTACAACTAAATGACCATTTTCCTATACTGAGAGTTACGTCCCTTTGTTTAAGCACTTTCTGTCGTCTGCTAGCTTGCAATTTTAGTGGGTTGGGTTGAACGAATCCAAAGTCTTTATGAAAGAAATACTTATACCGTATATCATTGGTCTTAACATAGCTTTCTCTCCAATATATACTTGTTTGCCAGGATTGAAACGGCAGGCTTGGTTATCTGACCAGTAAAAATAAAGTCTGGAGGCAGAAAAATCGAATTTTGATTACATTAAGATGTAGTAGACTTAATTTGTTTGTAAAAATACGAATTGCTAGGTTTTACAGGGAGAAAATGACCGAAATTGCAAGTACATCATTTGATCTTGAAAATTGAGGTCCAAAATGGCAATATGATTGAGATACTGAGCTAAAGTCTAAAACTAAACTCGAAGAAAAATTTCTTAGACTTTTAATGTAATAAAAGAACCAGTTTGATCCATGTGAAACCGATTTGGATTGTATAATACGGGGTTTGTACACATGACGAATTACTTGGATTCCTAGAATATTTTTTATGAAAATACTGACCCCTGCTAGATTGAGGATTCTCTTTCCAAAACTGAGGGCCTGGCAAAATAAAATCTATTTGATATTTCGTTAGTTTAAATAATGCCCCTGTTAATGAAAATATAATTATGAAAAAATCAAATTGTTAATGTTTTTTCCTTTTATAAAATTCTCATAATGATGAGGATTACTGTTTATGTCCGAAAGTGTTACGAGGCACCAGGCAGTTTTGCTCACTTTGATGTTGTTGTTATATAGTATAGTGACGACTACTGTTTATGCCCGAAAGTGTTGCGATGTCGTTTTTATAACGTAGCGAATTTTTTTGCGATTTGTATCAACAGTTTTGATTTTTCACCTTTTCCCTTCTTGTTATATTCAATATAAAATTAATCTATTTTGGGGAGATGTTATAGTTAGTCTGAAGGATTTTATTTAATTAGTAAGAAAAACAAATCTATTTGACACCCCATAGTTCCATTTTATAACGTAGCAGATTTTTTTTTTTTTTTTTTTTTTTTTTTTTTTTTTTTTTTGCGATTTGCATCAACAGTTTTGATTTTTCACCTTTTCCCTTCTTGTTTTATTTAATTCAAAATTAATCTTTTTGGGGGAGATTTTATAGTTAGTCTGAAGAATTTTATTGAATTAGTAAGAAAAACAAATGTATTTGACGCCTCATAGTTCCATGCCCAAGTATGATCACAAACATGACAGGTACAAGTGGCTAAACAAGAGATGCTTACCTTCCGGAGCGCTTTGTCTCACTTCCCTGAAAGAAGTTCACGTGTCTAACATAACTTTTAAGTTTCAAATTTTCTACTTTGCGTCTGGATTGTGATTCGGGCATGGATTGGTATGTTTGTTTTTGATTAAATACTACGTGTTGCTATTTAAGAATTGCTGAACTCCCAGTGCATCAATTCTTATCAGCAACAACCTAATTCCCACGGGGATAATTATAATTATTGGAATCTTAGTAGAAAAATAGATTCAATAATGCCAAGGTTTTATTATTCACCTTGGCAATATAATTTATTTTATTCCTATTTACAAAGATCTATATAGCATTCTAACAACTAAATGGAGCCTAGGGTTATTTTATTTTTGTCTGTGCTTGCGTGACGTTCATGCATTGAAACTATGAAACATAAGTCAATGGTTTTATAATCATTGGTCTTAACACCTTCATTTTGTTTACTCGAGGCATCCTTGAACGAGTGGTAAGGATGTTCGCTTTAAAAACCAAATGCGCCTTGCTGTTGCAGGTTCGTTCCCAGTAATAATTGTTTTTTTCAAGGCATTTACTGGTGGGCTTTGTACCAGGATGACGGACTGAGTGGTATGCGATGTTTATCTGCAAATGCACTCTTAAGATAACCATACGTGCATACTAGTACAAACTCTTCATATCAGGGCCTTGCCATCTATTTATGTAGGTGAGTTGGCAATGTGCAAGGAGGGTTTTTTAACGTGCAACTATAACACGGGACATCGGGGTTTGAGGCATCTACTAAAAGATAACGAGTTCCCATTCCAAACCCAAAAGGCTCGGTCAAGAAAAAAAACTGCCGATTTTAAAGTCCTTGTTTCACCCTGGCAAGAATTGAACACCGATCTCTTGAATACGAACCGAACACTCTACTAAATAAACACATGTAGTAGTTTCTTCTGTTTCTATTCAATCTTCAGAAAACTGCGTTTTACGCTAACTTCATCACACTGAAGGCTTTAATTTAATCAGTTAGAAACAAAAATCCATTTTAAAATGCTTCTTTTTTCATTTAAAAGAAATTGTTAATAACACACTACATTAAATCCAATTTCAATCATACAAACGCCTGCAAACATCAACACACTCTATTGTAATGCTTGAATAGAATTAATGAAGCCATTTTAATTTTTTTCCACTGGGTGTGTAATTACTTTTATCAAACTTAACATTTCTCAGCAACAATAAAATTTCTTAAAATATTTTTTTTCCATTTTATTACATTTATTATATTTTTTTCAAAATTGAATAACAGGATTTGTATTTTACTGGGTGTGTAATTACTTTTATCAAACTTAACATTTCTCAGCAAAATAAAATTTCTTAATTTTTTTTTCATTTTATTACATTTTTTATATTTTTTTCAAAATTGAATAACAGGATTTGTACATTTGTTCTGTTACAATTACAAAATGAGTTATCCGTAATTGAAACTTAGGAGTAGAATATGCAATAACACGATATGTTAAATAGTTATTGTATTAGCAGAAGGGTTTTATTTAAAGTATTTTAATGTATATTTATCCAAGTTTTCTGCAACAATAAAAATTCTTAATTTCTTAGAAAATAAATAACAGGATTTGTACATTTTCACTGTTATAATAACGGAATTTGTTATTAGTTTCTGAAACTTGGCAACAAAATGTGCAAAAAGAATATGCAAATTGAAGATCTTGATTTAATAGTTAAAAACAAACTTGTTTGAAATGCTACATTTTTTAATTTAAAAATGATTTCGTAGTATTTTTATGTAATTTTCTTAAACCTTATCTAGTTAATTGAATTAATAGCACCTTTACTGTTTTCTTAAGTCTATGAGATTACTTTAAGTTTTGATTGAATGAATACATCGGAGGATTTGCAATTATTGAAAGAGAACTTCAAGTAAGGATTACGTTTTTGCCTTTTTCGTGATTTCGATGCATGTACATGTAAGCGTTGTTACTTCATGTTTTAGTAATACATGAAAACCCTTTGTTTTATACCCCTACAATTTTGCTTCTTGAAGTGAATATATAAACATTATCGTGCTTGTCTATCCGTCCGTCTGTGAAAAATCGTGTACAGGCCATATCTTATAGCTGCTTTCGATGGCTATCATAAAACTTCAAATGAATAATGTTCATGCTCTAAAATATGTCCTGACCTTAAACCTAGGTCATATTGGAAGGGCCAAGGTCACGAAAAAACATTCAACGTTGGGGCATGGGGTATTTGACTCTTATGAGACAGTTCTAGTTTATTTCTAGTCTGGTAAATAAGACGGACGTTATCAGCCCTCAAACAATACTCTAGCAATATCACTTATATATCACTTGGGGTTTAGTATCAAAAATATAATAGGTGATCCCAACATCTGCTTTTTATTTCATGTTTGGTTTTATCATTCAGTAAAAGCAGGCATTCACAGCTCTTAACAAAGTGTGCAAATCCAACATATACAGTAAAACAACTAAAGTGAGAATCTTCAACAGCAATGTCATCTCTGTCTTAATTTATGGAACTGGGTGTTGAAAATTAAATAAAATTAGACATAAGAAAGCTAGAAACATTCCAGAACAAATGCTAAAGACGAGTAATTATTACAGATGATCTTTTTGACAAACAAAATTACAAACGAATGTCTAAGACAGAGAAAACACACGCAAAATCAATAGAGAAGACTAATAGAATCTATCACAACTTGTGGTGCCAGATACGGGAATCTCAACCTGAGTTTTGATATATTTGGTCCAGAACGAGGCTTGCCGAGAGATTGCTTGTTGGGATTTCCTTATTTGGCACTACAAGTAGTGAATGATTTTATTTCTTGCATCTTGTGCAATTTTTCAATTTAAAATGAATTTCAACTTATCGATACACCTCTAATGTTGTTGATAAAATTTTGCGAAAAAACTGCGTGTAAGCTATCTTGCACGGGGCTGGGGGTGGGTTCAAGATGGAGATATCTTGCACCTGTCTTTTTATGGATTTTTCTATCTTGGTTGCAAGAAAATAAAATCAAGACGATGGAGATACATAGGGCATATTATAAAGACAGAAATCAACAAAAATGAAGAGATCGCATTGACCTCGGTTCCAGAAGGAAATAGGAAGACCAAGAGAAACCTGGAGAAGAACAACAGAGAAGGAGAGAAATGATACAGGCTGACCAAGTTGGAGGACTGCTGATAGATTGCTATAAACAGGGCAAAGTGGAGAGATCTTTGCCTCGCCTTATGCTCCACTAGTAGCAATAGCAAAAAGTAAATAGGTAGTTAAGTTTATATTACCTTGTTACGCATCTATTTTACACTACAACACATGGTGCAGATATTTGCGTTTAGATGTTTAATCTGGTTGTATTTGAATACGTTGATATAGATACATGTATAAGAGGAAAAGCTTTTCTGAATTTTAAAATAATTGTTATGTTTTGCAACATAAAACATTACTATGGTTTGTTTTACTAATACATGTATGTTAGAAATTAAAACAGTATTAACATCTTATTAGATATTGTGTTTAGTTGCTCGAAAAACTATTGTTACGAACACGTACGGAAAAGAAAAAAACCATTGTTAAAAACACACACAGTGTATAAAAATGCAATTTTCTATATTTTATTTAATGTTATACTGTTGACAATAGTTTTTAAATGCAATTTCCGAATAACCTTCTATAGGTTCAATTGTCGCTACCTAATGACAAAATCTTGATTAGAATGGGGAGCGCTAGGTGCAATATTCATTCCTTATAACAATATATCTGCTAATATTTGAGTATGGCTACAAGCAAATAGAAATAATTTCGTTGGCGTGATTTATTATTATATTATTTTCTGTCACATTATCGCCATAAATATTTGAATAAAACAATACTATTCTATAGCGGTCAAAAAGTTGATAGTCGAGTAATGTATAGCAGCTACCGAAATATAGCTTACGAGGGGTTGAGATGTCTGTTGCACGACACAAATCCGTTAGCTTGGTGTTGTTAATCTTTCAACAGGTCGGTACTGTATGACGTCTAAGAAGATGGGGTCGAGTAATGGAACACCCGGTCTCATTTCCCTGGAAGAGGCTAAGAAAGAGAATACCTAGCCTCAATTCCCTGGTTTTACTCAATTTTTACTTTGTCTACATGTATATATATGTTGTGAGGATCTTCATTTTTACATAAAAGTGTTTTATTACAGCGTTTAATGATATGACGATTTATTTGCAACTTCCACAATCTCCCCTTCTTTTAACTTCGAGTAGCATGTAAAGCTTTCAGATAATTGTAATTAACTTAAGATTTTACTGAATTAATTTATTATTAGTTGGAGTATTTGAATATGATGAGTTTCAATGATACAAAATAACACAAAACATTTTGACAATTACACACTACGGACAGCCACTATTCGGGTCATAACGCAATAAACTGAACTTTCATGCTTGATAATAGAGATTGCCATATTTTACTAAATGAGGAGAAAAAAAACCTCAATAAACTGAACTTTCATGCTTGATAATAGAGATTGCCATATTTTACTAAATGAGGTAGAAAAAAACGTTGAAACTTTAGATGTGATTTCAAGAAATTTACTTATTAAAATCAAACAATGATATCTTGACAGTTTTTTTAATAAACCATCAGAATGTTAGAGTTTAATACGTACCACATTATACGATACAAAAACAGTAACAATGATAACATATGATACCAGTTTTAATTTTACAGCACTAGACTGTCTTTTCGGTATACAATTTCTCATCATTAGTGCTTAGACCAAAATATTGAAATTAAACCAAAATAGAAAAATATATTTTGATCCTTTGGTTCTTTGGGTATCGTATCTTGATGTGATCGCCAAATGATTTATTAAATGTAGCTAAGGGAATTTTATGCATGACGGATATTTGTTTCAACTTTGAAAAATTTTAAATTTTAGCTAGCTGCAATTTGAATACTCTTGGCAGTTGACGGACACCTATTATTATGGCATTATAATCCAATTATGACTGATGGAATGGGGTTTAATGTTCCAGTAAAATGTTTCACTTATATCGAAACTACAACAGCTTTGGTTGAAATGTCGGGGTTTTTTAGGTTTAATTCTTAAAACAATATATTTTTCCCTTTATTTATAAGATAGTGTTGCCTCTAGTAAAACGTGTAGCGTAAAACACTAAATCATTAATTGCAAGGTCAACAAAATCTAGCGGAATATGACAGACTGTGAGTGTTATATTATCCAGATGGAGCATAGAGACGAGTACCAATTTGTTAAAGCAGTCAATTAAATATATTTTAAGAACATAAGTAAGCAAATCAAAGACAAATATATACCTTTCCATGTTAAAAGCACAATCCAAAAAGCAGAGTTAAAAACCGACAAATTACATGTAAGCTTAACACGTTCACCAAAGAAGTGAGTTCAGCTCACTGCTTATTAGAATGGATGCAACTACTTTATAGTTGGATACAGCCGCTACGTGTGAAATGAATATTAAATAACCAAATGGATCTTACATAGGAAAAGACAAATACAATATAATCATAACAAGCAGGTTACTAATTAATCGATCCAAGTTCAAATCACAAAATATGAAATTAAGATGTTTAATTTTTCGTTTAAATTTTGTGTTAAAACATGCGCTGATGAAAATATTTTGCTAACAGCTACTCAATTAGAATTTTTTTATTATAACTTTTATTTTTCCATGATCAGCTTTTAATGGAAAATCCAGCTTGATTTAATTCACAATGCAACTCCCATAATAGACTATATGATTATAATGAAACTGTGTTTTATTGATATTTGTCAAAACATTTTAAATGCCCTGTAATGGATATTTTTCGCTTCCATTAATAATAAAATTCTGTAAAACGAAATTATGCTGCTCATCCTTCTGTTTCAGGAAATCATGACAATTTTGTGCAATTTCCGCAATCAACTGTCCTTTTAACTTCGTGTAGCATGTAAAGACAGATAATAGCATTTCACGTACAACAGGTTTGGATGAATCGATTTATCATACTTGGTATTTAAACCTTATAGATATGTTGTTATATTTGGATGTAAAATAAGCGCCTTATTTTGTTGATATATAATCATAAATTGTAGCTTTCTTAGTATCCCAAAGACAAAGGTATTTTTATTGTTTGAAATTTAACAAACACTGGCATTTAATTTAACCTCCCCCATTTTAAATATAATAATTTATCGAATAAGCGTCAAATTTTGTTAACATGCAACCATAAAAGTTGTTTCCATGGCATTCTTAAACATGGGCTATATATTGTTTGAAATATTAACAAATACGTACATTGGAATGTAATACCATAACATGTAATTGATGTTGTAGCTAGCTAAACAAGAGGCGTCACCTTTCTGGAGCACCCGGCCTCACTTTCCTGATGGAAGTTTACTTGTTTAACATAACTTGTCAGAATTAAAGTTTTTAATCTGCTTCTGGATTGTGATTCTGACATATATCAGTATGTTTGTTTTAGATATTATACATTGTTAAGGAACGGCTTATTTTACTGTTTTGAATTTAAAATAAAATATCGGCTTTGGTTTGAAACCTAACTTAGCATATAAATGACTTAAAACGTCCAATTGTTGTTGATATATAACCGTAAAACTTGCAGTTTCCATAATATTCCTTACAAAAATGTTTATGTTATTTGGATTTTAGCAAATACGAACATTGAAATTTGAATTAAGCCCCCATTATATTTAATCGTATTCACGTCCAATATTTTAATATACATCTGTTAACGCTGTTGTTCCCATGGTATTCTCAACAGCAAATGTTTTATTTTTTTTAATACTGTCATTGAATTTTAAACCTCTTGTGTAATTTATTTTTTATTTTAATGTAATTTCTATCAGGGAATGCCTAGTTTTACATCGTTTGGGTTTTAACAAATACTGACATTGAATATTAATCACATCTAACGTATTGAAAATCGAAAAAATTATCCAATTTCCAATTGTGTGTAAACCCCTTTGTAATTTATTCTTTATTTTTATGTGATTTCTATCAGGGAATGTCTAATTTGGCATCGTTTGGGTTTTAACAAATATGGCCATTGAATATTATCACATCTAACGTAATACAACCCCCGTATAAGTCATGATTGTATATTCGAATTAAATGTCCAATTTTGTTGAAAAAGTTGCTGTTCCCATGATATTTTCAATAACAAGTGTTTTAAATCGAATACTGGCATTGTATTTTAAACCCTGTATTACTGAAATAAAATGATCCATTTTCCATGAATTTATCAGGGACTGTCTTATTTTAGATTTTAACAAGATTATTGACATCGAATGTAAATCCTATCTTACTTTAAATATAATCAAAATAATTGTCCAATTTCCAACTTTGTTGATATAAAAACCGTAAAACTTGTTGTCTTCATGGTTTTCTTATCAATAAATCATGATATTGTTTGGATTTTAGCAAATAGGAACATTTAGACCTGTATTTAATCCCCATATAAGTTATATATAATCGAATTAAATTTCCAATTTTGTTGATATACAAACGCTGATGTTCTCATGTATTCTCAATAACAACTGTTTTAAATCGCATATGGGTATAAATTGAATTTAAAATCTATGTAACGTATATATAACTGCACATTGTAACATGTTTATCTCTATCAGGGATGGTCTTGTTTAACATTGAATTTTAATCTCATCTAACAACCAATTTGGGAAGTTGTTGTTTTCACAATATTCTCAATAATAATTGTATTATATTGTTTATACTTTAACAACTACATGCATTGGATTCAAATTCCATCTAACCTATATATAATCGGATTCCACGATATTTAACTGTAACGCTTTTTGTCCCCATCCCATGATATTCTTAAGTACATAACTAAACAAAAAAATTAGGGACAGATGTAAAATGTTTAATATAAATAAAACAAACTGAAAACATATAACATTTATGTTTTGTTTTTGTTATTTCCTTATTTTAAAAAATTTAAGTTTTTTGTGTAATGAAGTAAATTTTTGGACATGAAATTATATCTCATTCATGTAACTATGAGAAGTGTGAAGAAGACATGATATAATGTTTTAATGCGGTCCTTAAGAGTTTTTGTTGAGTATATTATACCAGTTTTAATTTCACAGCACGAAATGGTCATTTTGGAATAAATTCCTCATCAATTAGAGAAAAACGGTCATTTTCAGTATGACTTTACTGTTTTTCACACCTGGTAATTAGTTTTTCTTTACCTATAAATGCCATTTGTGTGGATTTAGTGACGATTAAGTACTGATGAACCAGTTACTTAATCAACAGGTGTAAAGAGTTCAGGTAGTGGGTGTTAAATGAGTGGGAAAAGTCGTAATTTGTCATACTGGGTAGATATATATCACAACAAAACATACTTATCTATTGTAGTATTACAATTTAGAACCAAAATAAAAAAAATGAAACTGACAACACGAGGACTTCCACCAAGGAAGTGAGGTTGGATGCTCCGGAAGGGTACGCACCATCTGTTTAGCAAACTACCCCAGGCATGTGTGATCAAAATTGAGTGCAAGAAACATGGAACTAAGGAACGTCAAATATACCCAGGCCCCGGTTTCGCAATTATTTCTTAACTAATATTTTCCTTAACTTAATTTTAGCAAAATATGATTTTTTTAAACTACCAACAAATATTTCTGACAAAATTTAATAGAAATGGCATGAGGTAGAAGTAACCTAAAAACTCAGTTGATAATAGTGCTTAGTATGTGAGATGTCGCGGTTAGAATTTTTACCTGTCTGACAAAAACTTGAAAAAAATGTGTAGTGACTGTCGCCAAGGACTTAAAATTTAGAAATGGACGTTACTAGTTCCTTAATTACCGATGTCTCGTATCGCGTATAGTGACTGTCGCCAAGCACTCAAGATTTAGAAATGGACGTTACTAGTTCCTTAATTACCGATGTCTCGTATCAGTATAGTGACTGTCGCCAAGAACTCAAGATTTAGAAATGGACGTTACTAGTTCTTTAATTACCGATGTCTCGTATCACGTATGAAAGTGACTCATTTAGGAATCCTCACAAATCCTGCACATTGTCATGAGGACACTGCAAATGTAAAAAAACACCCTCCCCAATTATAGTCAGTGAATTCTTGATAAAAGTGAAATACCCTTGCTTAGAATGTAAAATCAATGGTCCTGTTAAACCGTCTATTCTGTTTCTTATTGATACAATTTTATTCATTCGTGTTTACGTTTATTTTTGTGAAGCATGTTTTTTCAGTTCAGTTAAAAATTTCCTGCATCCAAATAAAAAAAGAGCAAGGATTTTTAACAATACCAATGAAAAGAAAGTTGTATACAATGAGTTTAAATTATTATACATAGAAAGGCTTTTACTTTAATTCTGGACTACAATGGGTTAATGGACAATGCAAATCCAATTCTGTCAACAGTTCAATAATACCAGTCTCAGTTTTACTCAAAGAACATGTTTGTGTAACGAAATGGTACGTTGGACTTAAGATAAAATATTAGTTTTTATTACTTGTGACTAATGAAAAACTTCATTTAAAATAACCAAGAAAATTATTAGAAACAAAAGAATAAAAACTTAAAATTTGTATTTAGGAACTTAAATTAAAATGAAGTTTCAGACTGATTAAAATAATAAAAAATAAATCTTGAAATTTCTAATTTAAGAAAAATCAATAAATATGTGAAAAAGTATCTATTTACAATGATGTTTAGTGACAACAAATTTTCCGTTGTCACAAATACTCCATTAGCAATCAAAAACAAACATACCGTTACTTTTTTCGTAATTATAGTATATATTATACGTCCAAGTCAAGACTATTACACTTATATCGTGACCACACCGATTTTAGTTGAAGTGACAGAGATTTTGGCTTTTGTATTGCGCCCTGGGCAATGTCCAGAGAGGGTTGTTTACGTACCACACCTGCCGTGACACAAGACGGTTTTTAAGCTCTCTCTCAACAGAACCCGTGACTTTGATTTCTAAATTCGAGTGTTTGGCAAAAGAGGTCACCGCCTAAATTCAAGTTTTGATCGATTAGCTGTCAAACGATATCAAACACAAACACATCATACGTATTTGATGCTGTGACGTTCTCAGGGAATGGCGTCAATCAAATTGCCAATTTGCCCCAATGATTAAAAACACCTGTTGTAAAATTATATGCAGCATTCACTGCAAATGCTTCTCGCATATTCAACCTCTAAATATACATTATTTCAGGATTAAAAAAATAAGATAGATTGAAATTGTAATTAAGAAATAAATCATGGTCTGTCGGTTGTTTTCTCGTGTGACGTAATAAAAAAAATCATACATTATTAAGTACTCAAAATAGTTTTTGAGTCCTTGTAAGGCGTAACTTTAAATCATTATTCTGCGCAAACTTTTGTGAACCGTATAAATCCTATATCATATTAATCCGAAATGGTTTGAATAAGTACAAAACACTCGTAGACTCAATTTAATTACCAATAACTGTGTTTATTTGCCTGCCATGTCACAATAAACCGGATATAACGACAATATTGTCCTTTTAGACTGGTTAAACTAACACAACACTATTTAATCCCAGCAACACGTAAGTGCATCATAAAATCCATGGATATGTTTTTAAGAGTAACACATCCATATATAGAAATTACATATGTCACAATTATATTGTACATTTGTATTCCCTGATAATAATGTCCTTGTTTTGTTTATTTAATTACTTTTTATTTCAAAATATAAATTTTAAGTTAATTTCTAGGTTTATCTAATGCGGCAGAAATTTAGAATCTAGAAATGAAAATATATGTAGCAGTTTGTTATGCTGAACAAGAACATTATGGGTTTTAGGATGCACGAACTTTGGACCTATAGTGAAATGGTATTTTGTTAGCTTAATCGGTATACTATACTGTAGTTTTTATATAATTATGTATTATAATTTCATTATCCTCCAGATCCAGGGATATTGCAAACCTAGGCTTATCAAGGCCCTCAAAATGTTTTAGCCGTCATGCAAGTATTGTTTATAAGTTTTATGTCTCTGTGTCCAATATTGCACTTGATATATTTAGCGTCCCATGGTTCCATGTTCATTTCACTGACTTTTGATTACAATCGTGGCGGATGTAGCAAACTAAACAGAAGGTACTTACCCTTTCGAGAGCACCCGGCCTCACTTTTCTGGTGGAAGTTCACGTGTTAAACCTAAGTTGTCAGTTTCAAAGTTTTTACTTTGCTTCTGGATTGTGATTCAGATATAATTCATATTAGTAAGTTATTCCCTCCAAACTCAATACTTGCATATAGTCAACTATATTCTCAGAAAACGACTTTACGAATCATAACTCATGTTTTCCCACAAAATAGTTTTTTTTATTGTTGGCATACGTTGGTAAACCTGGCTCATGATCATGAGTTTGCGCATACTACTAAGAATATGGGTACCATAAAAATCGTATAGTATATTAATCAGAAATAATGAATAAGTACAGACTGAATTTTATTGTCCATAAGTATGGCTTTTACCTGACGTGTACATTTAAAACGAAAATACAGTAGTTCTTTAAGGATTAACATTTAGCTAACAGAACAGTAAAACATCATTCCATCTTAAACGACTGTATATAAAATGGTATATATTTACTCCTCCATACATTACTTCAGAGACAATAGTATCTACTGATAGCAAAAATATAAGTGCTTCAAGTTTACTTCATTTAATCTTGAGCTCTTTACAATGTTTTCAAGTTTAATCCTAACCTTTTTGTCACAAATTAAGTACAAGTGTACTGATAATGGCAAATTATTTACAAAGCTACGTACCATTCAACTAAATATCAAAATGCTTGGCTAGGTAATATAAATATTGTCTATGAGTGCATCTAGGGCCTGCATATATTTTGCGATATGTTATTACTAATCCTGTTTTTATTCCGAAGCACTAGACGACCGTTTCGGAATAAGCTGCTTCTTTTAAGATTCTAGGACCGTCTAAGACGTGTTTTACTTCATTGTTTTCAATTGTTGTGTACACTGTATCATATAACACATTAGTTCAGTAGTTTTAATTCTTCACAGGTATAAGTATCCGTTCATATAATCATTTAAAACGTGTGCATCTAAAATGTGTGAAGTTTGATTTCATAAGTTATAAAACATTTCAGATTATAAGAGCATGGAGTGCTGCTTCACGGTGACCTAATTCCATTATAAGCTTTTTACAAGGTTTCCTAAGTTTCCTCTATTCTGCTTTAATTTTTCGAAGGTTTTCCAATTTATCTCTAAGCTTTTTTTTATTAACTACGTATATCTGAATTAATGATAACAAAATCAATTGTAAATTATATTTTGGTCCTTTGGTAATTTTTTCAACATCTTGAAAACAATATTGGTTTCATACTTTTAGTCCAAGCACTACTAATGGGGAATTGTATCCAGTGCTGTAAAAATGAAACTGGTATAATAGTAATGCTTCGCTTATACTGTATCCAAATATTACAGACAACATTGACCTGTCCACTTGACCATTTATTTGAATTTCTATTTTTAAGTGTTTTTATGTATGGGAACACGCATGATAATTCCGTCTTCATAATGAGAGCACTTATCATCTCCCTTTTGTATCTACTATAATCTACTATGGATTCAAACACAACCCATGTATTGGATGGATCCTATCTAAATAAAAGGTCAAGATAACAGTTCAAAGTTGTTCGCCTATACAGTGAATAGTGCGTCAAGTTTGACTTGGCCGTTTGACCTTTAATTTGAATATTAAAATAGAGATATTCATTGTGTAATTAAGGGGTTATGTAAAGTTGATGTATAAGGATATATGAAATGAATACTAGGTACCATAGTAATGCTGGATAACGGATGTTTATTGTAATATAACATGCTTCATTAGCCCAATCTAATATTCATATTAAAGGTCAAGCAGTCAGGTCATACAGTACGCACTATATAAGTCGTCCACGATCTGATGGCAAAGTAAACAGCCGGTCTATTTTAATATAAGGATGGTTGTAACGAATAATGCGTGGACCGGCGTGATTATACGCATACGTTGGTACGCTATATACATCTATTCGCGTTATTAAAAACGTCCGTGTTTAAAAACACTCTACCATCAGATCGTGAACGGACAATATCATATAACTGAATAACACAATATTTTACTAGTGTTAATTCTTTTCAGGTATCCTAGATACAAGTGTCTCAAATTCAGAAATAATCTAATCAAGAAGATTATTTTGTTTTCACATATTTTGATGATATAAAATTCCGATACGTTTATATTTTGATTTCATTGTCACGTTTTTACTATTCCAGAAAGAATTATACGGATACTCGTTAATACTATGTTATAGGAAACTCTAGACAAAAAAGAACCACAATAAAATTCTGAAACATTTGTAATAGATTATTCAAAACAAGCATACAAATCTGTGTCCATAATAAAATCTTTGAGGAAAGTTAAAACTTTGAAAACTGTCTAGAATTGGCGTTTATAGAGCTATAACTTCCAATGCCGTGAAAAGCAAACTGAATTACGCGCGCTAGACAGAACTTAGCGTGAGAAAGTCTGTCGGCTTGCCTGCTGAATCCAGGCACTCTGGTTTCACCAACAACAATCAAGTAAATGTATCGATATAAGTTAATTAATCTTGACTTGAGCGCTCCATTACACTTCTAATGTGTTTGAGGCTCCAATCTCACGACAAAAAACATAATCCGTCCAAATTAAGGTAGTTCCATACTTTACAAATCGCCTGAAAACACATATTGAAATTTTGATATGTTGTACATGGGCATAAACCATTCAACATGCCAAAATTTCAGGGCAGGTATTCGACTTCCTTAAGAAGTTCTGAAGCGCCACCTGGTGGTCATTTTCACGACAAAAATGATCAAAGTATAACTACTGTTATCAACAAATAAGCTTTGATAATATTTATCATGCTTAGAAACCAAAAGTCTCTTGCATCTAAATTAACCATTAGGTCATGAAGATTATTTGGACCAATGGAATTTTACTTCCGGTCACGTGGTATTTTTCTACAGCGCCACCTAGAGAACATTAAATTTCTGGATAACTAAAAGTAACACCTTTTCATTAATTTGTAGATTTAAAAAAAAACTAAGTCGAATACGACCCCTGATTTTCACATATATTGCACATGAATTAATAAGTTTGATTTTCGAAAACAAAAAATAGGGGGTCGTCAAGCTACTTTTTTCATAAAATTGCATCAAAATCCTTAACCAAGAAAAAAGCCTCATTCCTTACGTAAGAAGTTACCAATAATGTCCTAGGATACTATTATGATCACACTGTTTTTCATTTGGTATTAACAAATAAACAAAAACACTGATTGTGAGCTATCTGGCTGTGCAAAATAAAACCAATTTATATTTCATATGGTCTCTCACCAATAGAAACCCAAAGCAACCGTTACCCAAACACAGATCAGTTAAAGTGGAAAGGGGATTTGTATACATTGATGAAGCGTTCTTGATTCTAGCCGCTGAATGAAACGCAAATACAAGAGCATAGTCAAACTGCTAAAATTTAAAACCGAGGAAAATCATCATCATTATGTTTATTGAAGAATCGCCAGTTTGTGTCCTACTATTTGTAATTAAAATCACCGAAAACACCAAACATAAAGCGGCATTTAAAATACCGTCTTCAAAATTTAAACAATGTACTCAAATCTTTCAATTATTTAGAAAAGTACTCTCAACAGTGTAGATCTACCTAATTCCCGTTATGTGCAATATATATTTTCTTCTTAAAAATAGTGCACAGAATTGATATTGTGAATTCTAATTTTTTGTGCATGCAAAAAATTATTCTACTGAATGATAGCATAACATCGTTCCCGCCATAATTCTGTAGGCGCCGAAGACAACACATTCGTGACGTCATAGATAAAAAAGACGTCAAATCTGACATTTCGACCGTACGCACAAAACGACGACGTCACCATGGTATGGAACTACAATTAAAGTAAAAACTAAATGAAAATAAATCTATATGTCAATTTAGAAAAGCTGCATTAGATGAACTTTCCATACGTAGTGACAATACAATTTGTTAAGAACATTCAACTTGAGTTTTTATTGATAAACGAATTGTTTCAATGATCCTTTATGCAAATAAATAGTAAAATGCACTTCCGAGGATCGAGTTCGTTCCGTTCATTTCAATGCTTTTGATTTAAATCGTATAAAAAAGAAACAATCAACATCTACCGCATGCACGGGGTTAAAAATCTGTAGTTTTATAATTTAAAAATACATCATCGAGAATATGAAGGATTTCAAGTAAACGTATTTTGTACAAATAAATCGAGCAATCAAAAACAAACAAACTTATCCATGTTCATACAATCCAGAAGCAAAGTAAAAACGTTGGATCTGACAAGTAAGGTTAGACACGTGAACTTCCACCAGAAAAGTGAGGCCGGGTGCTCCGGAAGGGTAAGCTAGCTACACCCGCCACGTGTGTAATCAAATATTGTGTGAACGGAACATGGGACGTCAAATATATCCAGGGCAATCCTGAACACAGGGACATCAAACCTATCAACAATACAGTAACTGAGTATTAAAATTTTGAGAAAATTGGAAAATTACAGTGTAAAGTTAAGCGACCAGGTTTTTTTAAAAATAAGATTAAGAGCAGAGACTGACATTGAGAATATAAAACATTTCAGGAAAACGTTTTTTTGTACAAATAAATTGAGTAACCTATTAAATATTGAGAAAACAGGATTTTTTTAGTTAAAGTTAAGCAACCAGGTTTTTGGAAATAAGACTATGAAGAGACTGACATTGTACATAAGGTCACCACATACTAAAATGACGTCATCAGAAAAACACTATATGGTTTGTTTGTTTTTTTTTTCTTTCAAACTTGCAGCTGCAATCGTTAAAAAACTAGCTTTCAGTAAGAATGAATATGGATAAGTGAAAATATATTATGATAAGGGCATTCAACTTGATCTTTTATAGATAAACGATTTTTCTTCTTTTTCATTTGCGTAACAGCTCTACAATGTTGACTACATATGCGACAACATTGACAGGTGGCTTTATTTAAAATCTCGAGAGAATGGTGTTTTGATAAATGATTTCCGAGTTGGTGTGTTTCCTTGTTCTCTGCAGGGACCGTTTGTATTTAAAGACAATAACACCAAGCCTCGGACGTGCTTGATTGGCGTTATTAGGAGTTGATATATTAAATGGAATTTGAAAGGCGATACTTCAATAATAATATAATAATAATCAATAGTTTTTTCAATATATTTTGTTCATAAACTGATGGAAAATAAATGTAAATATCATTATTTGTAAAAATAGTAAGAGGCTAATTGTCTGTAATTACGTAACACGGAAGTCATGGATAGGATAAATAAGCATTTTGATTGATTTGGGTGCATTTCACTTAATAATGCACGAATAATGTAATAACATATTAATACCATGCATCTATAGAAAAAAGGGAGCGGAATCCAATAATGGGGCTAAAAAATCCTAGTCAAGACCAGCTTTGCTCGAGTCGTGTTTTTGCGTTTTTGATTGATTTCGTTGTATTTCATTATTTTAATAATATTCGAACAATGCAATAACATATTTATTTAAGAGATATTTATTCCATCCATCTACAGAAGAATGAAGGCGGAGTACAATAATGAAATTTTACGCCCTAGTCAAGACCAGCTTCGCTCGAATCGCGTTTTTTGTGTTGTTGTTTTTCTTTTTATTTATTTGGGTGTATTTTACTTAATAATGCATGAAAAATGCAATAAATAAAATAAAATAATATGAGAAATATTTGATCATCCAACTATAGAAAAAAAGGAGTGGATTATAGTAATAGTTTTACACCCTAGTTCTGACTGTTTCGTTCTTAAACAAAGTTCATTAATTAGTTATGGCGAAGTAAACCGGGTTAGCCGGGAAAAAAACACCTACCTTCCCAATAATTTCGATATGAATGTTTTGTAGAAATGTTTACGAGTATATGAAACGGACGTCTAGTATTGTAAAATCAAAACTGGTATTCCATTGTTCCTTAGGTCACCTCGGACAAAAAAAGCCATCAGAAAAACACTATATGGTATTTTTTCTTTCAAACTTGCAGCTGCAATCGTTAAAAAACGAGCTTTCAGTAAGAATGAATATGGATAAGTGAAAATATAATACGATAAGGGCATTCAACTTTAACTTTTATCGATAAACGATTTTTCTTCTTTTTCACTTGCGTAACAGCTCTACCATGTTGACTACATATGCGACAACACTGACAGGTGGCTTTATTTAAAATCTCGAGAGAATGGTGTTTTGATAAATAATTTCCGAGTTGGTGTTTTTTTCTTATTCTCTGCGGGACCGTTTGTTTTTTAACGACAATAACGCCAAGCCTGGGACGTGCGTGATGGGCGTAATTAGGAGTTGATATATTAACTGAAGTTTGAAAGGAGATACTTCAAAAATAATATAATAATAATGATCAATAGTTTTTCAATATATTTTGTTCATAAACTGATGGAAAATAAATGTAAATATCGGTATTTGTAAAAATAGTGAGCGACTAATTGTCTGTAATCACGTAACACGGAAGTCATGGATAGGATAAATAAGCGTTTTGATTGATTTGGGTGCATTTCACTTAATAATGCACGAATAATGCAATAACATAATTATTTATTCTATCCATATATAGAAAAAACGGGAGCGGAATGCAATAATGGAGCTTTATGTCCCTGCCAAGACCAGCTTCACTCAAATCGTGTTTTTGATTGATTTGGGTGTATTTCGTTATTTTAATAATATTCGAACAATGCAATAACATATTTATTTAAGTGATATTCTATCATCCATCTATTGAAAAAAGGGAGCGGAATGCACTGATGAAGTTAAACGTCCTATAGTCAATACAGCTTCGCTCGTATCTTGTTTTTGTGTTTTGGATTGATTTAGGTGTATTTGACTTAATAATGTACCCAAAAATGCATTATAATATTACGATCACCCAACTATAGAAAAAAGGAGTTAATTACAGTAATAGTAATACGCCCTACATCAGATTGTTTCGTTCTGAAAGAAAGTAAATTCATTAAAGTGATGTAAACCGGGTTGCCTGCAGTAAAAAAACCCTACCTTCCCAATATTTTTTAATGTATGGTTTGTAGAATTGTCCAGAGTAAACGAAACGACCGTCTAGTGTTGTGAAAATCAAACTGGTATATTATGTAAGTTTATACATAAGTTGAGTAATGACCGTCCTAGTCAAGAATATTTCGCTTATATCAATACGCCACAAGATATAGATGACGTGGAAGAAATGCTGACAATTTCACGCGTCGGTGCAGTTAGGGTATCGTGAACAAAGCGATCTTCAATGTACAACGCCTACCGTAACACGGGGAATTCGTTTATTAAAATCTCTTTAAAAGAGCCTCCTGACTTTAATTTCTGAATGCCGTGTGCTTGGCAAAAGAACAGTCACTACACTACATTTTTCAAGTCTTGGTCAGACAAAACCACGACCTCCCAAAAATGAACCAAAAACTCAACCAATTGAGCTACCGTTTAATGAATTATCGTCAAATTGACAGCTTAATATATACTGTACATTCATTATTTGTTTTTTTTAATAACTTGACATTATAACAGCTAGATGCATTATTAAAACGCATTGTAAAAGTTATTAATGTCATATAACATAGACTTTAAATTAACATCTGGTGCTGAATGCCAAGGACAATTTATGTATCCTTGTTCTTTGACCCCTGTCCATGACATTTAACCTGATGTTGAACTTATGGCATTGTGTCAATGGTCAGTTAACAGACTATCGATCTGCAGATATCTGACCTCTATCCTAGATATGGTCCAAGTAACAGCTTGGGAAACTTGATCCCTCATACATTCAGAAATGGACAGTAAAACAACCTGAGACGTTACGATGATAATAAATTACCTTCTATAGGCGAACAACATTGGAAAGATACAGCGGATAGCATTTTGATTTTAAAAGTACACGTAAACTATACGGTCAAAAAATAAATACTGTCAAACCTTTCTATAAAGGTCAACTTACGCAACTAGTAAAATTGGTCTTTATGGGCAAGTGGCCTTTATATACATGTTCAAATAACTTTAGTAAAGAGCAATTAGGATACAGTTTTACTGGCCTTTAAAAGCAGGTGGTCCTTATAGGTGAGTTTGAATGTAGATCACACGCAAAAATGACCTTAGACGTTACGATGATAATAAATTACCTTCTATAGGCGAACAACATTGGAAAGTTACAGCGGATAGCATTTTGATTTTAAAAGTACACGTAAACCATAGGAACAAAAAATAAATACTGTCAAACCTTTCTATAAAGGTCACTTAAGGGAATCAATAACATGTGTCTTAATAAGAAGATTGCCGTTAAATACAGGTTCAAATAACATTAATAAAGAGCAATTGGGATAAAATTTTACTGGCCTTTAAAAGCAGGAGGTCCTTATAGGTGGCCTTTAATTTAAGTTTACGTGTGATCTACACGCAAAAAAAAATACAGAGTAAAATATTGTTATATTGCCCCTATATAACGTTACCAAGATTACGCGAAATTATATTTTGAAGGCAAAATATTTTTTATTTCATTTCCTCCAGAAAATCTATCTCTATTTATCGCAAGACCCCTTTTTAACACCATGATTTGACGGAACAAATTTTTGTGTTGCATCGGGGTTATGTTGTATAGGAGATTGTTGTTCTGGAATGTTGCTTAACGTCGCATCAGTAATTTTCAGTTATTCGCGACAAAAACTGCTTTATTTATTTCTATGGATTAATCTATGAACAAGTTCGTGTAGGCATGTGAAGTGCGAGTGTGTAGTATGGTCTTCCTTATACAAGCGCGTGCACTTAGTGCTACTTTAAGGTGTTAGCTAACCGAGTCAGTACGCCGCACTCCCCCAGTCAATTATACTGACACCGAGTGAACAAGTAAAGACATGTAGTCTGAGCGGGACTCAAACTCACAGCGTTGAGAGAACCGGGATTTGTAGACTAACGTCTTATCCATTAGACAACCGCGGTCTTTTGTTGCATAGGAGATCAGGTAAACATAAAACGAGACATTGTTAATAAAAACATCAGTACTTTGGTTGGGTATCGGATAATAATATCGGAATTATTGGTCTCCCTTCTTAAAAATTCACGACATTTATTGTTTAATTATGTCAAGTTATCCAATAACTATCACATACAGTCGATCAAGAAAAATACACTTTGCTTCGAAGTGTTTACCACGGAGAAACATGTTTAGGGAAGAACCGTGACTTTGATTTCGTAATGCCGAGAGGTTAGAGAATAACTACCCATTGTCTATTCTTTGAATCTTCCAACCCAAGACATCCCACTTACGGATCGAGCACTCTACCGACTGAGCTACCACAGTGTACTAAAAATTAGGTTTGTGCTAGTTAGCTTTGTGATAGACTTTTGCTAGGCAAATACTGCAGTTTTTTTGGACTGAGGATGGCTATTACTATATTTATAAAATAATGATTGTTTGGTTGGTTGAATGTTGCTTACCGTGACATCAGCAATATCAGCTATTCGCGATGAGAACTATTTATTAATCTCTATTGATTAATCTATTACCAATGTTGTGTATACATGTGAAGTGCGAGTGTGTTGTATGGTCTGCCTTGTACCAGCGCACACTCAGGGTGACTTTAAGGTGCTAGCTGGCGGAGTCAGTACGCCGCAGTCAAGCGTACAACTCCCCAAAGTACATGATACTGACACCGGATGAAACAGTAAAGGCAAATGGCAAGGAAATGTCCTTTCCCACATGTGATCTAAGCGAACTCACAGCTGTGAGAGACCCTGGATTTGTAGACTAAAGTCTTGTTCATAAGGCCACCGCGACCTCATAAAACAATGAAGTACCTATTTAAATAATAATCTTGAAAGCGAAATCAGAGTCAGAAGTGCTTGTTGCAGCATTAAGAAGTGGAAAACAGGTGCTTGTTGTGGCTTTTTAGGTCAACGACCCTATTAGAAGAATATTTCAACAAGAATGGCTTCTAGAAGCCAAAGTGAAGACGAATTACAAGTATGTCACTCCTCCATTCAAACGAATAATTTATTTAATATTAGGCTTCATTATTATTAGTGCACAATGATAGTAAACAGTACAAACCTGTCGAAAGTTTAACACTAGGTCGCCGAAAAAGGAGTCGAAGCATGACTGTCGAGTAGACAAAATACTGATAGCTAGTAGCCAAAATCCTGACGCATCGATAGATAACAGCTGTCGAAAAGTCGTTGAGATATAATAGAGCCGAGCTGCAAACTTGGCAATAACTATTCGTTATCTGAGTGTTAAACTTTCGACAGGTCTGTACTGCAATTATTAAGATTGATAAACGTGCATGAACAGTCCGTTCCGATATGGCCATAACACTGCATGTAAGGGGCAGGGTAAAATTAAAACAATTTTCAAGTCTCGACATGTTTGTAAGTAATGATAATGTTTTGTACACTTATCATTGAAATTGCGTTGATGGTAAAATATGACAATTTAATATATTTTTTCCCATTTGGGTACAATCTACTAAAAGGCAGTGTCAGATTATTTTTACATAATTGCATGTACACTACACTACCTGAAGTCAGTAATAAAATTGTTTCATACAAATTTAATACAATTTTGAAATGGTATTACGAGCCGAAAGCAAGACAGGCTATGATGTGGTACAGTAAATAAATAATTTTTATATTATGTTTTAAAGTCAATTTGTTAAGTTCCAGCTCATCAAAAACTATGGAGTCTGTAAAGTCTCATGTGCAATAAATTTAAAACAAACACACTTATCCATGTTCGAATAAAAAATCAAGAACAGGGGTAAAGTAAATACTCTCAAACTAACAATGTGAGCAATCTGACTTTTGCTTTAGACAATCAAAAACCATGTCCTAATAATTATCCAGAAACAAAGTAAAAACGTTCAATCTGACAAGGTAGGATTTGAACTCATAACTGTGAGAGACCCTGGATTTGTAGACTAAAGTCTTGTTCATAAGGGCACCGCAACCTCATAAAATTTAAATAATAATCTTGAAAGCGAAATTAGAGTCAGAAGTGCTTGTTGCAGCATTATGATGTGGGAAAACAGGTGCTTGTTGTGGCTTTTTAGGTCAACGACCCTATTACAAGAATATTTCAACAAGAATGGCTTCTAGAAGCCAAAGTGAGGACATATTACAAGTATATCACTCCTCAATTCAAACGAATAATTTATTTAATATTAGTCTTCATTATTATTAGTGCACAATGATAGTAAACAGTACAAACCTGTCGAGAAAGTTTAACACTAGGTCGCCGAATAAGGAGTCGAAGCATAAATGTCGAGTAGACACAATGTTGATAGCTAGAAGCCCAAAAACCTGACGCACTGATAGATAACAGCTGTCGAAGAGTCGTTGAGATATAATCGAGATGAGCTGCAAATTTGGCAATAAGTATTCGTCATTTTAGTGTTAAACTTTCGACAGGTCTGTACTGCAATTATAAAGTCCAAATAAGATTGATACACGTGCATGAACAGTCCGTTCCGATATAGCTATACTACTGCATGTAAGCAGCAGGGTAAAATTAAAACAATTTTCAAGCCTCGACATGTTTGTAAGTTATGATAATGTTTTTTACACTTATCATTGAAATTGCGTTGATGGTAAAATATGACAATTTGATATGTTTTTTCCATTTGGGTACAATCTACTAAAAGGCAGTGTCAGATAATTTTTACATAATTGCATGTACACTTCCTAAAGTCAGTAATAAAATTGTTTCATACAAATTTAATACAATTTTGAAATTTTATTACGAGCCGAAAGCAATACAGGCAACATAATGTGGAACATTAAGTGAATAATTTTTATATTATGTTTTAAAGTCAATTTGTAAAGTTCTGGCTCATCAAAAACTATGGAGTCCATAAAGTGTCATGTGCAATAAATCTAAAACAAACATACTTATCCACATTCGAATAAAAAATCAAGAACAGAGGTAAAGTAAATACTCTCAAACGAACAATGTGAGCAATCTGACTTTTGCTTTAGACAATCAAAAAACACGTCCAAATCATACTCCAGGAGCAAAGTAAAAACTTTTAATCTGACAAGGTAAGACTTGAACTCATAACTGTGAGAGACCCTGCATTTGTAGACTAGAGTCGTGTTAATAAGGCCACCGCGACCTCATAAAACAATGAAGTACCTATTTAAATAATAATCTTGAAAGCGAAATCAAAAGTGCTTGTTGTAGCATTATGAAGTGGAAAACAGGTGCTTGTTGTGGCTTTTTAGGTCAGCGACCCTATTAGAAGAATATTTCAACAACAATGGCTTTAAGATACCAAAGTGAAGACGTATTACAAGTATGTCATTCATTCAAACGAATGATTTATTTAATATTAGGCTTCGTTATTATCAGTGCACAATAATAGTAAACAATACAGCCATGTCGACAGTTTAACACTAGATCGCCGAGAAAGGAGTCGAAGCTTGTCTGTCGAGTAGTCAAAATATTGATTGCTAGTAGCCAAAATCCTGACGCCGTGATAGCAATAGCTGCCAAAAAAGTCGTTTAGATATAATCAAGACAAGCTGCAAAATACTCGTATTAAATTTTCGACAGGTCTGTCCTTCAATTAAGACTGATACACGTGCATGAACTGTCCGTGTCAATAAAATATGAATTAGCTGCAGGACAGTCCTGTCGAAAGTTTAACACTAAGCTTACGATTTAGTTGACTTGATAGTTCATGATCATCTCCGCCTTTCGTTGGCAGCTGTCTATCTCTCGGCATCTTTTCGGCAGCAATATAGCTCTCGATATCTCGTCCACTCGGGGATCGGCTGCTTTAACGTAAGCCCAGTGTTTAACTTTCGACAGGCCTATATTGTAGGTGCTGTGGCAAAATTTTATTTTTATAATTTAAAAAAAAGTAGTGAGGACCTACCTATTTTCGAACGGTAATCAACAAGCAAATTTTGTCGAACTAAGATAACATGCACTGCGGTAGCTCAGTAGAGTGCTCGTTCCGTAAGTGGGAGGTCGTGGGTTCGAATCCCGACCGGGTCTGACTGACTAAAGGCTTGAAGGTGGGAAGTGACTGTTCTTTCACCAAACACTCGGAAATACGGAACGAATAGATGGGAACTTAAGTCCTGTGTAACGAAAGGCGTGACACGATAAAGAAAGAACCCTGCCGTATAATGCTATCAGTGCAATGCACAGGCAAACTGCACCTTCGCTGGCGACGACTTGATATAAGTGAAATATTCTTCACTAGTACTTTAAACATCATTACTCAACTCAACTCTAGATCACTCGGGCACCGATATCCATACTTCTGTGTGTCAGGAGCGGATGAAAACTAAAACAATTTTGTTAGCCTTGACACGTTATGTTAGTGCTACATTATGTTATGCAGGTATTTTTATACACGTATCATTGAAATTGTGTTGATGGCAAAATTATGACAATTTAATATAGTTTCCCATTTGGGTACAATCTACTTACAGGCAGTGTCAGATTATTTTTACATAATTGCATGTACACTACACTTCCTAAAGTCAGTAATAAAATTGTTTCATACAAATTTAATACAATTTTGAAATTTTATTACGAGCCGAAAGCAATACAGGCAACATAATGTGGTACATTAAGTGAATACTTTTTTATACTATGTTTTAAAGTCAATTTGTAAAGTTCTGGCTCATCGAAAACTATGGAGTCGGTAAAGTGGCATGTGCAATAAATCTAAAACAAAAACACACTTATCCATGTTCGAATAAAAAAAACACAGGTAAAATAAATACTCTCAAACTAACAATGTGAGCAATCTGACTTTTGCTTTAGACAATTCAAAAACCATGTCCAAATCATACTCCAGAAGCAAAGTAAAAACTTTCAATCTGACAAGGTAGGACTTGAGCTCATAACTGTGAGAGACCCTGGATTTGTAGACTAGAGTCGTGTTAATAAGACCACCGCGACCTCATAAAACAAAGAAGTACCTATTTAGAAAATAATCTTGAAAACGAAATCAGAGTCAGAAGTGCTTGTTGCAGCATTATGAAGTGGAAAACATGTGCTTGTTGTGGCTTTTTAGGTCAACGACCCTATTAGAAGAATATTTCAACAAGAATGGTTTCTAGAAGCCAAAGTGAGGACGAATTACAAGTATATCCTCCTCCATTCAAACGAATGATTTATTTAATGTTATGCTTCATTATCATGAGTGCACGATGGTAGTAAACAGTACAGACCTGTCAAAAGTTTAACACTAGGTCGCTGTAGAAAAGGAATCGAAGCATGACTGTCGAGTAGACAAAATACTGATAGCTAGTAGCCAAAAACCTGACGTCGCGATAGATAACGGCTGTAAAAAAGTCGTTGAGATACAATAGAGCCGAGCTGCCAATTTGGTATTAATAAGTCATTATCTGAGTGTTAAACTTTCGACAGATCTGTGTACTGCAATAAGATTGATACACGTGCATGAACAGTCAGTGTCGATGGCCATACTACTGCAGGTAAAGGAGAAGGTTAAAATGAAAACAATATTGTAAGCCACGACATGTTATGTAAATGCTACATTATGTTATGCGGATATTTTTATACACTTATCACTGAAATTGTGTTAATGGCAAAATATTACAATTCAATATATTTTTCCCATTTGGGTACAATCTACTAAAAGGCAACGTCAAATTATGTTTACATAATTGTACACTAAACTTCCTAAAGTCAGTAATAAAATTGTTTCATACAAATTTAATACAATTTTGAAATGTTATTATGAGCCAAAAGCAATACAAGCTACAATGAAGTACATTAAATGAATAAAGTTAATACTATGCTTTCAAGTCAATTTGTAAATTTCTGGCTGATAAAGGCAATACGGATCCAGTAAAATGTAATAAATCAAAAACAAACATATTTATCCATGTTCGAATTACAATCCAGAAGCAGAGTAAAATCTTTGAAAGTAACATGTTAAGTTCAACACGTGAACTTCCACCAGGGAAGTGAGACCGGGTGCTCCGAAAGAGTAACCACCTCCTGTTGAGCTAGCTACACCCGTCCCGTGTGAAATCAAAATTGAGTGAAAGGAACATGAAACTATGGGATGATAAGTAACAACACAAAACTGTCGAAAGTGTGGCACTTAACTAACAAAAAGTCGAAAATAAGGCTGTCAAATGGCCGAGATAAAGTTATCTAAAGGCCGAAAAGCTGTTTAAATATTAGCTAATAAAGTGAGCTGTTGATTCGACATTAATTCGTTAGCTTTGTTTAATAGGGTTTGCCGCTGTACCTCTAACATATCTGCAGAACCCTCATTTTCAATGAATATGGAATCTCATGAAATGATGTGAAAACGACGTCATTCCGGGAATTTGTGACGTTGACGTTTTCCAAAACGTTCCACACAAACGTTATTGATCACGTGAAACAGCGCCGAACCCCATTTATGACCGAAATATTTTACGTCGCAACAATTATGGCAAGAGTTAGTAAGTGTTTTTTAAATGCTAATTAATTATTGCAACATAACGAAAACACTATTGCCATTATACAAAATTGAATGTTATTGCGAATATTAAGAAACGTAATACTATTTCGAAAATACGAAATGACTTATGAATATACGAAAAAATTATTGCAAATATTCGAAATACTGTTTTTCAAGTTACGAACATGTCCCCTTACGAGCTCTGTAATTATTCGGTCCAAGAAGTTTTTAATGTTACTTTCAAATTTTAATCTTTAAATGATTCATGCTATAGCGAACTTTATACCCATATAGTGCCGTGCATAATATGAATAATTTTGTATGCTTTAGCTAAAAGTTATTTACAGAATTCTAATCAATATCTGATCCAGGAAGTCTTTTAATTAAACTTTTATAGTTTCAAAGAACAAAACATTAGCTTTTAATGTTTCATCTTTAAATTGATTAAAAAAGAAAAAAAGAAGTGTAATTGAGTGTAAAAATTTGAAAAACTTAGAGTTTAACTTTTAACATACAAATATTATACAGAGTTAAAGTTTATTAAATGTACAATATATATTAATGGATATGTTTGCAGGCTGCTTGCAAAAAAATTGCTAACCAAGCGATATTGCAAACCTAGGCTTATCAAAAACCTCAAAAAGTTTTATAGCCGTCACAGTATCGGATAAGTTTGATGTCTCTGTGTCCAGGATTGCCCTAGATATATTTGACGTCTCATAGTTCTACGTTCCTTTAACACAAGTTTGTTTACACACGTGGCTGGTGTAGCTAGCTAAACAAGAGGTGCATATTTCCGGAGCACCCGGCCTTGGTTCCCTGGTGGAAGTTCACTTGTCCAACATAACTTGTCAGTTCCAAGGTTTTTACGTTGCTTCTGGATTTTGATTCGGACATGGATTAGTATGTTTATTTGATTTTGTATCTAATTTTTCAGTTATAACAAAGGGAAGGTACTCCTTAGAAGCGAGTCATTTGAACGCATTTTTATGGGTTTTTTACGTATCTTTCCACAAATAGAGCGAGCCTTCGATACTTGCAAATGTACTATTAAAGACGGCAAATTTCAACTTTTGAAGATGTGTCACGTTTTCTAAATGAAATATGACCAGTTCATGTGATCGAATTCGAAGAAATCATTTCAACAGTCAAATATATCTAACTGAAGTAAAACAAAACCCCAAAACCTTTTAATCTTAATATGCTGGCATATTGTTTTAGAAGGATTGACAGTTTTTGCACTAAAACGTACTTGTATTGATTTAGAACGTATTATCAACATTTTTTTTTAATTTCCATTTTATGTATAGAAAATAGAAATGAAAAATGTATACTACAAACAGAAAAAATCGCGAATAATTTGTTTTTCGTACAGTACAGACCTGTTCAAAGTTTAACACTAAAACTAAGAATAAGTGCCGAATCGGTAGCTCGCCTCGCTAAATCTCGGTAATTTTACGGTCTCTAGCTATCAACATACGTATCTCGGCCCCGTCGAAGCCGAGCTTTGACTCCTCTAAGTTAGCTTAGTGTTTAACTTTCGACAAGCATGTACTGTGTATAATTTCTGATGAAATATTTTAAATGTTATTTTTGTAACATGATAACTTTAAAATAATACGAGTCCGTTGTTGTGCTCTAGTGGTACTAATGAAATATTTATTTTGATCAGGAAAACGTTTTGAATTTATATTAATTTACAATATAGACCTGTCGAACGTTTTACACTAGGCTTATGAAAAGGAGTCGAAGTTTGACATACAAGTCGGCTAGATATGGATACGCCTTGTGTCCACAAGCGACTGACCCTGGACAGATACGGCTGTCGTAAATCTGCTGAGGATCAGATACAGCTGCTGGAAAGCTGCCGAGATTTAGCTAACAAGGGATATAGAAGAACTGCCGATGTTACACTTTAAAATTCGCGAGCTCTTGCACTTAAACAGGCTTGTACTGTAGATGAACAAAGTATATGTTAACATCACAAAGAAGACAAATGTAGCGGAGATTTTCAATCTGTCAAACATTGAACGAAACAGGAATGGACGTTTGCGATTTCATTTTTCTTATTCAGTACTTTAGGCTTGTATATAAAACAATAAACGCCATATACAGGCTTCATATCCAAATCAAACATACACATAATGTTTCATGTCATAAGTGAACTCCAAAGCAAAGGAAAAACTTTAAAAACTTTGAAATTGGCAAATTAAGTCAAACTTCCTAAAGTGAGTGCAGATGCCCTGGAAGTGTTAGCACTTTCTATTTAGACAGCTATATTCGCCACATGTGTCGTCACAATTGATGATGAAAGGGAACTATGGGACGTCAAATATATACATTTTGGAAAGAGGGACATCATAATGATGGCATTCACGTTAACTTTATAGGATTTGCATTGAGCTTTTTTTTTTTAAAAAAAAAAAAGGGGGTTCACCGCTGTACCACATGGTATCCCTTTACCTTTGTGAAGTAACAATTGTTTCTATTGGATATGGAATCATACCATTTTATGTTTTCCAGTAAAAAAACGTGTTATTCCGGAAAATCGCGACGTAAACGATTTCCAAAGCGTCCCGTACAAACTACGAAAAGGTGTATTCATCCCGTGGTACAGCGGAAAACCCTATTGGGTGTTGAAACTAGTAAAAACGACGTTATTCCGGGAATTCGCGATTTAAACAATTTCCAAAGCCTTCCGCACAAGCTTTAAGGGGTATTAATCACGTGATACAGTGAAATACTCAATTAGATGTTGAAATGTTAAGGAGTATTTATCCCGTGGTACAGCGGAACGTCCTATTGGGTGTTTTCAAACTTGTAAACATGACGTTAGTCCAAGAAATTCGCGACAGAAACGTTTTCCAAAGCTTAAAGCGTTCTCATCACGTGGAACAGCAAAATACCCTATTGGTTAATGAAACCAGTAAATCGGCGTTATTCCGAGAATTCGCGATTTAAACGATTTCCAAAGCGTTCCGCACAAAACGTTAAGGTGTATTCATCACGTGATACAGCGAAAGACCCAATCGGGTGTTGAAATGTTAAGGGGTATGCATCCCGTTGTACAGCGGAACACCCTTTTGGGTGTTGAAACTAATAAACACGACGTTAGTCCAGTAATTCGCGACAGAAACGTTTTCCAAAGCTTAAAGGGTTCTCATCACGTGGTACAGCAGAAGACCCTATTGGTTGTTGAAACCAGAAAACGACGTTATTCCAGGAATTCGTGATGTAAACGATTTCCAAAGGGTCCAGCAGAAACGTAGGTTTTCATTAAAAGGTACAGTGGAAGACCCTAATTCGGTGTTGAAATCAGTTAAACGACGTTATCTGGGAATGCGCGACCTTTCCAAAATGTCCCACAAATACGTTAATGTTTGTGATCACGTGGTTCAGCGGTGATACCAATTCGCTGTCGGTAGCAGTGAAATATGCAATCATGTACTTTAGCTAACATACAAGTCACAACAAAACCGTGTCACTGTCCTAAGTATTTAATCGTCTGCAATATGTTAAGTTGTTAAGCAGAAAAATCTTATTATTAATTGTTTACGGAGATTACGTTCATCTAGACATGTTTATTGATACGGTAAACCTGATATATAGCTGTATGACAAATGTGATTACATCAGTTTTTTTTATTTGCAGCAATTCACTTGCTTCTTATTGGTGTTTCATAATTTTAAGGAATAAGGTAATTTTCCAATGTCTTTATGAACAAGCAAAGTGTAATGCTGTCTAAAATTGCATAAAAGGCGAAGCGAAATATTTACACTTATTATAAAAAATTTTGTTTTGCCGTCTCACATTTCCATGTTAAGTTGAAACCAATTTTGAAATACGCTGTTGCACCTTCTCATAAAAAATGGGGAGCATTTTACATCTGACGTCATCATGTCAGCGTGTCACTAGTAGAGCAATGTCTCTATGAATATGCAAAGTATAGTCGATGTCAAATATTTTATTGAAGCAAAGATATTGCAACTGCAAATATATCTCGCTATGGTAGAGCTGTTCCAACTACGAGAAATTATACAACAATCGTACAACGTTATAATACATAAAGTGTATACTCGAGGATATTACAAGCCTAGCCATATTATATTTCATTTTTCATCGATAAAAAGGAAAAAGACATTGGAATCTGACCCTTTTTTAATCAAAAACTAATTTCAAAAGAAAATCAATGTCTAAACCCGATAGTGGTAATATTGAAAAGGTATTGGACAATATTTTCAGTGAAAAAGTATACTCTGTCTTACTGGATTTACGGTAATTACATGTTCAAGGCTATTGGTGTTGCAATTAGAGTTTGGATATGCTTAACAACGTCCAAATAAAACAAATAACAAAATCACTACTGTCCTGGCAAACGTTTAAAACTGAGCACAAGAATAGATATCAATACTCGCCTGACGAATGACCGTTAGATATAGATAGCTAGTGGCTGACAAACTATCGACAGGTAGATAAAAGCTGCCAAAATATACAGTACACAGTCGAAAGTTTAACACTAAGCTGCCGAAATATACGGTCGAGTCAACAAATCATTTCAACCACTCGTTTGATATAATTGGGCAGGAGATTTCTATCTTATCAACTACTAGCTTTCTGTATTTCGGACAATCGACAGCCACGCTACGACTTTTCGTTAGCTTAATGTTAAACTTTCGACAGATCTGTACTGTAAACATGTATAGAGACATGTATTTTTATGAAAACAAAACACCAACTGCTACAGTGTCATAGTGGCAAAATTATGTAGAGCGTCGTATTTAAAATTACTAATAGTTCGGATGGGCAATAAAAATCAAACATATCAAAACACTGAGTAAACGGATTTTCGCTCGTCAAAATGCAATTGTTGCTGAACTTTGGGTTGGCCAAACTATTCTACGTATTATAACATTGAATAAACGCATTTAACCAACTAAAGTATAAAATGTGGCTGAACTTTAAATACAACGTAACATCATGCATTGTTAATCAATTTTTATTGACGGATGAGACAACAATCTTTTGACAGTGTGTTATCCGAACTCTATATGTACTTTTACTTGACATATACTAATTGATAACGGGCGAGGAAACAATTTCTTAACAATGTGTTGTCCGAAGTCGATATAAATTACATATTATACCAGTTTTATATTTACAGCACTAGACGGCCGTTTCGGAATACAATTATTCATTAGTAGTGTTTGGACCAAAATTATGAAACCAAAATTATTTTGAAGATGTTGAAAAGCTACCCAAAGGACCAAAATATATTTTACCAAATTAAACTAAAGAAATACTTGGCATGAGGGAGTATACCTTAGTTTTTGAGAAATTTCAAATTTTATCTTGCAGGGAATTTTGACAATTATATTATATTTATTGAACATATACACTTATTGATAATGTTAAATAAGTACGATTTACCACGGATCCAATATGCTACAGAGGGTACACGGACATCAGTTTATGGTCTCATCGAAGGTAGCCAGTGAAAAGATATTACACTCTAGTATAAAATAGCCAGTCAAGAATACTTCCCATTATTAGCCCAATTAAAAGATTTCACTTTCATAGCCAGTCAAAAATATTTATCATTGTAAATGTACAATCACATGATAAAGCTATTGCAACAATTGACAATGTCTTTTATTTTCATTGAAAACACTTAATTTCTATAGAAATTTGAAGTAAATAATTTAAATACTCTGATATTTTATTTAGTGTATTTGTTTTGTGTACTTATCACATTTCTATCAATGGTGTCTTAAACAGTCGCCAGTTATGGGATAAATCAATTCGTATATACACTAAAGAATGCTTCTGTCACAGGACCTTTGGTAAGCGGACTGACAAAGTTGCTCACTCTAGGATATGTCTCAGGTGGGATTCGATCTTAAACGAAAAGCGCGCGTCAGACCATTCGGACACCTTTCAATGCATGTCTTGCTGCTCTCAGCATTGGTGCTCCTTGCTCACACAAGGACCTCACTTGGTAATTATACATGTATAAAAGCAATGAGTGGCGTTACAATTCGTAAGCACCTCAGCATCAGTGCTCCTTGCTCACACAAGAACCTGTCCCGGGTAGTATATATAGGCAGTGAGTGGTGTTGTGATCCGTATGCACTTTAGCATCAGTGCTCCCTGTATGTATTGCGCATGTCATTAAAATATTCCGATATTTTAATTAGTGAAGTGGTCGTTTGTTGTCTTATCATATTTCTATCATTGGTGTCTGTGACAGCCTCCAGTTATTGGTTAAATCTATAAAGAATGCTTCTGTCTAAGGAGATTTGGTTGGGTGACTGACAAAGTTGTAATCCATAAACACCTCAGCCACCAGTACCCCCTATATGTATTGCACATGTCTTTTAAATACATAAATAATTTTAATTAGTGAAGTAGCTGTGTGTTCTATCAATGGTGTTTTTGACAGCCTCTAGTTATTGGTTTAATCTATAAAGAATGCTTCTGTCTAAGGACCTTTGGTTAGTGGACTGACAAAGTAATGATCCATAAACACCTCAGCATCAGTGCCCCCGTATGTATTGCACATGTAATTAAATTACCCCGATATTTAAATTAGTAAAGTACTTGTGTGCTCTCCTATCACATTTCTATCAATGGTGTTGTTGGCAGCAAGCCGCCAGTTATGTGTGTATACAACAAAGGACCTTTGTCACAGGTCCTTTGTTAAGCGAACTGACAAAGTTGCTCACACAAGGACCTGTACCCATATAAGCAGTGAGTGGTTTTACAATCCATAAGCACCTCAGCATCAGTGCTCCTGTATCATTGTATATGTAATTTAAATACTTCGATATTTTAATTAGTGAAGTAGTTGAATGTTCCCTTATCACATTTTCTATCAATGGTGTCTTTGACAGCCGCCAGTTATTGGTTAAATCAATGTGTGTATACAATAAAGAATGCTTCTGTCTAAGGACCTTTGGTAAACGGACTGACAAACTTGCTCACTCTAGGAAATGTCTCTAGTGGGATTCGAACTTTGATGAGAGGGGCGCTTTAGACCGCTTGACCACCTTTCAATGCATGACTTGCTGCTCTCAGCATTAGTGCTCCTTGCTAACACAAGGACCTTACTTGGTAATTATACATGTATATAAGCAATGAGTGGCATTACAATTCGTAAGCACCTCAGCATCAGTGCTCCTTGCTCACACAAGGACCTGTCCCGGGTATGCATTGCACGTGTCATTAAAACACTTTAATATTTTAGTTAGTGAAATTCAAAATTTAACGAGACTTACCTTGGTTAAGTCGATGTTGAATTATAATTTTATGAAATGTTATAACACTGTAGGGATAAAATGAGATCGCGTTGCGCATGTCAATACTTCACTTTTAAAAGCTTAGTTTTTAGTATTTCCATATATAATCTATAATAAAATTGTATCTTTATTCCATAACACTGTAGGGATATAGAACTGAGGATGAATTCCCTACCATTGGGCGGGAGGGAGTGGCATTTTATCCCTACAGTGTTATAACATTTCATAAAATTATAATTCAACATCGACTTAACCAAGGTAAGTCTCGTTAAATTTTGAATTTTATTTCAATGTAACACTTCCGGGATAAAATGAGACTTTAAAGCAGAAATGCTAAAAACTTAAAAAAGGTCAAATGTAAACTAATTTTAACATTTACCTGTCAGTCTTTAAGAACAGCAGCTGCATAGTCAGCATCTTGTCTTTCTATCTTTTTATGGTAGTATTTTGCGAAAGTTGAGGCATTCGTCCAACCTGCTTTGGCAATAATTTGTGAAACTGGAATTGTGCTGGCTGCCTTAGAAACAGACGCACTCCTAACTGAATGAGCCTTGTATTTTCCTGTGTCTATTTTTGATCTAGTCATAATTTCTTTGATCCAACGTGAAATAGTGTCTCTTGATACACATTCATGCGGTTTAATATAACTGAGTAAAAGTTTTGTTTTATTCCTTCTGATATTTTTGGTACGAAACAAGTATTCATTATAAACAGTTACAGTACACAACCTCCTATCTGGAGGATAAGCCGTAATATTTACAGTGGGCTCCTTATACCCTGGTCGGCTCTGTTTAATCAAATCATTTAACACAAAAATAAAGTTTCCCTTCACCTTCTGTACAAAGTTAAGATCCATCAAATGAATCGACTGAACACGAGAAGCATTTGTCAATGAAATCAACATTGTCAATTTTAATGTTAATTCTTTTAATGTTATATATTTCACTGGTGATAAACTTCTCAAATAATTTAACACCTTATTAACGTCCCAAGTCATTACATATTTAGGTTCTGGACGCCGTAAATTAAAAACTCCCTTCATGTATCTTATTACTAAAGCATGTTTTCCAACTGAAATTCCTTCTATAGCAAGTCCTAAAGACGATAACGCTCCACGAGCAACGTTTAAACTACTGTAACTATAACCATTCTCAAAAAGTTCTGTCAAAAAATTTAAAACCAGTTCTATAGATGTTTGAAACGGACTAATCTGTTTTTTACGACAATAACAATACCATTTTTTAATATAAACTTGGTACTGCCTCCGAGTACCTGATCTCCACGACGACATGAGGATAGCGGTAGTTTGTGAAGAAAAGCCTCGTTTTCGGAACGAAGTCCTGACACGCGACATGCAATCAGCAGAAGTGTCTTGCTTAGAGGGTGAGTCAGCTGACAGTGTGGTAGTTGAAGTAGATCTTTGTTGTTTGGAAGAATAATTGGTATGTCTATGAGTAGCTCCATGAGTCGCGGAAACCAGGTCTGGGTTGTCCATAATGGTGCAATGATTAGTCCCTGTGCTCTGTCTTCTCTCATTTTGCAAATGCATCGGTTCAGTACACTGAAAGGAGGAAACAAGTAATTAAAAGAAAATCTACTCCAATCTATACTGAAAGCATCAACAAACAAACAAGAAGGGTCTGGCTTCCAGGAACAATAACAGTTCACCTGACAATTTAATCTAGAAGCAAATAAATCTATGTCTGGTTTTAACCATAGTTGACATAATTTATCAAATACTTTTGAATCTAATTTCCATTCCAAATTGTCTTCAAATTCTCTAGATTTTTTGTCTGCTACAACATTTGAAGTTCCTGGAATATGGGTACAAGTTAACCATATTCCTTCTTGTTTGCAAAGAAGCCATATCTCTCTTGCAATTTTGTTACAGTCTGCTGATTTTTGACCACCAAAATTAGATATGTAAGAGACTGCTGTTGAACTGTCTGTCAAGATCTTTACATGCTTATTTCTAATCAAATGAAGAAATGATTTGATTGCAAATAGAATTGCTAACATTTCTAAATAATTAATATGATGTTGACTTTCAATTTCAGTCCATCTACCCCCAATTTCATATTGATTTAGGACAGCACCATACCCTTTTAGAGATGCGTCTGTCTCAATGATCATTTCTGGATTTCCATGACTTATATGTCGAAATTGCGATTGGATATTTTCTATCCACCATTTTAAATCTTCCTTCATAAGATTAGAGATATGCATGTAAGAATCATAATTTCCTGCTGATGATCTCAATGCATTTATCTTTGCATTTTCTAAATTTCTGTACCAAAGTTTACCAAATTCAACAGCAGAAAATGATGAAACAATGATACCTATAACTTTAGCTACATCCCTGATCTTAGCAGATTCTTTTGTAACTAATAATGAACATTCTTCAATAATTCTCTCTTTTTTATCATCAGGAAGGTACACTATCATTTGTTCAGAATCTATCATGTTTCCTAAAAACAAAATTTTCTTTGTTGGTATAAAAATAGATTTTTCAGGGTGAACCATAAACCCAAGCTTAGTCATTAGACATACAGTTTCATCAACATTTTGTTCACATTCTCTAATACTGTCACCAAGCAGTAAACTGTCATCAATGTATCCTACATTTATAAAGCCTAAAGTTCGTAATTTAGAGTATATTGGTTTCGTAATTTTTGTAAAATATCTGGGTGCAAACGAAATTCCATTTGGTAGACATGTGTACTGAAAAATTTTTCCCTTCCATTCAAATCTTAAATATTTTTGATGTTCCTCTGCTATAGGAACACTATAATAAGCATGACGCAGATCAATTGAAGCCATATAAGTGTTTTTATTTATCAATTTCAATGCAGTTTCCAAAGTATCCATTTTGAAGTGGTGATATTCCACATGTTCGTTTAATTTTTTCAAATTTAAAATCATTCTGTATTCACCATTCTTTTTTGGTCGAATAAAGATTGGTGACAAATATTGACCATCAACTGGTTCAACAATTTTCAAAACATTTAATTTTAGTAATTTCTGTATCTCATTCGAAATTATATCGGTTTCTTTTTCATTGAAATTCATTCTCATAGAAGATAAATGTTGATAAGGTTCAATATCATTTTCAAATTCAATATGGCAATGCTTTATTATATCAAGAATAAATCTATCGGATGTTATTTTTTCCCATTCATGGGAAAAATTTTTCAGTACACCTGCCTTAAAACTAACATCATTGAAACCTGTACTTACTTCATTTGAAGGATTTAATTTTTCTCTTTCTTCCTGAAGTTTGCACCCGCCTGGGCGTTTTTTGGGGTTTGGCTCTGTGGTCTGCTACTGTAACCAGAAGTGCTTGGTGCAGCATGTGTGTAATTGTTGTAGTTTCTGCCACCATAGGAGCCTCGATGACCACCTCGACCACCTCGTGGGATTCCACGACCACGACCTCTACCACGACCGCGGCTTCGGCCTCTGATTCTCAATCCCACTCTAGAACAATCTTCAATCTCTTTAGCTGCCTTAGAGACGTCATCCCCAAACAAAAAAGACGTATAAGGTTCATTATGCGAGCATAAGTGTGCATACTCTTGAATGACCTCAGTTCTTATAAAGTCTCGTCTTGCCATGTTTATTTGCTTGTTAGCATGCCCCAATAATGCGAGTGCATCAAAACATTTATCCAAAGCTATATTGGTTTTAGGTTTGTCATTCTGGACTGTGTCCGTATCATTGGTCATATCATTCTCTGACATAGAATTAATAGTTTTTGTTAAAATGATTGCAGCTTTGAGCACAGTTTTCTCAATATTTTGCATTTTCTTGTCTGACGATTGTACCCATGGAGGGAGAACATTCCAAATCAAAGGATTTGTTCTTACTATTGTTAACCCTTCACAATTTTCAGGACGAGGAGTATTTTCATCTTTGACCAGATCAACATACTGGTCCTCGTTCATACCATTTCTGAACAGGTTTGTAACTGTTGATGCTAAAGACTCATCTATTTTACTCCCACATACCTCTGTTACTTTACATCTCTTGGCCAGAGAAGAAAATCGACTATTATTATTCTCTTCATTAGCCTTTTGTTTCTTAGTAGGCGGCTCAGAAATATCCTGTTCTTCATCAGGATTTTCTTCAATTTCCTCTTGAGCACCTTCATTAGCATCATACTCTTCCTCATATTCATAATTCTCAATGTCTTTTACCCTATCTGACAGTTCTTTAATGTCATTGCTTTGTTTTGCTTGGTTAGATTTTATTTCCATTAGGGCTGCCATGACGGCGTCATGGTTAGAGACATTTTCAGCTGCATTATCATTTGTAACAATTTGGCTATTATCACCTTTGGTAGTTTTACTGTTAGTACCCTTTTTTGATTTAGAATTTGACATTAAGGGAATTTTGTAACCAGAGTTGCCCCCGGGTTTCTCGAGTGAATTTCTCGATTCTGACTTGTTTTTACCGGCCGCACCGGCATTTGTTTTCTTTTTCCCTTTTTCACCATCGTCTTCTTCAAGGAGAAGATCTTCTAGGTTCTCAATATCCTCCTCGGGAGAACGTTTTTTACTTCCACGAACCATTGATTCTGCCATTTTTTCTCGTGCGGAATATATAAAGACCGCTTTACGGCATTGCCGTAAAAAAAAATAATTTTTGGCAGTCGTAAAAGTAAATATGAATCAGCTGATTTACAATCAGCTTTTCTACTTTTATTGAATAAATTAGGCCAACTACGTTGCCTTAAATACTTTGATTGAAATAAAAGTCAACCAAGGTTGACAATCAAAGTCAGTGAAGCAGAGCTCTAGTGCAGAAACACGTCTGCACTGCTCGAAATACGCAAACACTGTGAAGTATTGACATGCGCAACGCGATCTCATTTTATCCCGGAAGTGTTACATTGAAATAAAATGGTCGTGTGTTCTCTTATCACATTTCTATCAATATTGTATTCGACAGTCTCCAGTTATAGGTTGAACCTATTAAGAATGCTTCTGTCTAAGAACCTTTGGTTAGCGGACTGACAAAGCTGTGATCCATTACAACTTCAGCATCAGTTTGTTGAATGTTGCTTAACGTCGCATCAGCAAATGTTCAGCTATTCGCTAAGAGAACGATTTTATTAATCTCTATGTATTAATCTATGAACAAGTTTGTGTATGCATGTTAAGTGCGAGTGTGTTGTATGGTCTGCCTTGTATAATTACTGCACACTTAGGTAAAATGTAAGGTGCTAGCTCACCGAGTCAGTACACTGCAGGAAAGCGTGCGTACCACTCCCCAGTCCATAATACTGATACTTGGTAAATCAGTAAAGGCCAAATGGCAAGAAAAATTCACTTTTCCACATGTGGTCTGAGCGGGACTCGAACTCACAGCGGTGTCAGCATCAGTGCCGATGTATGTAGTACACATGTCATTTAAAATACTCCGAGATTTTAATTAGTGAAGTAGTTGTGTGTTCTATCAATGGTGTCTTTTGAAAGCCTCTAGTTATTGGTTAAATCCATGTGTGTATTCAACAAAGGATTTGTCTATCTAGGAACACTTTACAATCAAGATGTCAGCTCAAGGTTATATGAATACTTCAGCTATCAATCGCTATACAAATCAGAGATAATATTAAGGTCTTTGTTAGCGAAAATGTATATCCAGAGTATTCATTAAAAGTGGAAAAGGTGGTTAGTTTAACAAATAACGGTGTAAATCATTTATACACGTAGTACAATCAAAGCCTCTAGGTTACATTGACGTATGATATTTTATGTATGACTTGTGTAAAATATTATCTGACGCACTGACAACAAACAATAGTTTAAGTTTGTTTGTTCGCAATAAGCTTAAATTCGCCGTACTGACAGCAAACAATGTGACAAATTTTGTTGTGTTCGAAATAAGCTGAAGGTTGACGCACTGACAACAAGCAATGGTTTAAGCTTGTTTTGTTCGCAATAAGCTTAAATTCGACGTACTGACAGCAAACAATGTGACAAATTTTGTTGTGTTCAAAATAAGCTAAAGGTTGACGCACTGATAACTAGCAATGGTTTAAGCTTGTTTTGTTCGCAATAAACTTAAATTCGACATACTGACAACAAACAATGCGACAAATTTTGTTGTGTTCGCAATAAGCTAAAGGTTAACGCACTGACAACAAGCAATGGTTTAAATTTGTTTTGTTTGCAATAAGGTAAAGGTTGACGCATTGACAGCAAGCAAAGGGACAAATTTTGTTGTGTTCGTAAAAAAGTAGAAGCAGTAAGAGCGAGCAATGGGACAAGTTTTGTTGTTTTCGTAATAAGGTTAATGCAGTGACAGCAAGCAATTGGACAAGGTTTATTGTGTTCGTAATAAGGTCGACGCACTGACAGCAAGCAATGGGACAAGTTTCGTCTTATTCGTAATAAGATTAATGCATTGACATCAAGCAATGGGACAAGTTTTGTAGTGTTCGTAATAAGATTGACGCACTGACAGCAAATAATTGGACAAATTTGGTTGTTTTCGTAAAAAGGTCGATGCAGTGACGGCAAGCAATGGGGACAAGTTATTAAGCTGGTCTTGTTTGCTTGTTTACGGTTATGTCATGCTATGGCAAATAAGTATGGTCGACTGGTCAAATCAGAAGATAACACACACTGTTAACACTTCAGAGTTGAATTGAGTAATAGTTTTCAATGTCCAAGAATCTTTAACTAATATCGAGATGTCACCAGCTATAGGCGATGGTGGAGAAACTTTGCCTGTGTGTTTCGCTGATCGCATTATACAGTAGGGTTCTTTATCGTACCATTCCTACCTACACTGGACTTCGTTTATTTTAAGTTCCTATCACAAAATGTCATCTTACAACGTATACAGTTCTATAGATTCTTCCTTCCTGAAAACCCGACCTCACTTTCCTGGTGGAGTTTCACGTGTTTAACCTAACCGACAGTTTTAAAATTTTAATTTTGCTTCTGGATTGTGATTCGAACATGGATCATCATGTTTGTTTTTGAATATAATGCGATTGTTTTTATATCGTATACAATTGGACATATATAACCAATATTTTAGAAATTTTGACAAAACTAAAAACAAATGCTATAAGCGTGAAATGATCTTCAAATTGACACCTTAAATAACTCAATATCTTGAAAATTAACATAATCATTAATATTTGAAACTTGCCAATTTTATGTTAAGGAAAACCTTACTAGTTAAAGAATGATTGTGAAACCAGGGCCTACTAGATATTTATACCAATGCCGATTAAAGTAGGGGATTTTACAATCAGTGTTCAAAATCTGTGTTTCTCTATTACGAATAAAAAACAAACGTACTGATCCACGTCACAATCCACAATCAAAACTTTGAAACTGACAAGTTAGGTGAAACATCTGAACTTTTACCAGGGAAGTAAGGCTGGGTTGCTCCGGCAGGTTAAGCACCTCCTTCTTAGCTAGATACACCTGCCACATGTGTAATCAAAATTGTGTGAAAGGAACATGAACGATACGTCAAATATATCCAGGGCAATCCTGGACACAGAGACCCTTTTACATGTTTCGTGTCACGTAGTTTAAATTCGTGTTATTTGTTATATCATGTTCTCTCTTATTCTGGATAACACCATTGACAAGTACAAGTGCATGTAATCCAGATGATATTATATCTGTTTTAATCAGTGTGCATTTAATGCATTATTGAAAAATAACCATTACAACATGAAATCCGCTGCAACATTTGCAAAGGCAGGATGAAACGAAATACAGTACAGACCTGTCGAAAGCTTAATACTGAACAAACGAAGCTCGAATGTCAAGTATGGATACCTATTGACCAAAAACCTTCGAAAGTTGAGTTAAGTAATAGAATATCTCATTATTTCAGCTATAACCAAAGGTGGAAATATTTTCCTGTGCTTTGCACTGATGGAATTATACAGCAGGTTTTGTTCATCGTGCCACGCCTAACATGACACGCGGCCTCTTTTATTTTAATTTCCAATCGGAAAAAAACGCGACTTTCATTTCGAAATGCCGAGTGCTTGGCAAAAGAACAGTCGCAATTTCTGCACATTCGCCTATATCTAGCGACGTCTCGATATTGGTGAAATATTCTTGACTGGGACGTTAAACACCAATTCATTTGCTTCATGTTAAACTTTCGACAGACCTGTACTGAACAAATGCTTTAAACCTTTAAATTATGATTGATCTTGCTAACAATGCACTGTAACATCAAATGTGTAATAATTTTATATAATTGGGAGGATTTGCATGTCGAACAGAAATTCATTGCTACTTCCGTGTTACAAGGTTGACAGTTAATTCACTTCTGACAATTTTCATAGCATGCTTTAAAGTAATTGGTATATTTAAAGAGTCGTAAACTTGTCTTCTCAGGATTATGTTATAAACAGATTGTTGCATTTAGTCTAAAAAGAGCGAGGTATCAGCAATGCAATTGTTGTCCTTTTTCACTTTGATGAAATATTTTTCATTAAGTTTTTCCTCGTAATGTAAACGCTTGCACCTTTTTTAAATTGTTTATGTTTATTGGCACAGAAAGGTACATAATGATAATTTTTTTTATAATTGTACATATATAATACATGTATAAATACATATCAATAGACAGCAACAAAGGTTATACACCGTGATCATTCAATAATAACAATACGTTAAACAGTTATACATCGTGAATGTCCAAGTTTAGTAGTTATACGCTTGTACTTCGAACAACTTTAAATTTACAGTCATGTATGTTGACTAGGTGCATTCACATATTCTCCAAAATGATAAATTAATATTAGTGAAAGAATTTTGACCGGTCAATAACACTCTATAACTGCAACCAACATCCCATAACTGGCATAAAACACCATTACTCAAAGCTAACTGATAAACGTGTTAACATAGATATGAGCAATATAATATTTGGACTTCGGCGTTAGACAAATCATCAATTAATATAAGTTAAAGAATCTTGACTGGGACGTAACACTCCACCATTTCAGAACTGACGTACAACACTATTACTTCATGTTAACTGATAAACGCGCTAACATAAGTATTTGACTTCTGATTAAGACAAATTGTAAATTAATTTAAGTGAAAGAATCTTGACTCGGACGTACATTACAGAGCTATGCTTTCGAAAAAGAGCTAAAGCTCGACTGCTTAGTGACCGAGATATTAATAGCTTGTGCCGAAAAGCTACCGAGAAATACATATCAGTTGCTAACGAAATACAGGTTACCAGGGACATAGATGAGTCGCCGATTCGACACTTATTCGTTTGTTTAATATTAAACTTTGGAAAAGCCTATACTGTGACACTTCATCATCTCAGATTTGACGTAAATTACAATTACCCCATGTCCACATGATAAATGTACTAACATTAATGTCAGAAATCTAATAATCATAAATTAATATAAGTAGAAGAATCTTGACTGGGACGTAACACTCCATCATCTCAGGACTGACGTAAAACACCATTTACCCCAATGTTAACTGATAAATGTGCTTACATAGATGTGAGCAATCTAATATATTAATTTTACTTTAGACAAATGATAAATATAATTGAAAGAAATTTGACTGGTCCTTAACATCCCATGACTCCATCATATGTGTATCAGATCTGGTTTAAAACACCATTACCCCGTGCCAACTGATAAATGTGCTTACATCAGTGTGAGCAATCTAATATATTTGACTTCCACTTTAGACCGATAAAAAATAATGGCGTGTTTTTTGTATTCAATATTAGATCTGTATTTCTAGAATCGATTACCTTTTGTTGGGTCAGAATGTATTCTGTATTACAAATTGATATAATATATAACTAAGTAGAGGTTTATTCGCCTTTTTGTCGGTTAATATCGTTATGGCTTTCAAAAAACATTCATAATTATTGATTTAGTATTAGATTAGATATAACATTTGTCTGCTATAATTGTAATTTTGTGTCAAATATCACTGCCCATTCCGATATTAATAAATAAATCATTTGATATATGATTTCAATAAAGAACGACCCAATTGTACCGAAAATCTAACCAAATCCCCGGGGGCCTAGGTGGCCAAATGGTTTAAAGCGCGCTTGGAGATCACAGTGCCTCTCGCAGACTAGGTCGAATTCCACTCGGACAGACCTTGGTGTGAGGAAGTTTGACAGCTACTGTCATTATACCCCCGCTTAAAAAGTGGGGGGTATATAGTGATAGGGATGTCCCTCCGTCCGTCCGTCCTTCCGTTACACCTTAGGGTACCTATCTCTTATCCGCAACTCCTCCTAAACCCTTCAATGGATTTTCAGGAAACTTTCACACAATCTTTGTGATATAATGTAGATGTGCACCTCCTATTTAATAATTTGATCCGATGGATTTTTGGGAGCGGGGGGTATTTTTGTGATCTTGTGGCTCACAGTTTTTATAGTTCTGTTTGTGACGGTGAATAACTCTAAAATTTCATTGAAATCCATACAGACTTTCTGTTACGACTAGATACATGTACTAGTAAGTTAAAAATATCAAACTCTATTCAAGGTTATTTGGTATTATATGAAAAGAAAGAATTATTAACAAACAGACTGACTCAAACAGTAAAGTCAATCGTGTTATTAATCTTCCTTCATAACAGAACTAATAAAAAACAAACATACTTATCCATGTCACAATCCAGAAGCAAAGTAAAAACTTTGGAACTGACAAGTTAGGTTAAACACGTGAACTTCCACCAGGGAAGTGAGGCCGGGTGCTCCGGAAGGGTAAGCACCTCCTGTTTAGCTAGCTACACCCGCTACGTGTGTAATCAAAATTGTGTGAAAGGAACATGGAACTATGAGACGTCAAATATATCCAGGGCAATCGAAATAAGTAAATGAAACTTGACTGAGGTGTAAAGCATAATTACTCGACCAATATTTCTTACCCTCAAAAAAGTAATTTGTTGAATATACGCTGGATTCACTTTCAAATCAAAACATCATATTGCATATTGTTTTTTTTCTAAATGAGATAAGGCAATTTATTGTCCTTGCAATCTGTTGAAAAGTTTTTTATTATACAATTTAGAAGCTCTTCAAACACACAAGTAACTAGAGTATATGATGTGTTTAGTAAATTGCATGTTCATTTTACTTAGAAATTGAAATCAAGCTTTTCATCGAACGTTGGATTGACCTATAAACGGAATAGTTTGAGAAAGACGAATTTAGAAGCAATCAATGAGGGATTACGATAAGTATTGTGGATGGGGGGGGGGGGGGGGGTGAGTAGCACTTGGATTCCAACAATACGTCTGAGAGCCCTAATTTTTACACATTAAGCTACATATAAGTATTACCATCGTCATGTGCTAGTTAAGAATTTTTATACAATAATGTAAAGTGTTTGACTTTTGACAGGTCGGTACTGCATACAAAGAATCCAAAAGATTTTATGACAAATGTGTTTGCCTATATCATTAAATGAAAATAAATGACATTACGACTTCTTCCAGACAAATATTTAGGGAAATAATAAAATAACGATACATAATATATAAGGGTTTTCTTATTTCTTATCTGTAATCAATACTAAATTGTTTGGGCAAATAGTTTCTGTGTAAACTGAAGATGTCAACGGCCTACAGTTATGACCTGTCGAAAGTTTAACACCAGGGTTGCAAAAAGGAGTCGAATATCGGCCGACAAGTGGCAGAGAGTGGCCAGTAACTGAGAAGATCTAGATATATACCACCTGTTGAAAATCAGCTAACTAACGAGCCAATTCGGCACTGATAATTTAACTTAGTGTTGAAATTTCCACAGGTCTATCATGTATTTTGTTATGGTCTGCGTGAATTTTACGATGTGATACATACAGTACAGACCTGTCCAAAGTTTAAAACTGAGCTAACGAAAAGAAATCGACGTTAAGCCGCCGCCTGGACAAGACATGGATGGTTAGTTGCCGAAAAGCTCCCGAGATATATATATATAAGAACTGCCGAGAAGTTGTCGTCCATACGAGATATTGCAAATCAAGGACCGTGGAATTAAAATTAATTTGTTAGCTTAGTTTTAACCTGATGACATATCTCGATATTCTGTTGTTTCAATTTATTCTACCCTACATTCCAAAACAATTTCATCAGCTGGTATCTTATTTCAATTAAAAGAGAATAAAACAACGTGAATTTCAGTACAGGCATGTCGAAAGTTTAACAAAAAGATGGATTAAATCGGCAGCTCATCTCGGCCCTCGTTAGTTACATCTCCAGAGCTTTTTCAGAATCTGTCTCTCTAGCAGCTTTGTGATCACATGATATCCATAAATGGCCACCCAGTAGCCGATCTTGGAATCGTTTCAATATCGACAGGCTTGTACTGTAGTGAAATGGTTTGTTTTTTCTGGAAAAACAGAATTACGAATTGATTATTGTATTTCAAGCCGTATGAAAAAAATGTAACAGATATTAAGACGATTGATTAATTTTTTCCATTATTTCCGATACTAGATATATTGCTTGAAAGATTATGAGAAAAAGTAGCATCACAAATTAGCACAGCAAATATAACCGCTCCTGATCTAAAATGTGAAACAAATTCTGCTTTCTTTGGTTACCCTGATTCGTAACGATAATAACTCATTAATTAAAATCCTTTTCCTTGTTTATTCTAGTTTTGGTATGTCTTTTGTATGAGCTTGGTTTGTTGTTGATAAGTATCTCTGTCTCAAATTATCCTGGATATATTTGACGTTCTCTATTCCCAAGTTCCTTTCATTTGCAATTTGTATTCACACATGACAGACATTAGTAGCTTAACAGGAAAGATTACCCTTACGGAGTACCTGGTCTCACTTCTCTGTTTTAAATCAAAGCGTACGTGTTTAAGTCGGTTTAAAACGTTTTTAAAAGTTTTTACTTTGCTTTAAGATTATGATTAAGACATGGCTTGATGTGTTTGTTTTTTATATGAACAGTCGCACAACGAGAGATATCTGTTTGATAAATCATCCTCAATTGTTAATATAGTCTGTACTACTTAAGTTGCATTCATTTCATTGAATTTTACAAAATACCCTTTAAGTATAGCTTTTCTACATTTTGGCATGTGCGTCTGTATATCTAGTTGTCATTTTATTGTATTTGTGTTACATCCATTTTTATGGCTTTAAGAATACCTTTTGGTATGAATTTGTTTCATTAGGTTCGTTCCTTTCAAATTCATCTTTCACTTACAGCTATATATGTGTTCGTGCATTGTGTAATATCTGATGTTTGCACCTGTTTTTTATTTAAAAATCCTTATTGTGTTTAGGTATGAGTTCGGCGAATCGGACACTTCCCCTCAATCTTCATTTACAGATATCAGTGTGTAATTTGTAATTTCTTTAAAGTCAATGATCTCTGTTATGTTTGCATGTGCACCCATTTGAATTAACAAATCCTTTATTTTTTGCACAAATTCTTCCACTTACAGTTATTTTTTGTATAGTGAAATACCTGACGTCTGCGCTTTTTGTTATGTCTGCATGTTTTCTTTTAGAAGAATTTAAAAGACTTCGAGTACATCGGTGCATCTGTATTGTCCAAAAATCTTAAGTGTGTTAGTGTGCGATCTTAATTATATCTACAAGTGCAACCATTTCCTTTAACTTTAAAACTATTATTATATTTTTGGTATAAACTGGTCGCAATGGGTACTTATTCTCCAATTTCAATGTGAACCTATCACTTATAGCTATTAATATGTAAGTGCATTGTGTAAATTCTCATGTCTGCACCTGTTTCTTTTGATTTAAAAAAAAACTTATTATATTTTTGGTATGAACTCGGCGCATTGGACACTTTTCCGCCAATTTCACTGTAAACACACCACTTACAGCTATTAATATGTATTGTGAAATGTCAGATGTCTGCGGTCATTGTCCATGTAAATCTTTTACTTACGGCTATTAGTCTGCATTGTTTAATATCTACGATCGTTGTTATTTCTGCAAGTATTCTTTTTAAGAAAACTTACACAGAATCCGTTCATATAGGTATTTTAATTGTCTCCATTTTTTGCTTTTGAATCGTTCACTAATAGCTATTACGTAATGTCTGTATGTACCTCCATTTCTGTCGGTGTAAAAAAAATTACTTTATTTTTGGCAAGGAACCGGTGCGTCCGGTTCTTTCCTTCATTGTGAATCTTTACTTACAGCAATTGCTTTAATCTACATTCTTTAATGTCTGCAATTGTTAATTTATTTAGTCTACATGTTGTCTCTTTAAAAATTACATAAACATTGTTCATATTGGTATTTTTATTGTCCCCAAGTTTTACTTTTTGACTTTTTAACTTACTGTGTATTGTATGAACTCGGCGCATTGGGTACTCTCCCTCAAACTTCATTGTGAATCTTTCACTTATTAATGAGTATTGTCTGAGGCATGCGATCTTTGTTACGTTTGCATGATGCATTTTTTTGCAAAACTTCTTTTGTTTTATACATTATTTTATGTTTGGTATGAATCAGTGCGTCAGGAAAATTTCCTAAACCTTCATTCTGACTCTATCAAATACATTTATTACTCTGTATTTTGTTTTCACTTCACTATCTGTATTCTGTCCGTATGTTTCCTTTTAAAGGACTTTTATTTTTTGCCTTTTGAGCCTTTAACTTACAGTTACTGTGTAATGTTAGGTGTTTTTTTATAATCATTTTCCATGCTACATTTGTATCCGGTTGTCTTGATTTTATAAATATTTATTATATTTTTGGTATGAACTCTGTACATAGGGTAATTTCCCTCAAACTTCACTTAAAGCTGTAAGTGTTTACGTGCATTTGGTAATGTATTTCATGTCTGCGAATTTTATTACGCGAGCATGTTGTTTGTTAAAGAAGCTAATAGACTTCTCTCATAGGTGATTTTTATTGAACTATTTGCAATTTGAATCTTTCACTTGCAGTTATTAGTTTATTTTGTGTTTGATGTCTGCATTTTTTCAAATAACTTGCACAGACATCGTTCATATGTGTTTTTCTGTTGTGCACATTTTGTTTTCGTTTTAAATCTTTCACTTACAGATAAAAGTGTGTATTGCGTAATGTCTGCATGAGCAACTATTTATTTTTATTTAAAATTCCTTAAATAATTGTTCCATCTTTGGCATGAACTCGGCGCATTGCGTACTTTGTTCGAACTTTGCTGTAAATATATCATGTACTGGCAAACCCGTCTATAAAGGCCACCCAAGGGAACCAGTCAAAGTGGCCTTTATTGGCAGGTGATCTTTATATACAAGTTTAAATAATATGAGTAAAGAACAATTGGGATACAATTCTTTTAACCTGCGTACGCCGGTGGCCCTTATATAGGGGTTACCTTAAAACAGGTTGGACTGTATGGACTTCGTTCATCTGGTTATCTTTTCGTTTTTTTGCTTAAAAACTATTCGAAGGTGTAAATTAAGAAACACTGTCTACACATACAAGTTGCATCCGTTTTTTCCCAGTCTTCAGACATCCTTTGTAATTTGTTTTCCATTTAGAAAAAGTAAAACCTAAAGCATTTTTTTATTTTATTTCAAACAACAAACTCAGAAAAACTTACAAGTTTCAACCAGAGTTTTAAGTATTCCTACTGTGACGGGGGCCAAATTAGCTGAAAGGGAGACGTTCATATTGATAAAACCCTAATGGTCTGACAGTAAAATCAATCCGCTCTTTGTGCTCTTCCAAAGTGTCCACTTGGTGATAGTCTGATTTCATGACGATGACCGAAAAGTATTTATTTCTAGCTAGATTGTCCAAAATTTCATTGATTTTCCGGTAGAGCGTAAGCATGTTTAACAGTTCTTTCGTTAAGTTGTCTATAATCGACGCACAATCTAAGTATGCCGTCCTTTTTGCGTGCTAAAACAGCTTTCGATGGCCAAAGCAAATAAGATTTAGTTAAAATCCCAGAGCTTTCTACGTTTAATGGGGTATACAAGAATTCTTAAGTGTGTCTGTATATCCATCAATTCTTGTAACATCGTGTCCGCTTAAAAACTCCCACGTGTAAGGATGGATTTTGATCAAACATGCCACATATTGTATACCAATATAAGATATTGTGTCAGGTATCAAATTTAGGATTGTAGGTCAAAGGTCAAGATTAAAAGGTCATATCCTAGTTGAGTCGGGGTATTTGGCTCTCGAGAGTTAGATCTAATCTAATTGTTATTTATTATCTTTTATGAGCTCTGAGTTACAATATCTCTAAATGAAATATTTTAAAGTATTTTTTTGTATCCAAAAAATATATGCATTCTTAATCAATACAAGTGTCGATCAAATTTTTCAGACTTCCTTGCAGGTATTTTAAATACAGATATTGAACTTTTAACGTACATCTAACGAGTGTTTTAAGCGTTTTAAATCTTTCAGATTTCCTTGCAGGTATTTTAAATACACATATCAAATTTTTAACGTGTATCTAACGAGTGACTTAATCTAGCATTTATCGACATATATATGACAACTCGAACGCTATGAACTATTGATATTTTGATTGCGATCATAGAAAATTAGACATCATCAAAACATCAAATATAAAATTATCCGAAATCAATCATTATCTACTCAAAATGCGTTAATCAGAAATTAAATATTCTGTTTCTTCCCTACCGAGATAAAATTGTGATCGTGTACTGTTTTAATCAAATTTTTATCTGCATCTTTTTAGCCGAATCGTGCCAGATCATTGTTTTTTCCTACCGAGATAAATTTTGACAGTGTAATATTTTAAAACAAGATTAAATTATTTCTGTAGTGTGTAGTAGAATCATTAACTCCTCAAAATGCGTTTATCAGAAACTTAGAAATCTGTTTCTCCCCTAAAGAGATAAAATGTTGATAGTATTATGTTTTAATGAATTTTTCATTTTTTGCCTAATCAGGGTGGTAATCATTTTAACGGCATATGGGCATGTGACCTAATGGCATAGCGGCGATTCAATTTCTTATTCTGCTTCTTGAAATTTAATATTCTGTTTCTTCCCTACAGAGATGAAATTTTGATAGTGTTATGTTTAATTGCAATTTTCATTTTTTTTTTTTTTTTGCCGAATCGTGATTGTGATCATTGTAATGGCATCAGGATTTAATTTTGGTAGTGTAATATTTGATGCAAATTCCAACTTTTCTACTGTATAATGCCAAATGATGATGATTACAAATGTAATGACATACAGATTACATGTGTACTGTTGAATGTGATCTGATGGCATAGAGGCGAAAAATAGATTATCTGAATTTAATCTTTAAATCCTCAAAATGTGTTTATCGGAAATTCAATATTCCGTTTTTTCCCTACAGAGATAAAATTTTGATAGTGTATGGTTTTAATGAAATTTTCATCTTTTTTGTCTAATCGACATAATTATCATTGTAACGGCATAGGGACATGTGACCTGATGGCATAGCGTTGATTCCATTTTTTAAATTTTAATTTTTTTGAATAATCTGTTTCATCCCTAAAGACATAACATTTTGATAGTATATTGTTTTAATGAAATTTTCATCTTTTTTGCCTAATCGGGGTGGTAATAATTTTAACGGAACATGTGACCTGATGGCATAGCGGTGATTCATTTTTTTTAAATATTCTGTTTCTTCCCTACAAAGATAACAGTTTGATAGTGTACTGTTTAAATGAAATTTTAATGTTTGCCTAATCGGGGTGGTTATCATTTTAACAGCACAGGGACATGAGACCTGATGGCATAGCGGCGATTCCATTTTTTACCTTATATCAAACATTTACTGTATGCGTTTATCAGAAATTCAGTATTCTGTTTGTCCTATACTGAGATTAAAGTCTGGCAGTGTTATTTTTTAATGCAAAATTCAATCATTTCCGTTGTGTAATAATTCCCTGCTGGAAGTTTTTTTATATTTATTTTGTTTTTTCATATTCAATATATGTGTATATATATTTAGTACACAAAAGGACGATAATACAACAATACATACATTTGATGAGCATATATTGAAAGGTTTTCAGAAAGAGAAAGAAAGTGACAGACAGAGTTTGGTGAAAGTTCATATGTGTAACCTAGTTTTGCCTTGGGAATGTAGTTTGGACATGAATTGGTTTCTTTGTTTTTGATAAATGTTGAATCGTGATTACATGCATCGACATATTGATATCAGTTTCTTGTGATCTGGTATCATAGCGGCGATTGCATTTCGTATTCTGTTCTCCCTACTGAGATAAAATTTTGGCAGCATGATATTTTAATATAATATTTCATCATTTCTGTAGTATAAAGAAATATCGTTTTCAAGACATAAAGATTACAGCTGAATTGGACATAATGACATAGTAGCCATCTTAGATTAATTGTTTAAGTGTAATATTTTAATGAAACTTCTATTTTCTACTGTATAATGCCGAATCGTGATGGGGATTGATGATTAATATGCGCTGGTCCGCAATTTCCTATTCTGTTTCTGTCAAGATGAGATTAAATTTTGGCGGAGTACTGTTTTTATATTTAATTCCATCATTTCTGTTGTGGTGATTACATTTTAACATTTGGATGTGAAATAATACTGATGCGGCTTAAAACAATAATTCAATAACTCATTGATAACAATTAGATTTCGTGTCCTATAGGACACTTTTAATATCACGAACATACCGGTCTATGTTTAATACTTATTCAACACTGAAGCATTGATTCCACAAGGAGATTAAAACGTGATATTAGCTGATTTGTTATAGGGAATACGTAGGCCATGTAAAAAGAAACACACTGTATGTTATATTTTATGTTTCTAAAGATAGCAACAACAATATTCAGAACGAGGATACTTGAAACAAAGTAGTCAGATAAAATCCAGAAAAACACTGAGCAAATATCGTGTTAAAACCTGATTTACAGGGCCCAGTTGCACAAAACTGAATTAATGTCGATCATCCATTAAACCATAATTAGCAAACAATATATCATTGCGTCATTTATTTTTTTTATTAGTGACTAACTCTAATTATGTTTTGTGCAAATGGACTTGATTATTATTGATCTCATGTGGTGTTCGATTAAATTGGGAATTTTCAATTTAGACATAGATCTACTAGTATATAATTATAATAATAATAATTTTATTTAGTTTTGCTAAATAGCCTATCTGTATGTTTCTATATACACTATAAGATATTATGATATCAAATAAACCTTGCTGTCTCGTTAACAGTAACACGTTTTGGAATTCTTAAAAGTCAAATTCTGATATGTTTTATCAAAAGCCATCCTCGATTTACCGTTTACCCTCCAATCTAACCGAACAAATGGTGGCAATTATTCATTGTTTTAGTGTTCGGGTCTTTGACGCTGGTGTAACAAACACAATAAGCTAAAATAATCGTTGCATAATTGATTACTGAAACACCATTTAAATGCTTTACCAAATGTAAGTAGATTATAATTTAATGTCGGAACAATTTGTTTTACATCCATCTGCTCTTTGAAGAAAAACTAGTTTTACAATATTACATAAATAATTCAAGGCTTTTACTTTTTATACCTGATCTAATTATACAACACAAGTCCCCAGGTGTTAAAATTCCTACGCCATATATATATATATATATATATATATATATATATATATATATATATATCGGCTTTAACCGAAGGTAAGGTAACGTCGTATATAAACCTTTATCTAACCTACTAAACATCAAAGGTCATGAAGTCAATAAGGACAATTCAATTAATAAAGATAACCACTGCAATTGCTTAGTAGGTAGATTTCTTGCTCCAAAAGTGGGAGTTTGTCAGTACGAACCCCGAATGGGCCGGGTATGATCAAAGATTTGAAAGATGAAAGCGACTGTTCTTTCACCATGTACTCGGCATTTCGAAATGAAGGTCACGATTCTTTTAGATGGTAACTTAAAATAAACGAGGTCGCGTGTCACAGAAGGCGAATCACGATCAAGAATACCGCTGTATAATGCCATCAGCGCAACACACAGGCAAAGGTTCTGCACTTTTGCCTATAGCTGGATATAAGTGAAATATTCTTGACCGGGAGGTTTAACACCATTAATCGACTCGGGTGAATTATTTATGGCTGCTGCAGAATTTAACTTAAAGTAATACAATCAGAACCTGGGTTTAAGAGTTCTTAAGTGAACTTATGTATTACAGCGCCTATCACCGCCTATACTACAACTCTACTTAGGACAGATTTTGTCAATTCGCTTGTCTAAGTTAGGCGGACACTCCGGTTTTTTCTACCATTACAGATCACCAGACCACCTCTTTAGAACAACTTGACTTGGGCGTAAAACCCCAATATTCCAGTCCATTTTAATCTATCAAAAACTAAAAGTTTGAAATATATATACCTTTCAATTTAAGAAAACAGAAGAGATCATTGCATTAGCTGCTTAAAAACGTAAAAGATATAATTATAATATGAATAGTGTATTGATGCATTACCATTTTAAGTGAAGTACAAGTCTGAAATGATATAAATTGTAAACAATCCATTATACTCGGTATAAATCTAAAATTTTGAATTTACCTTTTGATTTAAAAAAAACGGGGTTGTTTATTGGATGACGTTGTATTGATGTATAATGTAATCAGCGCAACGCACAGACAAAATTGCTTTACATTCACCCATAGATGGTGATGACTGGGACGTTTAAAACCATTATTCAACTCTCAACTTCATACAGATCAAACGGTCCCTTTAATTAAAGATGATATTTCCTTCAGAAGAAACCAACCAATCAACTACAATCATACTTACCTTCTTCAAATCGTAATCACAAAAGAAAATTAAAACTTTCAGAAAGTTATTAAGTAAACAATCTGCAGTTTTACCAGGGTGCTGATGTGTTCATAACATTACTCAATCTTACACAAACACACTTTAAAAAATTACAATCCTGAAGGCAACTAAAAAAACTCTAAACTTAGCTAACGATTGGTCAAGATTAGCTGCCGATTTTCCACTTTGATAAATCTGTACTGTAAATAGAGATATTTTTAATTAGTTCCTATGTTGTTTCAAATGATTTGGTACATTGGGTTGTGTCAAGTACATGCTTTCATTGTGTTCAGTTATAATTGAAATTCTAATTTCTAATTTCTAATTCCATTTTTGTATCTGAAATTTACATATTAGCACATATACCTAATAAAAATTATCGATTAAAACTCAAAGCATTTGATCTGTTTGTGCAATTTGTTCAATACTTATATTGTAACGAAACATCGATGGTAGTAATTGCAAACTATGTATAATAAGGCCAAGGTTTGAACCAACTCACGTCAGATGCGAGTGTAAAAAAATTGTCAGTTTGCTTACCAAAGGTCGGTGGTTTCTTCCAGTTTTCACTGTTATCATTCAACTGACTCCCTCGATGAAAGAAAGAATCTTGACATAGCCGTACACACCATTACAAAACTGTACTTAGCCATTTATATTTGTGACCATTTTTGTGAATAATCTACATGTATTGTTAATTAAATTTTCAATTCTGATAAACAACATTAAATGTACCGTTATCTCAATTAAGGCCTCGAAAGATACTTCCTTATGCAATAATCGTAAAGAAGGCCTAATGCTGGCATCGAGATAGTTCATTTCATTGGATTCCGTTATATTTGAAATTCTAATCGGCTTAAAAAAACATTTGTTGTATATGGAATTCACATATAATCAGATGTACCTAATAAAAATTATTAATTGAAACTCAAATTCTTCTATTGTAACGATACATCGATAGTATAATTGCGAGTTTCTGTATAACATTGCCTCTCACTGCCAAGGTTCGATAAAACAACGATACATCGATGGTAGTAATTGCAAACTCTTGTATAATAGGCTTAGGTTTGAACCAACTAAGGTCAGATGCGCGTGTAAAAAATTGTCAGCTCGCTTACCAGAATTCGTTGGTTTTTTCCGGTTTCCAGTGTTATCATTCAACGACCGTCTTAATAAAAGAAAGGATCTTGACTTGGTCGTACATACTATTACAAAACTCGACTTAACTTCTATTTTAACGATTTATATTTGTTTCCATTTTGTGGAAAATCTACATGTATTGTAAATAAAATTTTCAATTTTTATAAACAGTATTAAATGTATCGTTATCTCATCGTAGATTTCGAAATACACATCCTTATGCAATAACCGTAAAGCAGTCCTAATGCTGTCATGAAGATAGATCATTTGAATGTATTCAGTTTTAATTGAAATTCTAATCGGCTTAAAATTCCATTTTTATATTGGGAATTTACATATTAGCCCTTGTACGTAATTAAAAATTGATTTCAACTTAAAGCATTCAATCTTTTTGTTCATTTCTTCTATTGTAACGGGACATCGATGCTATTAATTGCAACCTTATATATAACAGTGCCTCTCACTACCTAGGTTCAATCCAACTTAGGTCAGATGCTAGCGTGAAAAAATTGTCAGTTTGCTAACCAAAGGTCGGTGGTTTTCCCGGTTTCACTGTTATCATTCAACTGACTGCCTCGATAGAAGAAAAAATTTGACGGAGCCGTACAGCCAATTTACAATACTCTACCTAACTCTTCTATTTTAAAAATCTATATTTGTGGCCATTTTTGTGGATAATCTACATGTATTGTTATTAAATTTTTCAATTCTAAGAAACAATATAATATTGAATGTAGCCTTATCTCAATTAAGGTAGTGAAAGATACATCCTTATGCAATAATCGTAAAGTAGCCGAATGCTGGCATCGAGATCATTTCATTGGATTCAATTATAATTAAAATTCTTATCGGCTTAAAATCCCATTTTTTTTGTATTTGGAATTCACATATAATAACATGTACATAATAAAAATTATTGATTGAAACGCAATTTCTTGTATCGTTACGATACATCGATAGTATAAATTGCGAGTTTTCATATAGCAGTACCTCTTACTTCTTAGGTTTGATCCAACTCAGATGCTAGTGTGAAAAAAATTCCCTTTCCAAAGGTCGTTGGTTTTTTCGGTTTTCAGTGTCATCATTCATCTGACCGCCTCGATAAAAGAAAGAATCTTGACTTGGCTGTACACACCATTACAAAAGTTGACTTAACTTTTCTATTTTAATGTTATTTATTTGTTGCCATTTTTGTGGATAATATACATGTATTGTAAATTAAATTTTCAATTCTGATAAACAGCATTGAATGCACTTTATCTCAATTAAGGTTACAAAGATACATCCTTATGCAATAATTGTGAAGTAGGCTTAATGCCAGTATCGAGATAGTTTATGTCATTGAACCCAGTTATAATTGAAATTCTAATCGGCTTATAATTCCATTTTGGTATTTGGAATTTACATATTAGAACATGCACTTTATAAGAATTATTGATTGAAACTCAAAGCATTTGATATATTTGTTCAATTCTTCTATTGTAGCGATACATCGATGGTATAAATTGCAAACTTATGTATAAAAGGCCCAAGTTTGAACCAAATCAGGTCAGATGCGATTGTAAAAAAATGCCAGCTCGCTTTCCAAAGGTTGTTAGTTTTTTTCCGGTTTCCAGTGTCAGCATTCAACGGGCCACCTCGATATCAGAATAAATCTTGGCTGGGCCGTATACACCATTACAAATCTCGACTTAACTCTTATTTACTCAGTTTTAACGATTTAAATTTGTTGCCATTTTTGTGGATAATCTAAATGTATTGTTAATTAAATTTTCAATTCTGATAAACAGTATTTAATGTAGCGTTATCTCATATAAGGTTCGACAGATACATCCTTATGCAATAATCGTGAAGTAGGCATAATGCCGGCACCGACTTAGTTTAATCATGTCAGGGTAACCTAGAATAGCTAGGTTTTATGATTTCACGTAATGCATTGACTCAATTTCTGTAACGAATTCACATCAAGTGGGCAAACTGTAGAACGTTGACTGGGTCGAATTGGGCTTTTCTACTGAACTTTAAGATTGGAGTTATTGGCTGGACTTTTACTGGACTGGTCTCTTTGATTGGATTTACGGTTTTGACTCGGGTACTAAAACTTATGGTTTTTTCTAAATTTTGAAATAAAAAATGTTAACTTTAAATAACTATAACTGATGCTTAGTATGTTATCATAGACAAAGCTAAAATGAGAAAATGTGAATATTTGCGATGTAAAAAAAATCAGTTTAATAGAGAAGTTCAGTTCCATATTCCAGTCAAAGGGTCTAATACATGAGTCTAGTCCATGAGTCAAATACTTGAGTCTTGTCCATGAGTCAAATCCAATGTAACAGTCCAGTACAATTCACATTTTTGACCTCAAGTCCAACCCGGTCCACGTTTTACACTTTTCCAATCAAGTGTAGACTTTGGTGTTATCTTAAAGAAAAAGATATATATGTGCTATATTGGATATCTCTCTATAATAACATCAAATAATGTTTATCCAATCAAACTCAATTATTTATATCTTTGATGACAAGGTGTTGACATTATCAAAAGAACTTTGGCATTTCTAATTCAAACAATATCGTTGAGGGCACAATTTTCTGAAGTCGCTTAAGCCGCTATAAACATACAAAATTTGTCAATCTGAAGCCTTTATTGAAGGATTATTTTACTGCAAGATACAATACAGAATAGAACGAGAAACCTTAATAAATGAAACTACAATACAACCCACATTCAGTTTTTTCCCTTTTTTACATTTGAAGATATTTTTGTTACTGTTTGTTATATAAATAAAATCACGTAGGAACAAAGTGTTAATCAAAGTTCTTTTTCAAATGACATTTGCCATTTAACTTTTTTCTTTCGGGTGTTTTCTTGAATAAACCTTTAGAATTGGATCAAAGATTGCGGTCTTTTTAAAATGTTAGATAAGGTAAGTTATGTGAATTAGTATATCAAAAATATAAATACCGGTTCAAACCACAATACCGAACCAAATTAAGAACTTTGAAAACTGAAAAGTGTAATTAAACACCTGGACGTTTAAGCTAGATACAGGTGAATAATCATATTAGTAAAATCAAACATTCCGATCAATGTTCAAAACACAATAGAAAAAAGTAAAAACAAATTTAATTTAATAAATAAAATTCCACCAAAAAAGTGAGATCTGTGGCTTTAGAAATGTAACCAGCAAGTATTCATCAAAAACCAAAAATACTAATACATGTCCGAATCGCAATCCAGAAACACATAAAAAACTTTGAAACTGACAAGTAAGATTAAACACGTAAACCAGGAAAGTGAAGCCGGGTGCTCCAGAAGGGTAAGCACCTCCTGTCTAGCTAGCTACACCCTCCACGAATGTAATTAAAATTGTATGAAAGGAACGTAAACTATATCCAGGGCAATCCTGGACACAGAGACATCAAACTTATCAACAATACTGTGATGACGGCCATAAAACTGTGTAAGGGCCTTGATAAGCCTAGGCTTGCAATGTTCCATTTTTAAACTTTTTAATTTAGACATATTAAGTCAATATCAATTATTTTGCCTTGTTATATTATTTTGCTTATTACTTTTAATAAAAAAAACTCCTGCAAATTATTATATGACTATTGTCATTAATTTGTAAAAAAAAGTATCAAATTATACCGGTTTTCATTTTACAGCACTAAACGACCGTTTTGGAATACAGTTTCTCATCAGTGGTGCTTGGACCAAAGTTGTGAAACAAAAATTGTTTTCGAGATGAGGAAAAGATACCCAAAAGGACCAAATATATTTTACCAATTTTAGCTAAGGAAATACTTTACGTAGGGGAGTATACCTTAGTGTTTGAGGAATTTAAGCTTAACTAGCAGCAAAATTAGACAATAGTATATAAACTTAAATGATATAAAATATAATATAAATTGTCATATGACTATTGCCATTAATTTTTTAAAAGAAGTATCATATATATTTAAATAGTTCGTTATTTTTTGCACGGCGCTTTAAAAATTGAGTTTTGTCTTAGACCCATAAACAAATAAACAGTTTTCTAAAAATAATAAGGATGGTACATTGTTAATCTAAATATACATGTAGTTAATTGTGTCTAAGAAATTCGGTTTTCAATTTGATCTAAAGTTTTGACAGTTCAATATCTAATTACATATACAGTATACCAAATCGAATTTTACAGCACTGGACGGCCGTTTCAAAATACAATTTCTCATCAGTAGTGATTTGACCAAAATTGTGAAACCAATGTTTTTACCAAGATGTTGGAAAGATGCTCAAAAGACCAAAATATATACATGTATTTACCTAATTTAGGTAATACCTCAGCTTTTAGAAATTTCAGATTTTAATTAGCAGCAAATTTAGAAAATAGTATATTTCTTACAATTATTTCCAACCGATTTTATGATATCGTCGAGGAAAATCCACCAGCAGAGATACCGACTCAGTGGTTTAAATTACATATTGAACAAGTTTTAATTAACTGGCAATAGACGGTCGTTTCGAAATACAATCGCTCATCCGCAGTGTTTGGAGCAAAATTGTTAAACCAATTTTCTCCGCAAGATGTTGAAAAATACCCAAAGAAATAATTCGTACGAGGTAGTACACCATATTTTTTTAACATATTATATATGAGTTAAATGGACCACACCTTGTAAATAGCGAGTTAAGAACAAGTAATTCTGTACTCGCGGTACTGCTCATATGTCGGTACAAAGTCAGGAATTTTATAATCAATATTACCAATAGGTGTTTGTACTGTTTTTTCCGTCATATGTTTTCCGTTTCTATCATTTATTTGTTTGTTTTGCTGTGGCCATAGTTTAACTAAATATTTGACAAATATATTTACATGGTATATGACATCACACCTGGAAACACTTTCATATGTTAATAACTCAATAGTCTAAGCTGATTAACCCCCACCATTACCGTACAAAAAATTCTAAAAGACTGACAGCAAATTTCATATTACACCAGTTTTAATTTAACAGCACTAGATAACCGTTTCGGAATATAATTCCTCATCAGTAGTGCTTTGACCAAAATTGTTTTCAAGGTCTGTAAAGATATACAAAAGTATTAATGGTTATTTTTTAAGTTGCGTTGGGTAATAGTGTTATACGTCCCAGTCAAGGATATTTCAATCATATTGATACAACGTCAGCTATATGCGAATCTTCGGAATTTGTCTATTGCGTTGCGCTGATGGCATTATACAACAATATTTTTTTATTGTTCCACGCCTACCGTGACAATTCGCTCCCTACTTCCTTTTTCTTTAATTAGACCCGGCCGGGGTTTGAATCCGCGACCCCCAAACTTACGAAGCGAGCACTCTACCATCTGAGCTACCGTAGTGGTTAAAGTTTTTTCTAAATAGTAGTTTTACAATATTTTAACATGAACGACCTCTGCAATTGTCTCAGCAGCAGAGATATATCATGTATCAAAAGACCATAAGCAACAACAAAACTGATAATGCATTAATTAAATTATTCTAATATTGTAACAGTAACTCATTTTTCGAACATGAACAAACTCTGACATGCTAAGATGTGTCTCAGCGACAAAAAACAAGAAAACACCATTGTAATTTTAATGATTATCAATTTTTTATACTTGAACAATCTTTAAAAACATATGTCCAAGCGACAGACCATGACACCGGCAAACCCAATTTCCATACATGAACTGTTTTTAAACACCTGTGTCGCAGAGACAAAGCACTGATCTTAACATCATTTTTGTTGCTAATGCATTTTGTTTAAATCTTTTAATAAAGTTCCTCTTATCATATTTCAAACATTACCTATATTACCTGCTTAAAAATCTATCCAAGCGTCAAAAATAAACCCGCCTATTGACATCCTTATTAAAAGGAGCAATATACTTGACACTGTTACCAATATACTTAAAACTGATTACTGTAATCAATTGCATTATAACCGTTAATCAATGACTTGTTACAGCGATTCGAGAATTTGAATAAAAAGAACTAACTCTTCTGTTTCTTTTTGATTCCAAACACCATTTCGGTATCACATGTTGAAAAGTCTTTGTATGATACATTCCTTCAGTTCATATTTCGTTATAATTTTGTATAATTACTTATTAATTGTATATATAGATATGTATTTAATTATGCAATGCCACAAATTCATGTATATATGTTACCTTGAGTACCAACTCTTGTGGTGTTGAGTGAAATAAAGAATTGATGTGTGACAATTGCCTATGAATAGCCTTTTACAGACACTATTTATTAGTGTTAAAATTTTATCGAACGAAATAGATTGATGCAATACATTTTTCATCTAAATCAATGTAAAATACTGAAAATTGGGCAGGGTAACTTTAGCAGTAGTATTATTTTAGTGTGTTTTCCCGTCTGAACACTTCTCTAAAATAAAACTTCGCCAAATTATCAAAAGCGGTTCTTTATGCAAACAAGAAATTGTTGCGTTATAAAATGGACAGTAAATCGCTGCAAAAGCATGTGTTAATATAAGCAAGTTTACGGTAAATAAATTTGAATAAATAAAGTTAATACTTACATACATCATGTAGTGAACGATTTTACACATTCCATCACCGAAGATCCACTCAGGTAATATAATCGCTACTGTCGTGAACGGTACTACGATAACGATAAACGTCAAATCAGCGATAGCTAAATTAATTACATAACAATTTGTCGGTGTCATCTCTCCATTTTTGCCCAATGTGTAAATCACCAGTCCATTTCCTATTGAGCCTACTATAATAATTATACTTGAAATCACAGGTAGCAGGATTACGTGATAGTATTTTAATGCCATTTCCGTCCCATTATTACCACTACTCTCGGAGCTCCACTGCGAAAAATTTCCAACCACGGTTTCATTCATATTTATTTCTTTTTTCTTTTCTACTTGATTTTAGTATCACTTTTTGAGTTGTTATTAAACGTAAATATATTTTCAGTTACATCAAATATATAAAATAAAAATACAGATTATACAATTTATGATAAAGTATTTTAAAGTATCCATCAACTTTTTTATATTTTAATTTATTATTAAAAGTTTTCTATTTTTAAAGTAATAATTGTTTGAAACACAAACAGATAAAAATCAAAATAATAATCCATAAATGAAACACTTTATATATTTGAGCGTTGTATACAGCTTGAAGTCATAGAGTTATAGATGTGCTGTTTCATGACTGTCACTATATGAAAGCTTAACAGCACGAATGTTGTCACAAGACCATGCGTTATTGATTTTGCATCAGTTTCGTATCCGGATTGTATGCAATGATATATGAGAGATTCGTTGTCGATTTATCGTTTACAATAAACATAATACAATAAGCTTAATGCTATATATGTTAATTGTTCATCATTCTATCTAACCATGTGTGCCACTTTTGTCCTTGATTGAGTTCCGCCTCTAGAGTTTCGAGTTTCAACAGTGAAATACTAACTCTAGGATATGAATGTAACTTAACTCTTTTAGATATCCTAAAAATTTAAGTTTATTCCAAAGAAAATAGTGGGGTGTGTGGATTGGAAGCACACCTGAACCTTTTCTGAACATCCTAAAACTAAGATTAAGTTCTTTTTAAGTCACAAAAAATGGTTGGGTGATATTGTGGAACAGACAGGTTGTACTTTACTGATTTAGAGTTCTTCCGTCAACATGTATACCTATAATTTTAATAATCTTTTTTTATAGTTATGATTTATATTTTTTATATCAAGATGCAAATTCGTATTATTCCTTGATGCGAAGTTTTCCACTAAAACTATATTTATTACAGTTCATACACATTTATCAGTCTTGTAACCGGACACTTTTCCGCGAATATTCAAAAATTTCAAATTTAATCGTTCCATAAACTAATGAATATTAAAGTTATATCACCAAGCACATGCTGCCCAGAGTAATAACGCATTACTCTATGTTCACAAAATGTAAAAAATACACTTTATTGATTAAATGCATTGAATCCCAGATAAGGTAATTTATTGAAACAATAGTCTACGCATTATTTGCCAAACAACAATATGGATAACAATATATTTAATATGAATATTTATCAAATGAAAATTTAAAACACAAAGACAATACAGATCTATCGGAAAAAACACTTTTAATAATTTTTTATAAATCTTTATACTGGACACTGTTTTCGCGAATATAAAAAACAATCAAATCAAATTGTTCCATAAACTATTGCATATTAGAATAATATCACCAATCACCTGCTACCCAGAAGCAACAAAATGATTCTGTTTCTCGGAATTCTATGTTTAAAAAATGTAAATAATATAATTTATTGATTACCTGCATTAAATCCTAGGTACAAGGTAATGGAAACATTAGTGTTAGCATTATTTGTTAAAAACAATATGAATAAAAATATTTTATATGAATATTTATCAAATAGAAATTACAACTGTATATTTTCTATCCTTGTTTGAGTTTTGTCTCTCGAACTTCGAATTTAAACAGTAAAATTCTGTTCGTACATATTTATCAACTTGGAACTGGACATTTTTTACGCGAATATCCAAAATAAACCATCAAATCCATCAATTGCATATTAAAATATTATCAACAAGCCCAAAATTAATAAAGAGATTCACTTTCTCGGAATTCTGTTCATAAAATGTAAATAATATAATGTATCGATTAACTGCATTTAATCCTAGAGATAAGGTAATTGAAACATTAATGTTAGCATTATTTGCCAAATAACAATATAGATAACAATATATTTTATATAAATATTTATCCATTGAAAATTCAAATTGCATATTTAAAGCACAAAGAAAGTTCAGACCTGTCGGATATTTTAACACCTAGTCGAAGTTCGGCTACAGAGTGGACTGTGAATATCAACTGACCAAAAGAATGTGGTGAGCTAGACAGCAGCTGTCAAAAATCTATCGAGTTATATAGCTGACAAACGGTTAATATGTGGTCCCCATTTGGCAGCAAATCGTTAGTGTTTTATTATGCTTTCAATAGGTCTTTACTGTATAAAATAAGTTTTAAAAACAATGTAAGTTTTTATTTTGGAATAGTTCCTTAATGCTGTATATCAATAATTTTCTAGTCTAAAAAGGGTCCCAACATTATTAAACATTATAGACAGTACAAAACTGTCAAAAGTTTAAAAATCAGCAAACGAATAAGCGCGAAATCGGCAGGTCATCTCGACCTTTTTTGACTATATCTAAACTAGTTCTTCAATGTACAAGGTCCCCGTAGTAGAAAAAAACCTCTACCATACTTTATTAATTTGGAAATAAATACACCATAAGCAGGAGAATCAGGTATATTACTGCATAGAAAAGAAAAGTTGACAATACAAAAATTGAAGTCATCACCTTTGTCGTAAAGTTTCATACGTTGGCTTTCGTGAGCGTCATAATTGAGGTATAAGCTCTTATATAAATGAAAACTTAGTAACGGCTAAATTCGTACAATGTTTTAAAATAAAAATACAATTTATCAGAATTCTGAAGCAATAATACATTCTGTCGATTGTTACAAAGGTACAAAAACACCTATGGAACAACTTTACCTCCATGATTCATACGTTTCCTTACTACAAACACCAAATTGAACTATTTGGTAAATTGTAAGTTCTTACACCCTCGTGTATGTAATGCATACGCTGCATATTTAGACATTTCGGTTTGTAATCAAACTAAATTCTATTTCCTAAAAATGTTATTATTTAATGCATCTAACCTTTTTTGGGACAATATCCGTCCAGTTTATTCTATTTATTTTTAAGGGGAATTAAATCATTTTCACTTTTAGTTATATTTCTTAACGTCATAATATAAGTAGAAGATTCTATTTTGAGAAACGTTGTGTATTATTTATATTAACTTTTTGGAACTAATTCTTATAAAATGAATACTTGTAAACCAACTGAATTTTTGTTTTATATTAATTTTATTGAAACTTCTTATAAAATGAATACTTGTAAACCAACTGAATTTTTGTTTTATATTCATTTTCTTGAAACTAACTCTTATAAAATGAATACTTGTAGACCAACTGAATTTTTGTTTTATATTAATTTTCTTGGAACCAATTCTTATAAAATGAATACTTGTAGACCAACTGAATTTTTGTTTTATATTAATTTTCTTGGAACTAATTCTCATAAATTGAATACGTGCATTGTAGACCAACTGAATTTTTGTTTTATATTTATTTCATGGAACTTATTCTCATAAAATGAATACTTGTAGACCAACTGAATTTTTGTTTTATATTGATTTTATTGAAACTAATTCTTATAAAATGAATACTTGTAGACCAACTGAATTTTTGTTTTATATTAATTTTCTTGGAACTAATTTTATAAAATGAATACTTGTAGAACAAATAATTTTTTGTTTTCTGAATATAGTACGTGACAAGACAATACACAATTATCACAATGTGTTCTATTTTTATCACAAGTACACACAACGTGTCTGTAAACACTTCAAAACGACATGTATGATTGATGCGTGTCTTCACTACATGCACAAAAATAAAAAAATGTGAAATAAACTTTGAGTCAATAATAAAACACAAAGTGATGTTCGTCTTTCTTTCTTGACTTTTGTCAAAGCACATTAAGAAACAAACACACAACATCTACAACAAAGGTGTCTTTGTTATTATTCTTTATCGAGAGAGAAGAACTTGTTTGAAGTTTCTTTCAGACAAATCTTAAATAAATGTTTTCTTTTCTTTTTTGTCACTTTACTAGTTACTGTTCATATATTAAGACATTAAATACTTGACAACACATGCATATACTTTTAATTTAATGTTCACAAAATCACCCCTTTCATCAGTTGAAAACACATGTGGATAAATACTAAAATAAAAATGATAGATGTATGATTATTTTCGTCAACAATACAATAGATACATGTCAATTAATAGCAATATTTAGTGTCAGAACAACAGCTAATATCGGTCAATCGTTAGTTATATCTCAACAGTTTTTAGGCATTTGCGCGGGCTCTTGACAACTTTTAATCACTAGCTATCCATATCTTTAACCATTATTTGACTCAGAAAGAAGTGGAAGAATGTCACTTCCAATGACACAGGTGGGTGTTGGCGCCATCACTGAACTGACCGCCTCCATATAAATGAAACGATCTTGATTAGGCGTCAAACAACATAACTCCTTTCCAATAACAGTCATAAAGGCCACCTCTATATGGTCTTATAAAGGCAAGTAGAATTGTATCCCGATTGTTCTTTATTGAAACTATTTGAACCTGCATATTAAGGCAACCTGCCCAAAAACGCCACTTTAACTGGTTCTTTTAAGTGGACTTTATAGACAGGTTTGACTGTAATTCACACTAATAACTAAATTCTAAATAAGCATATAAAATGAAAACAGTACACAAGTTTACGTTCCAAGTTCTGCAACATCGCTTCATATAGATACGTTGAGACATTTTTCAGTTCTAAAAAAGAGGGTGTAAAAATCTATTACCATAATTCACTTCACTCGAATCTTAAAATCGAGTACCATTAGAAATTTCTGAATTATAATAACGACTGAATTATTATCCGGAGAGGACTGTTTAGATGTCTGTTTACACCAGCCTTTTTCTGAACACCGTGTCCTTTACCATAGCATCATGGATAAAAGAGAAATGCTGTTTGGCACTTCCGGGTATTCAATTTCAAATTTTCAAATTACAATTGTAAATGTTTTTGGTAAAGGGGAATCTCCTATGTCGTTGTTTTTGGTTATATAATTTCATATTCCAATTACATCTTTTAAACAAATTATTTTATATATTATAGAACGTGTGCATGCCAATTAGCTGCAAATGATTTCTGGTTTCGTCTTAATTGTTAAAATAAAGATCTTTACAATGTACTTTTCCTTCTTAACATCTAAATATATTTTGTGTCTTGGTTTTTATTTCGTGTTTGAAATGTTATATAAGACTGCTTTGTAGCTTATAATAATCCAAAAGACGAACATAATTGTCTTGCGTGAGGTAATTGGTATATATTTTAAGATTGCGTTTCACTCAGTATACTTAAACTACAATAAAAATAACATCATGTGGATTTTTACACTTTTAGTGATATCAAACTAACTATACATTTAAACTTCGGTTTTAGAAAGGATGAGTAATGGTCTTTAACGCTCTCTAGCTAGTCAAGAATATTTCACTTATAACGAGACGTCGCCAGGTATAGGCAATGATGCAGGAACGACGTGCGTTGCGATGATGGCATTATACAGCAGGGTTCCTTGCTAAGCCTACCCTGACACGGACCTCCTTTACTTTAAGTTCCAATCCGAAAGAACAGTGACTTTGATTTTGTAATGCCGTGTTCTTGGCAAAAGTCACTTTCAAGTCTTGGGTAAGACCCAACCCATGACCTCCAATTACGTACTTTACCACCCTACCAACTGATTTAAAGCAGTGGTTTTCTGTTTTAGAAGTAATATAATGATTATTTTAAAACTCTTTACTCAATTAAGTCTTTTTATATTCTGAATGCATTTTGGCGATCGTTATTCTAAAAATAAATCATTATATTGAAATAAATAAAACACAGACACAATTATACAAGATTTAATGATCAAATTGTCTCATTTCGTGTAGTATAATTTACCACATCCTTAATATAGAATTATTATCACAGAAATACTCAAATTCATTAAAATGTAATGATGTCCATTTTAAAGCTAAATAATAATTCTTTCATAATTGTTGTCTCTAAAATATAAATCGCTATATACCAGATTGAAACAGGTTAAAAAGCAAAGAAAATTTACTGTTTTGTTCATTTTCCCGTGAATATCATTCTGTTTTGTTGTCATATGATTCCATGTGAAATTTTATATCTGCATAGTGATGCAAACATAACGGTCATGTTTAAATCACAATCATAAATTTTAAAACAAAGTAAAAACTGACAATAGATTAGACATGTGGACTTCCATCAGGGAAGTGAGGCTAGGTGCCCGGAAGATTCGGAAATTCCCCTCTACCTAGCTGCACCCGCCACGTTAAAAAATCAATGTTGAGAATAAATTGATCTAAAGAACGTCAAATAGTTCCAGAATATTTTTTAAATACAGAAACATCATAATAATCACAATATTGTGCCTGCAGCCATAAAACTTTATATACCTATTCTTGTAATATATTCGAGTCTTTTTGTGAGCAGCTTGCTTCGTTAAATAAAGAACATGTGAAAATAGGAAACAAGTACAGTATAAAAAATTAAATTTTTTATGGTTTACACTTTTTCTACACTTCCTACATTTTGCAAACACTAAATGAGACAAATAAATATTAAGAAAATTTGAAAGAAATTATTTCGGATTTTGTTTTACATGTATTTTTTCATGGACAAGAGTTTCAATACATTTTATGTTAACTATAAACAAATATTGAAATATCTAACTAGATTATGGCTAAAAATCTAGGTCTTGAAATCCTTTGCGGTAGCTCAGTTAATAATTCGAAGTTTGTGGGTTGAATTGCAGACCGGATCTGACACAGGACTTGAAACCGTGCAATGACTATTCTTTTGCCAAGCATTTGGTATTACGAAATGAAAGTCGTGGTTCTTTCAGATAGGAACTTAAAATAAACGAGGTCCCGTGTCACGGTAGGATTCTTACAATAGAGAACCCTGCTGTATAATGCCATCAGCGCTACGCATTGGCAGAATTTCTGGACCTGTGCCTATAGCTGGCGAAGTCTCGATATGAATGAAATATTCTTGACGGGACGTTAACAAGAGGCCCATGGGCCTGATACGCTCACCTGATAACTAATGGCTACTTGATAGATTTAAAGAAAACATAAATACTAAACCCCAATGACTTTTTTCTTTACATCATGATAACCATTGTATCAATACCTACAACATTCGAATATACATGCCTATACAAAAAGTTAATAGTTTTCAAGATAATTAACCATTTCAGTTTCACATCTGTGACCTTGACCTTTTGGACCCATGACCTTTTTCTATACATCAAAATGATCGTTGTATCGATACCTACAACATTCTAATATACATGCCTATACAAAAAGTTTATAGTTTTCGAGATAATTGAATATTTCGGTATTGTTTTGCATATGTGACCTTGACCTTTAAACCCATAACCTTTTTCTATACATCAAAATGATTGTTGTATCAATACCTACAACATTCTTATATACATGCCTTTACAAAAAGTTTATAGTTTTCGAGATAATTAACCATTTCGGTATTGTTTCGCATCTGTGACCTTGACCTTTGAACCCATGACTTTTTCTATACATCAAAATGATCGTTGTATCAATACCTACAACATTCTAATATACATGCCTTTACAACAAGTTTATAGTTTTCGAGATAATTAACCATTTCAGTATTGTTTCGCATCTGTGACCTTGACCTTTAAACCCATGACCTTTTTCTATACATCAAAATAATTGTTGTATCAATATCTACAACATTCTAATATACATGCCTCTACAAAAAGTTTATAGTTTTCGAGATAATTAACCATTTCGGTATTGATTCACATCTGTGACCTTGACCTTTGAACCCATGACTTTTTCTATACATCAAAATGATCGTTGTATCAATACCTACAACATTCTAATATACATGCCTATACAAAATGTTTATAGTTTTCGAAATAATTAACCATTTCGGTATTGTTTCGCATCTGTGACCTTGACCTTTGAACCCATGACCTTTTTCTATACATCAAAATTATCGTTGTATCGATACCTACACCGTTCTAATATACATGCCTATACAAAAAGTTTATAGTTTTCGAGATTATAATTATAATCAGAGGTAAAAAAATTAGGTCACGACCTTCACAATTGACCTTGACCTCATTTTGAAGATACTAACAAGAAGATGTCAAAACTGAAAACCCCATGTTATTATCTGGTCAAATAGTCAAGTTATAACAATTTGAAGCTATTTTACGAATTTTTCAAAATTAAACGCAAAAACGCGTAACCTATTTTTTATCCGAATTTCACAAAATGAACAAACTATAGGCTTAAGACCCTAGAGAAGCCAAATATCACATCAGATTTTTTCTCCAATCAGTACTTTCGGAGAAGAAGATTTTTTAAGATTTTTGCACCCCTAGGTCACCTTGACCTAGTTATGGTAGCCATAGCAACGCACGAACAAATCTGAATTGCACCAGCCCATATATACTTCTGACAAAGTTTCATTAAAAACTGTCCAGTAGTTTCTGAGGAGAAGTCGAAAATAGGTGTTAACGACGCACGCACACACGCACACACGCACGCACGCACGCACGCACATACACACGCTGCGCTATGCCATAAGCTCACATGACCTTTGGTCAGGTGAGCTAAAAACAATAACTCAACTCAACTCAACTCAACTGAGTATTCCACTGGAAGCATTTACATGACAACCGCAAGACGGGTTAAAGAAGACGATACAATACAAATTGAATTTAAAACAACCAATCAAACGACTACCTTTCTAGAATGAGAATAATTCATATAAGAACAAACATGAAAATATAGTATAAGTTAGGAAATATTACTACCATAGCTAGGATTATTATGAGCATTGTCAAGGTACTGGAGATTCAAAGGGAAATAAAGTTTAGTACATGTAATATTATAAAAACCATATTAAAATAAAACATGTGGATCTGGCTTGCTTCTTTTGTCATTAAGGTTTACAGTTTTTACAATGACTTTATGAAATCAAAAAACCAACATCTAAATCGATTGAAAACAATGAATTAAAAAAAATACTTATAATTGAAGGATAGTGAAAAAGGCATTTTATGTAAGAAATAATACGAAATTTTATACTACGTTAGATATGTTTCTGAGACAGTTCACATCTGCAAATTAGGGATGTTAATCCAATGCAATATTCTACTACAATGCGAATGCCAAGGCGGGTTGATACCTTGCACGGAGAGGGAAAAGGTAAATACTCTGTTTTTACGGTAAAGATGTCGTGAATTTTTCTGTCTGATATGTAATAAATTTTTTTAAATGAAATCAATAATGTTACAGGAGGAAATCTTAAAAACGATCTGTATTTATCTGGTTTTAATTATCCTATTCTTGTTTCATGTCCATTCTTACTTTAATCCAAAACAAATTGCTCAGCACCAGGATAAGTATTGTCTTGTATCTTGTTTCGTATATACAAACCTTTATTGAATCCCCTGGCTAGTGCCAAACATATACATTTACGTACATTATATTTTGATTCCCGATCTGAAATGCGGATTATTTGTCGCAGAACATATTTCAACAAGTATTTAACGTTGTTACGTATTCCTGTGGGTATATATTAATAACTTGGTTATATTGCTTTCACCATTAAATATAATTTAATGTTGTTCCCCAAGCACGATAAGCTTTTAGACGTTTAAATTCTGATTAAAAGAGTACCAAACATTATTTTCAAATACCAACTGATACGGATTAATGCTCTAATTTTATCTAAATCTCGTTCAATGTTAAATAAAATGTAATACAAACATATATTATACATAGTTATATCATGGTAATATCTTACACTAGTTTACCAATTTAACATGTAAGTGCAATTTATCATATTTCGATATAAATTTATGTTATAATTAAAGTTATAATTACATATGATACCAGTTTTAATTTTACAACACTAGACGGCCGTTTTGGAACACAATTCCTCATCAGTAGTGCTTGGACCAAAATAATCAAACCAAAATTGTTTTCAAGATGTTAAAAAGATACAATAAGGATAAAAAATATTTTACCAATTTCAGCTAAGGAAATACTTTACATAAGTTAGTATATCTTAGTTTTTGAGGAATTTGCAAATTTTGACAATAGTATATTTCTGACAATAATGCACAATTATTGCCTACTGAGTTTGTAATAATCTGAGAACACCAGCCACCAGCAGAGATATCGGCTTAGTGGTTTAAATTGCATATTTTACCAGTTTTAATTTTACAGCACCAAACGATCTTTTTAGAATACAATTCCTCATGTAACTTACTTTACATCGTTTTATCCTGCAAACGTCAAACTTCATTATTGTACTGAAACATATACTTATGGGATCTAACTAAGAAAAACAAGTCTATCCCTTCGATACCTTCTCGCCAAGTATTAAAATGACCCGATATATAAGAAATTGCGTCACAGACACAATTAAAAAAAACTTGCTAAACTGACGTCAGACGCAGGTCATGGAATACACAGATGCACGATCACAATATTCGCTTTAGCAGTACACTTTATATTCCTAGTTGTAAAAACGAGTTCAACTCTTTTAAATCTTACAACTGAAATGCATTTTTTTCAATTTTTAGTAAATATTTTTGCCACTTTAGGGTCTCGAACGCACACTCTTCGACACCAACTCGCCTAACGTAGGAATGACTGGCGACCTAACCGATTGCGCAAGAAAATAAACCTTGACAAAACAAGTTAAATGATAAAACATTCAAACATATAGAAACGCAACTTACTGTGACCACTAACTTTAAAGCTAGCAATTTTGTTTCTTTGTTGTTTTTATCATTTGAATATGTATATAAAGCTAACTTTTTCTGGATCTCTTGGGTGGCCTTAATAGACAGGTTTGACTGTATATCAAAAATGTTTATCCTGCAAATATTCTACATCATAACATTTGCATATCCATTTTATTGGTCATAATAAAAAATTGTAAATAAAAAACCATGAAGTGTACTTAGTAGAGGCCAAACAACGACGAAATTACCAGAAATTGAAAAATAAATAAAACAGTTGATGAAAACATAAATATGCAATCATAAAAAAATTGCCAAGTTTTCATTGTTTCTAATCCTCCGTTAATATGTATTAATTAATCAGAAGCACCCGGCCTCACTTCCATTGTTGAAGTTCACGTGTCCTACCTGACTTGTCATTGCCAAAGTTTTAACTTTGCTTGTAAATTGTGATTCAGTATGTTCGTTTTTGATTAAGTACAAACGTAATGATCGATGTTCAAAACAAAATTTTAAAAAATCAAAAAGACAAAATCTTTAAAAACTCGAACATTAAGTAAAACCACCATTTTTTTTATTATACTTATTGAGAATATTCTGATGACTTGTTATATGCTTTGATAATCCAAGTAGGCTTACAATATCCAAGATTACAAAAAGTTTAAACAACATTTTTTTCTATAAAGGTATAATTCATTTTGGCTTCGTAAACATAAAGTTGGCATTTTATCGTGTGCAGGAAAAAACATAACGACATAATGGAAAATGTTTGTCCTGAAGGCATTCGAACTCAAAAGCCATATAAACATCGTTTAACAATGCATGATTCCATTACTTTCTCTTATCTACTAAACATGTGAAGTACAAATTGTAATATTATATTTTAATCAGTTTTATGATCGATCGATAGATGTTTAAATTTCATTTTCAATATAGAAAATTAAATTTGTCTTCAAACACAAATGACTGCAGATATACTTTTATTGGAAAGATCAGTACAAATATGTTAATCCATGTCAGAATCTCAAACACAAAAATACGTAAAAACTTTAAAACAGACGAATTAGGTTAAATATGTGAACTTCCACCAGGGAAGTGAGGCCAGATGTGCCGGAAGAGTAAGTACCTTCTGTGTAACTAGCTACAGCCGCCACATGTATAATGATAAAAGAAGTTACGTAACAGAGTACATTGTAAGAAAATGTTGCTCGCGCTGACAGAATATAGTCCAAATAGTTTTAAAATTAAAATGGGTATATGTAATATCTGAAAAGTTTAACAATAAATTAAAAATAGTCGAAGCAATTGTGGCAGCTCAACAAAGTTCTTTGTTATCATTATTCCGACAGTTATGCAGCACACATTACAGAATTTCGATCTTTTTCGTTTATTTTTGTTACCTCAATGTTAAACCTTTGACATGTCTGTACTGTAGTCATGTAATAAAAGAGCTTGAAATGCATTTTAAAATACAGTAAAGTGATGTAACATTAAGATAAATTGAGATATTTTCATTTAATCTTTGTCAATATAGTTTGATTAATTCAATTCATTTTTTAATTTTTCTTCAGTTGTTTTTTACAATTTTACTATACCGGTTTTAATTACATCATTTGCATGCGATTTTCTTTATTTTCTGAAACATAAAGTATTATAAAATACAAAGTGTAATTAAATCCAATAAATCTCGAAATCTTTAATCGACCAACAGACGACAAAACGTCCAGATTATTCCTTTATACCATGCTGTTTCTTAATAAATCTTTTATTATATGAAGACTTTCAATTCCCTTAAACATTCTATGTGGCGTAACTAATGTTTGTAACGTTATTACGGAAAATAGAATCTTGCCAGTTGGTTTATTTGTTGAATGGAGTTTTACAAATATTTCACTCAGATCAAGACGTCACCAGGTATAAATGAAGTGGCAGAATTTTTACCTTTTTATTTTGCTCAGTGCAATGTGCTGGGAAGGTTCTTTTACGTGTCACGCCTGCAGTGCCACGGTGAATCGGTTTAAGATTTCTTTCAAAGGACCCCGTAATTTTATTTCTATATGCCTATTGCTTGGCAAAAAGAGATTCACTGCCTTTGTCGTCTTGGTCAGCTTTTCAACATCTTCAAAATAATTTTAGTTTCATAATTTTTGTTCAAGCACTACTGATGAGGAATTGTATTCCGAAACGGCCGTCTAGTGCTCTAAAATTAAAACTGGTATAATATGTTATTAGACCAGACCGGGATCTGAACTCACGATCTTTCCCATACGAAGCGAGCACTCTACCACTGGGCTACCGTAGTGGTCGGTTCTTGCTAGCGATTGCTACAGAGAGGTAGTTTGGAAATGTATCATTGCGTATTTAATTTTTAATTTTGATATGGAAACCTTAGGCAACCAGTTGAAAACTGTTTTACTATGTCTTTAGTATCAATGAATTTTACAAAAAAGCCTATTTACACTTCACCCTTCAAAAACTATATTTTAAACACGAGATACATCTGTAAGATAGCAATCTATAGTTAATGCAATTTTCCGCCGACATACGCAAGTAATGTAACATATTATTGTACATGTTTTACACTTAAAAATGGGAGTAAATATTCTGTATTTAATGCTGAACTTGTCGAGGTATTTTTCTGTGTACTCAATTTTTTGTTATTCGATTGTTGTTTCGTGTTCTGAATTACATTGTTTAAAAACAAACTACATTGTCTGATTGTAATCTGGTGTTTTGTGTCTAGCATTAATTGTTTTTGGTTTCCTGGTTAATGCATAAACATATACAGTTACGTACATCAAATCTGTTTTTCAATTTAGAATGTGCATTGTTTGTCGCGGATTATATTTTGACGAGTTTTTCTAATCATCACGTATTTATGTGGGTATATACCAATAACTGTCATAGAAACCTTCTAGAATTTAATATAATATGGTTGTGTCTCACTAGCACCATAAGTCTTATTCTTCTAAATAATTATTCAAATCGAATCAGATGGTGACTATTATGCAAACTTGATCCAACTCTTGTATAAAATCCACAGTAATATATAATTAACAGTTTAACAGCAGGTAAGTACTGCTGAAACCTAATCCATCCGTGCAAAAAACGGTATTACCCTTACTTTAAGACTGGTAAAACTAGTGTCAACAACTTGTTTGAAAAATATTTATATACACATATATAAAAAAGCAAACAAAACAACAACAAAATATAATCTTCTTACTAAGATAAACCTAAAGATATGTTTTACCCTTCCGGAGCACCCGACCTTACTTTCCCGTTGGGAGTTTACGTGTCTAACCTAACTTTTCAGTTCCAAAGTTTTATACTTTCTGGATTGTGATTCGGACATGGATTAGTATGTTTGTTTTTGATTATATAGTTTAAAACATTTAACATGTATTTAGATTATCTGATCATGATTGTACTCGTATGCTATGACATTACATAATATACCAGTTTTAATTTACAGCACTAGAAGGCAGTTTCGGAATACTATTCCTTATCAGTAGTGTTTGGACCAAAATTGTGAAATTAATTTTTTTAACCAAGATACCCAAAATGACTAAAATATTTTTTACCATATTTAGCTAAGGAAATACTTTGCATGAGGGTGTATATCTTAATTTTTTAATCAAAAACAAACATACTTATCCATTTTCGAATCACAATCCAGAAGCAAAGTAAAAACTTTGGAACTGACAAGTTAGGTTAGACACGTGAACTTCCACTAGGGAAGTGAGGCCGGGTGCTCCGGAAGGATAGGCGCCTCCTGTTTAGCTAGCTACACCCGTCACGTGTGTAATCAAAATTAAATGAATAGAATATGCCTTATTACATTTCTTAAGAAGATTTTATAAACCTGCCTCCTGATAGGTTTTTCGCTTTCTTTTAATCGATTAAATTGTTAGAATTCTATCGAGTTTAATTACATTTTGTTTTATGTTACTACAGACTTCTACAGAATTACCTTGGAAATAAAGCATATCGCATGCAAATAGTGTCAAAATAATTACACAAGAATTACAAATTGAAGCAAAACCATTAATCCAATCAAATAATCAGGCTATATCGACTTTATACGAATGTCAATTTCTTAACTTTTCTGAAAATAGCATCACTAAATCCTTTTATATTTAAAAAAGATCTTCTAATAGCTTCAGAACATAATTAGAATACTGACCTGTTGAGCATTTAAATCCAAGCTAGTAAAAAGGGAGCCAAAGAATTGAAATATATGCAGTTAAATTTAAATCTTAATCAAATTTCAATTTATAAACTTTTTGATCATAAAACACATTTCAAATTTAGTTAAAATTTTGTGATTTCAAAAAACTGCCATGGGGTCAAAAGTGTTTTCTATGCAAGGTAAAACATTGTTTCTGTAAACATTTCTTTGATTATGCTATAACGTGTTTGAATGCCAAAAGTCTTAAGTGTAGGCATTGTCACGATTTAAACAATGATCAAATTTTTTTGTCTACCAAGCATCAATTACTGTTAAACCAATATATAAATTGTAATATTTATATAACAATGTGGAAAATGCATAGTATGGAAATATTTGACATTGTAATGTTAAACTTACAAGTTTAACAAGAGTGAGGTAAAGTTAGAGCATCGATCCTTATCATCTGAGATTTGAGACGAATATTTCAAAAGCTTTAATGAGTATTTTGAAGTCTAAAAGCTTGATCCTGCTTTGGAAACACAATTTAATGGTATTAAATGGTAGAAGCTGTAAAAAGAACTGGTTGTTTTAAAGTAAAGTGGATACAATATGTTTTTAAAAGATAAAAAATCTCCATGGCAAATAATACGCATGTCAAAGAGAAAAACATAATTACATGTACGCAAGGTGATTTTAATATTGAAGGCGACACAAAATACAACCGTTTATAATCATGCAAAGCAATACTTCAAATATTGTTATCAAGTATGCACAACGGTTTGTTTCATGCAAAGTATTTCCTTAGCTGAATTTGGTAAAATATATTTTGGTCCTTTGGGTTTCTTTTCAGCATCTTGGAAAAAAGTTTAGTTTTCATAATTTTAGTGCAAGCACTACTGATGAGGAATTGTATTCCGAAAAGGCTGTCTAGTGCTGTAAAATTAAAACTGGTATAATTAATAAATAATAAACATTTACCGGTGGTATATCGTCGAATTATACACGGGCCGGAGTTCACATGCGGGAGAATATATCACTAGGTGGAAAAGCCACCTCGTGTTATATTCTTCCGCATGTGAACTCCGGTCCATGTATTATTCGACAATAAACAACCGGTAAATGTTGATCATTTCAATTCTAACATGACTTAGATAAAAAGGAATGAAATATACATTGCAAACTCTTTCTTCGGAAGTACATTTCACTATCTATTTGCAAAAAAGGCCATTGAAACAATTCGGCTGTTGAGATTACCTCTATTGAAATAAATGAGTTTATGAAAGAAAATTACGTCACAACCATTGTTTGCGACACATAGCATGACGTCATAAGATACGCAAGGGAGAACGTTATTAAAACGGAACAGCGATGGGTATATCGTTTGTTATACCACGACTTGCTTCTTCATGTTTCATAATAAGGAAAACGCAGGTCATGTTAGAATATGTAATTGATTCAATATGTGGCGGGTTAAGCTAGTTAGGCATTTGACGTTTATCCTCCTTCCTGTACATATGATCCCACTTCACTGTTAAAAAATAGTGTCTTTTTTATATTACCCATTGTTAAAGTTTTTATGTATTTTTTTATTTATAATTTTTTAAACATTTTACGTATATATTAAGACAAATACACCACTCACTCACCCATACTCATTATTCATACTACACTTGGTTTTTCATTATACACAAGTTCTATAAACAATGTGTACAAAATACACTCGTTTGTAGTTATAATTCGATTAAAGATTTATTTTTTTTCAAAAAAATATTAGATTTTAAAGTTTTATGTTACTTTGGACATTTGTGTTTGAACTTTGACCGGTATGCTTTTGTTTGATAATGTAGCTATAACCCATATTGATTTCATTAATAATAATTCCGTGTGCCTTTAGTATAGACATTATCACAATTTTAAAATACGATTCAGATTTATTTTGATTTAAATGTACTCATAAATATGCCAGACAATCTGCACTTTTATGTTGTTAAAACGTTGAACATACTGGATGTTATAACATTTAATGAGCTTATTACCATGAGGAACATGCAATGTATGTGGTATATGTAATATGTTACACAAGTTTTTTTTACAAGAGTTGGAGCATCATCAATCCATATCAGCTGTGATTTGAGACGAATGTTTCAAAAGCTTTTAATGAGTATTTTAAAGTCAGTCTAAAAGCCTGATCGTGCTTGGGGAACAAATTTTAATGGTTAAAAATGGTAGTAACTGTAATTAAGTCTTGTTGATTTATACTCACATGAATACAATAAGATTTAAAAAAAAGTCTGAAAAATTTGAAAGAATATTGCATGCGAGAAATAATCCGAGAAATATAGTTTTAGGTAAGTAAAGATATGTTGTAAATTAGCTAGAGATTCCCATGAGATTCATCACATAAGTCAAGACGACACAAAATACCACTAAGAAAAATCATGCAAAGAAGTTTGTACTTGAAAAAGATTTACCGATATATGACTCCATGTCTATTAAAAACAAACATACTAATCCATGTCCAAATCACAATCCAGAAGCAAATTGAAATTTTGGAACTGACAAGTTAGGTGAGACACGTGAACTTTAATCAGGAAAGTGAGGCCGTGTGCTTCAAGAGAGTAAGCATATAAGAGAATATAAACAGATTTAAAATTTGAAAGAATATTGTCTGCGACAAATAATCCGAGAAATATAGTTTTAGGTAAGTAACTGTATGTTGTACATTAGCCAGGGATTCCCATAGGATTCATCATATAAGTCAAGACGACACAAATAACCACTAAGCAAAATTATGCAAAGTAGTTTGTTTCTTGTTATATGGTTCCATGTCTATCAAAAACAAACATACTTATCCATGTCGAAATCACAATCCAGAAGCAAAGTAAAAACTTCGGAACTGACAAGTGAGTTATACACGTAAACTTCCACCAAGGCAGTGAGGCTGGATGTTCTGGGAGGGTAATCACATATACCCGTTAAGTGTGCAATCAAGATTTTGTTAAAAAAAAAAAAAAAAAAAATCATCGAACTATAAGACGTCAAATATATCTAGGGCAATCCTGGACAAAGACATATCAATCTATTTTTTTCGAAATTTGTATTAAACACGCATATACTCATATGTTTTTATGAATGTGGTTTGAACATGGACTGATGTGTTTGTACTCGATAATGAAGCTGAAACATAGTGAGTTAAATAATAATAATTTCTTGTATTAAATAAATACCACAGCAACTTTAACACATTTGTTTTTTTTTTATTTTTTTGGTTGGAAGTTTTTTAACCTTTTCGCATGTGCATTGTAGCATGATATTGCATTTAATTTACATCAGTATTTTACAGATGCGTTCCGTCTCCGACCGAAATATATTTTAGGCAAGATAAATGTTAATTGAGTTAATAAAAATTATTAAAGTAATTGCAAAATAAAATATAAAATTAGGCTTTAAAACTGGTTACTGATTTTTGTTTACATTTTTATCCTTAATTTTGACCTTAATGGCGTGTTTGTTTTTATATATGTTGATGCTATTCATGTGTGTGTCCCAAGTGGGGTTCATACCTATAAAGTGAGAGTGGATTTGGTACTTACGTATGCACTTTAAAACACTTGAACACCAGACCTCATGGTAATTAGAATAATTGTTTGTAATATGAATCGAAAATAAACAAATATGTCCATGTTCAAATCACAATAAAAACAAAGTAAAAACATACTGGCCAATTTAGTTAAACACATGAACAGTGAAAACGTGTGCTGCCATTACAATTTGCTTCAGAAAATATATGATGTAATTAAGATTTGATGTCTAAACTAACTTCAAACTTGATTGCATTTACAAGAAAAAACACACACACACACACACACACACACATATATATATATATATATATATATATATATATATATAATATATATATATATATATATTCTAATGCTAATCCAATTTCCAACTTCAACATTTAGATTTCCTTGCTGAGAACATGTTAAAAGTATTATTGACATTTTATCCGTAAAATATTATCCGATCTTATTATTTTGCAATTTGTATGAGTATATTGACATGGAAACTGTATCATTATATATAATATATACGACACTTGAATCATGAACATGTTCCCCCATGGCGTATAATTAGTTTGGAAAAATGTACACAAATCAAATATCTTAAAAGTATTAAATCTAAAATAGATGTGTTTTCTGTATTGCATGTATTTTATACTGAATTTATAGAAAATATACTTCTGAATCATAATTTTATTTAAATGCTCTATTCTTAGTTGTAATTGTCGTGTAGACTATGCAGTTAAACATTTAACCAAAAAAGGAAAGCGATTTAGAAAAACACGAATATTTTTGCGAAATATTCAAGCAGATAAAATATATATATATATATGTGTGCGTCCATATTTTAGAACGCATTTATATATCATTAACAAACATACTAATCCATGTCCGAATCACAATAATCCAGAAGCAAAAAAAAACTTTGGAACTGGCAAGTTAGATTAGACACGTTCTAACTGTGATTGTGATATGGAAATGGATTAATACGTTTATTTTTGACTAGTTCTAAAATCATTATCGTACGTCTTTGTCATCTAAGTTTTGTTTTGTGGTGTATTTTCAGCTTCTACTATCCCGTTTTTGAAACTTCCTGCGTCATTTAGTTCATATCATCTGAATGAAATAAACCCAATAGACAATAAAAATATAGTGATACAGCTGTTCTAAATGCGGACATATAATGCCCGTATTAACACATCCAGACATAAACTTTATCACTGTGTAAACACGAACTGAGAACACTTCTTAAATTGTTTGCTTTAGATTTTGTCTGGCAAATACCTCCAGAAATAATATGTCTTTCTGTTCATTAGTTAATTTTTTCAGCCGGTGTTATATTCGAACTACATTTTACTTCATTAACAAATGATCACATTTTTTAAAATGGCCTTTAATTTGGTCACATATAATGTTGACAGTTTTATCTGGTATAAACAAACGGATACACATTTACACTGTTACATACATGTCTGTCCGGTAATATATAACACGATTCAGTTTTTGTAGGAGAAATTCTCCCTTGCCGCTAATTTCCTAGAACAAGGTAGAATTATTGTACTAAGAATAAAATAGTATACTTATATTTCTTTGTGTCAATACCTATCGCACCATTTGCGCATATTGTTAGGTATAGTGGTGGGTATTTTAAAACCAATCGTTACTTATCACGTAGACATAATTTTATCGTTGATGTCTTTGTACCAAACCCTGTCTTGGATATATTGATGTCCCAGAGTTCCATGTACATTTTTTCTTATTTTATTACTAGATATCTCAGTAAAGTGCTCGCTACGTCAATGGAAGGTTGTATGTATGAACCCCGACCGGGTGTGCATCAAGACTTGAAAGAGGGAATGTGACTGTTCCTACGCCAAGTACTTGGCATTACAAGATCAAAGTCAAGGTTCTTTTGGATTGGAACTTGACATAAAAGAGGTCCTATGCATGCCACCATCACGATAAATTGATATGAGACAGGACATTCACATTTTCATAATTATAAAATCATTATTCAGATTTCCAGTATTTATGCATCAAGTTCAGACGATAGCAGTTGGACTTCACATTTCCTGGTCTCTTTAATGCGTTGTATGTCTCCAATCAAGATCAAATAAAACTATTTTAATTATTAAGTCTAGACTGATTTTAAACACATCCATTTCAATACTAAAACATTTTAAATTGACAGCTTCTACAAGATTCATCTTTACATCATAATATTACACAAATGTTATTGTGTTCGTTTGAAATATATTCAAATACATAAATGTTGTTATATACAAACGTTGTGTTATACATGCACAAATCCATCATCCAATTGTCATGTAAATTTGTCTCGGATTTATTTTTTTTAAAAAAAGAGAGTCGGAACTAAACGAAAAATGATGTTTTCCAAGATCATGCCAGTTGTATTTATCATTTTAAGTATATAAATCAAAAACAAACATACTAATCCATATCCAAATCACAATCCAGAAGCAAAGTAAAAACTTTGGAACTGACAAGTTAGATTATACACGTGAATTTCCACAAGGGAAGTGAGGTCGGGTGGTCCGAAAGGGTAAGGACCTCAGGTAGACATAGACATTTTTAGTTAATAGTGGAATTGAAAATTTTACGGAGTGTGCAGACTTTTGGAAGTAAGATTTTTAGCAGAGACTGACATTGTACATTAGGTAACTTCTTAATAAAATTATGCAACTAGAAAAAAATCTTATTTTGTACAATGTGGTTACAATCTCTGAAAAACAATGAATGTGGTTAAATTAATGATGATGAGTGTGCTGGTGGTTATATCCCCGTAAGTGGCAAAATGTCTGTTATATCGATTTCCCGTATAAGGGCCACCTGCTTATTAAGGCCAGTAAAATTAGATCTGAAATGTTCTTTATTCTTATTAATTGAATCTGTATATAAGGGCTATCTGATCATAAAGGCCACTTGTGCTGGTTCCCTTCTGTGGACTTTTGAGACAGCTTTGACTGTACTAAGACCGAAGGTTATTTTTGTTCAATCTGCCAATACTTCCTAAAAGTTTTTACAGGAAACATGAAAATTGGCACTATTTACAATTTTCCAAAGTTTAAAAGGATCGCGTTAAAACATAGGATGCAAGTTTCCATATTCGATAATGCATCCCTTAAACGATACAAAATGGTCTTATAATGCATTAAACATAATGCAAAGCAGCATTTGTGTGATTTGATGGTTTTAAAAAAAACTATTCTGTCAAATTACATTAGCTTAAAAGAGGAATACGTCTTCTTTTTAAATTTTGATCTTAAAAAGTTATAGAACGACGTTATGATATGCAATAAGCGCTTATAGAGACGCGCAGTTGCTTGTATTTTGCAATTTTGAATATTACTTGGTTACTTAGGACATTATCTTGAATACTGACCCACTTATTACATAAAATTGAAATCTTGACATCATTCAACTAACATAAATATAGACTATGTAGCTAGCTATACAGGAGGTGCTTATCCTTCCGGAGCACCCGGCCTCACTTCCCTGCTGGAAGTTCACGTGTATAACCTAACTTGTCAGTTCTAAAGTTTTTACTTTCCTTCTGGATTGTGGTTCGATTATGGATTAGTATGTTTGTTTTTGATGTTGAATAAGAACAAAATAAAATTATAAATAAAACAAAAACAACCATACTAATCCATGTTCGGAACCCTATTCAGTATTTTTTTTAAACTAACAAAAGCTACACACGTGAATGCTCACTACAGAAGTGAGGTCGGGTGCTCTGGCAGAGTAAGTATTTCCTGTTTAACTAGCTACATCCGCCACCTGCGTAATCAAAATTGAGTGAAGGGAACATGAAACTATGAGACGTAAAATATATCCAGCCATAATCCAGGGAAATCCTGGACACAGAGACATCAAACTTATCAACAATACTGTGGTGACTGCAAAAAAAAATAAAATAAAAAATAAAAAAATCAGAGCCTGATAAGCCTAGGATTGAAATTTCTCTGGTTCAACAATTTATTTGTAAGCATTTTGATTCGTTGTATTATTCTTTAATTGAAATAGGCCAAATATAAGAAACGCATTTTTTTAGGAGCATCGTGAAATGATTTTTATATTCTCTGTTGAGATCTGTCAGATTGCTACATAATTGTCCTTATTAAACTTTTAATATTCTCACAACAAATAATTTTCTTTTTTGTTCTTTGATTTGTCTCTTGCAACATTGAGTCGTTCTCCTGTCTTTGTATTCATCGTGCTAGTAGGGTCCTCAATTTTCCACGGGTTTTTTTTAGCTGTTAATTTTTTTTTTCTTTAGTCCATTTATACAATTTATATCATACAACATATATAGAATTTGTAAAGGAAACTAAAACAAATTGGAAAATAATGAGACCATGGACTAACAAAATCACATGAGTTGTGCAAACATCTCAAAAAATACTTGCAAGCTGTAATTTCCTTCTGAAATCGTCTGTAAATGTAATTTAATGTTCGCTGAATACAAAATTTAATCTGTTTTTAACAATCGATATATATATTCAAATTTTTATGTCATTATCAAGAATTGTATTCCTTGATGCAAACAATTTCACAAATACTGCACGTATTTAAAGTATAAATCAATATTGAAAAGTAAGCCTTTTCTAAGAAATACTTAGACGTATAAGCTTCTTAATGCAACTGAACATGCAAAAATTTTTTTATAAAAATAAAAAATAAAAATTGTACTTGATTCTGTTGTTACTTTGAATTTTGGTATTTATTTAGAGCAGTTTAATGCATTAGCTCATAAATGAAATTTAGTACAACATATTTTAACGTCTAATTTTAATGATAAAAACCTACAAAATCGATGATTGCATAATACTGGTATAAGATCTTTAAACATCAAAATATTCAGTAATCACTTAACACAAACATACTTGGTGCTCTGAAAAGAGTTTTTTTTTCTAAAATTTATAATAATGTACACAAACATACCGATCCATGTTAATATCACAATCACAAAAAGAAAGTAAAAACTTTTAAAACCGGTAAATAAATCTTGGTGCTCTGGAAAGTTTTTTAAGACTAACATTATGTATAGATACGTGTTTACATGTATTAATCAAGCAAGCATTTCCTTAGCTTAACTTGGTAATCAAAAACAAACATACTAATCCATGTCCGAATCACAACCCAGAAGCAAAGTAAAAACTTTGGAACTGACAAGTTAGGTGAGACACGTGAACTTTCACCAGGGAAGTTAGGCCGGGTGCTCCGGAAGGGTAAGCACTCCTGTTTAGCTAGCTACATCCGCCACGTGTGTAATCAAAATTGTGTGAAAGGAACATGGAACTATGGGACGTCAAATACTCGACACAGAGACATCAAACTTATCAGCAATACTGTGATGACGGTCATAAGTTTTTTCGAGGGCCTTGATAAACCTAGGTGTGCAATATGCCCGAGTTATTTGGTCATTTGGGTATCTTTTCAACATCTTGATAACAATTTTGGTTTCCAGATTTTGGAAGCACTACTGATGAGGAATTGTATTTCAAATGACCGTCTAGTGCTGTAAAATTAAAACTGGTATAATATGTAAGTTATGTTATCACAATCATATATTTTGTTCAAATTTACCACTTGTATCTTAGATTACAATTAACATTCTCATATTATAAATATGCAACATGTTTCATTAAGACGATAACAAATGTTAAAATTATTAATAATTTAAATTTTTAAGATATGCAAGCAACCACGTTAAATATTTTCCAGATTTTTTTCAGTTTCCGACGTAATTAGTATAATCTATAAAAAGCAATAACAAGCAACGGGTCTGACCAAAGATTTGAAAGTTGGTAGTGACTGTTCTTGCTGTATAATGTCGGCTTAACCGTTGGTTGATAAACAACAATACAGTTCATGTAAACATTTTATCAATGTACCGATTGGATTTGTTTTCACAAAACATGTGCACATTTCTCTCTGCATTATTTATTAAATATAACCGCATACAGTACAGACCTGTCCAAAGTTAACACTGGCCAAACTGAAAGGAAGCTTTAACTTCGGCTGCTGAGTGGTGGAGATATAGATAGCTAGTGGCTGAAAGGTGCCGAGAGATACAGCTGCAAAGATACAGCAAACGAAAGACCGAGATGAGCTGCAGATTCAGCATTTATTTGTTTGTTTAGTGTTAAACTTTCGACAGGTCTGCTTTGTAAATATCAATGATATAACAGTAGAAACAATTTAATATTTTTTGTGGGTAAACATTTTGAAGGTGTGTGACTAAAAAACCTCTGTTTGGAGAAAACTTCATAAATTTATATCTTGTGAAAATAAATCTATAAAGCTGAATTTAAAGTTTGTTGTTTTCACTGATTGACGAAAACAACAAAATTATGACCCCACGAATATTTGTTATATAACATTTTATGACTTAAAGCTTTTTGGAACATATCCGTAAATATCTTTAGGCAATGTAAGTTCATTTTTTATTTTTACATTATTTCTTAGAAATAGTCACCGATGTCAATTATTTCACATGTCTATTGATGTATTAACATATCTAATTCACATTTTCCACTTTTATGCCGTCTCGATTGCATATTATAAATGATTTAAACAATTGTGTTCGACAGAATATGCATCTTAAAGCCTTCAAATCCAATAGTGAACAGCATCTGTTGATTCTTGAGTATAGACTGTCTGACATAAATATGACAATCTGCATGTCATTAATACGTTTAGAATATTCCAAAATAATTCATTACTTGGACTGAATTATCAACAACGAACAAATTGATCAATTTTTGAATCACAATCTAAAAGGTTTGAAAACTGTTAAGCAATACAATTGACCGTGTAGTTTGGTCTTGTAGTCTGTAAGGGTAAACACCTGCTATTGTATTTCCTTTAAAGGGGCGCACATGGTGTTTATTTCTTTAAATCGAAAGTGTTTCCATTAAACTATCATTGAAATAAATTTTACAGAATTAAATTCACGTTTGGATGAATGACTTTGTTGGAAAATACGACCTAATCCTTGCAATTCCATGTGTACTCAATTTGTAGAAATACAGTAGCTAGTTACTGTCGTCTAGTTTGAAATCAAAGGAACATGGAACATCCCTCCAAGATATTTATAAATAAATAAAAACTGAGAAATGTAAATAATTTAGAAACACTATGAAAGATTAAAAAAGATTATATAATACTAAAAGAGCTTAGAAAGAGAAACCCAATAAGTTATTATCATGGCTTCTTCGTGTTAACAGCTGAAAATCTTTAACATTTTGTTTAATGCCGGGGGTTGGATATTTTTATTTAAAAAACTTCTAAACTGTAAGTTTATTTATCAATTTCATATTGAATATTAGGTGTACAGAAAGTAGTTTATTGAATTTCATAAGGTTTATTGGAAAAAATATTAAAAATACATCCATTGTACAAAATACCAACGTCAGGCAAATGTACTATTAATGAACCCATATATGATAATTTCAATTTCTAGATTTTAATACTTCACAAACAATAGCACATATATGGCGTGCATTTAAACTACAAACAGAGACACATTGGTTTTTTATGCTCATATAATAAGTTATTGCTGATTAAATTGCTCATGTTTCGAAGAAATAATCACTTTATTGTTCTTGTAATATTCTTAGACTGCATAAAAAAGATAATTTAATAAAGAAATTTAATAGCAAAATATTTCTTGTAAAAATGGATTCTTTAAAACATTAAATTTTAATATCTGAATTAAAATATTTCATGCAATATTTTATAATACGAATATTAAAAAACTGTATCTGATTTTTACTTTTGACACCGACCACAACTTGAAGGCGAATTCCAACATGATAAACCCACTACATCCGGAGGAGAAATATGTTAAAGCACGCAAGCTTATATTTACACGTTTCATTATTAAACAACCTTATATTACCAATAGTCAGGTGAGCTTAAAGCGGTTCATTGAACTCTGTAACCTCTATTCCCATGCCCGGAATAAAAACCAACAAAGTTAATAACAAAAAGTAATAACATGTAATTACAACTACATAGTAACAACAGTTACAAATTCCCAGTTGTAATTACGTGATTTTGGTTGAAGCGTGCGTACATCAAGTAGCATAAGTACATCATATCCATCAGAGAACAATTAAAGGAAGTGTGAAATGTTGTGAAACTGACATACAGGGATGATTAATAACAGATATTGTAATAATACTCTTGACTTTTTTGCATTTGTTTGCCATTATATAACTTCTGTATACATACAAATCGATCATATTTTAATAAAGTGTTGTTGACTTTGGGGTATTGCAATCCCATGTTGATTCAGGATCATCGACACTCAAAATGCATTAAGGCCGTTATCAAAATATTGTTGATAATGTATGTCTCTTGTTTTGACATATTCTGCCAGCTTGTTTCGTACATGTTTTTTATCTTAATATATTTGACGTCCCATATTTCTACGTTCCTTTCATTTTTAACTTTGATTACACACACGACGACTGTATCTGGCTAAAAGAGAGATGTTTTCTTTTCGAAACAACGGGCCTCACTTCACTAGCAGAAGTTTTTGTGTTTAAATAAATTTGCCAGTTTTCAAAGTTTTACTTTGGTTTGGCATTATGATTGGCTGGCATCCAATTTCATATCTGTTCCCCGTATACATAAATGTATAGGCAAAAGTAGTGGCCTGTCCGCTTGAACTTTGATTAAGAATACTGATACAAGTTGATCCACCTAGCATATGGGTAGTGTTAAGATGCACAGCGAATACATAAACGGTGTATGTTCCTCTGTAAAAATAAATACCTGTGTTTCCTATACACCATTAAACTGATTCATGATAAATATCTAAATTTAAATTAATGCGGACAGGTCATTGCTGTTTTATTATACTTACTGTAGGAACACTGTGACTGTGACAGTGAAATACTCTTTATATTCATAAAAAATCATATACATTTGAATGAAGATCGATATTTTTCACTTACTTGTACCTAGTCATAACTGGAAATCTGTATGCACATCCGCGATTAGCCCAAAATATATCTGCATAGGGTAAAACGTTGGTGCTATGGGGATTTAACATGTTGAAAAACCAGGCAAATAGCGAGTTCTGTTGCGCATATGACGTAAAACGTCACCAAGGACATCACTTCCGGTGTAAACATCGTCATTGTCGCATGTGGAAAATCCCCATACCGCCAACATTTTCCTTTCTACAGACATACTTTATGACAATCGCGGATGCGCATACAGATTTCCTATTACGACTATGTTCAAGTAAGTGAAAAATATCATACTTTATTCAAATTTATTTGATTTTCTATGGATATAAAGAGTATTTCACTGTCACAGTCACAGTGGTTCCTACAGTAATATGCTCCCTTTACACTAGTTTATTAGAAATGTTTTAATTTAAGGTAGTGGAGAGGTCATTATTGTTTGATTATACTTATGTTCCATTTACCCCACTACACTGGTTCACAGCGAAGTGAACCGGGTATTTTGGAATGGTAAGCACCAATTTTTTTTGCTAGATACATGCGCGCGCCACTTGTGTAATCAAAATTGTGTGAAGGAAACATGGAACAATGGGACGTCAAATATAAATAAACCTGATGAATTGGTGTCAAATCACTAGATCACTTGGTTCTTTGTTACCTGTATCTCGACAGGTCATTTGTGTTCCTTGATCTGTATCTGGACAGCGTTAAGCCAACTGCTACCTAATCACAACAATTTCTTTTCCACTAGTATCACAGAATTGCTGATAAAACTATGTCTCTGCGTTCAAGATTGCCCTGAATATATTTGACGTTCCATAGTTCTCAGGGATATTGCAAGCCTAGGCTTATCACGACCCTCAAAAAGTTTTATGGCCGTCATCACAGTATTGTTGATAAGTTTGATGTCGCTAGATATATCTGACGTCCAATAGTTCCATGTTCCTTTCACTCAATTTTGATTACACAGGTTGCGGATGTAGCTAGCTAAACAGAAGACGTTTACCCTTCCTGAGCACCTGGCGTCACTTCCCTGGTTAAAGTCCACGTGTTTTACCTAACTTTTCAAAGTTTTTACTTTGCTTCTGAATTTTGATTCGGACATAGATCAGTATGTTTGTTTTTATTGCCACTAGCTATCTATATCACTGTCATTTGTTGACCGTTTTTTCCTTAGTTCAGTGTTAAACTTTTGTTAGTTCCGTACTGTATAACACTGAGGTTACAAATTAATGCCAAATCGACAACAACTTTCGGCCACTTGTTGCATATATTGTACAAAACTGTTTTTCGGCAGGTACTTTAGATCTTCACATGTTCTCGACCGGTAACTTTCTTATTTCAGTCTTTTTTACAGTTTTGACTTCGTTAACATTTTTTTAATTACATGTTATACCAGTTTTATTTTTCAGCACTTATCGGCTGTTTCGGAATATAATTGTCCATCAGTAGTGCCTGGACCAAAAGATACTATTCCGTAGGTCTTACTGGAATGTTGTCATGCCGCTATCGGTCATAGAAATTACTTCAGATGACTTTCGTGTTTCATTTCTGATGGTTTCGTGTTTCAGAATTAATTTCGAACGTATGTCGCCTCGCACTATTATTATTAGTTTCTATATATCCTGTCATTGTTAATATAATCGATGATATACTAATTTATTTATCAACACGTATTTCATGTAGTGACATAAATGATTGCGTGTAGACTAAAAATTTCATTATAGAAATGTTTCATTTTGTGTGACAAAATAGGCTACACAGTGGTGGATTGTCCCCCCACCTTATTTTGAAATAAAACAGCCTTCTGCACGATGAAACCTGTCCATAAAGGCCACCAAAGGGAACTAGTAAAAGTGACCTTTATAAACAGGTTCAAATAATATGAATAAAAAACGAGGATATAATTCTACTAGCATTTATAAGCAGGTAACCCTTATATAGAAGTAACTAAGACAGGGTCGACTGTTTTATTTATGGTTCAGGCACTTGTTATGAAAGATGCTTCCGTTAATGGCAGCTCAGATGAAACCAGGATGTATGATTTACAATTTTGCGCCTTTTTAACAAGCACTTTCGTTGGAGCATGCTGCCCGGGTATTTTTTTTACGGCTCCAGTGTTCCGTTTTCAACTATGCGCGACCTTACTAATACCCACAAGCCGCCTCTGATACAAATATCCATGAATTTACACAGCAATCTCAATCATGATAAGTACATGTACATTATTTTAATACTGTATTTGCAAAAATTCATTTATTACAGATTGATGGGTAAAGATAACAAGACAAAATGTTTGGCTGAAACTGGCCACATGTTTATTATTAAACTAGTTTATACAATAAAACACCAAATGGAATGCCACTTACATTGGTGACCAGACCCTGCAGGCAACAAACATGACAGTCGACCCAGCCAGGTGCCCTGATCTGTCAAACACCCAAGCAACAGTGCTTGGTAACGAACTACCGGAGAGAAGCCCAGTAGAAACGCACTTCCCATGGGAACACACAGGAAGTGGTAACCATAGTAACGACATCAGCTAAACAAAGCTGACAAACCAACCACCCTGCAAGATCTGGCCAGCAACAGCAGAAGATTACCACCGAGAAAAGCCGATGACAAATCACTCCACCTTAAGCGACATACCACACGCGAATTGTCCATTATTATTACTGCCATAAAGTTATATACATATACTTTAATAATTAAAGTTGTGGCCGATGCAGAAATACAGCAGATGAATACCATCATGTGCCTACAAGTATAAAATAAAATAAGCGCAGCAAAACATAGTTTAATACTTTGTGTACGAATATGCAATATAAAGCACCATAGAATGATATACCGGTAATATGTACAAATATACAAAGCATAATCAATCCTTCACGTAATAAACAAAATAAACACTCTTGATAACCTCCGAATTAGATGAAAGCAGACAGCACTAACGAAAGGGAGGGAGGGTGGGAAAATTTTGTAGAAAAATTGATGCAGCCAGCTTCTGATTGATGATGTAAAACCGGAAAGAGGCCGAGATGTTAGATTTGCGCATGTCCCAGACTTAAAATAAGATTAACCCAATGACCTATATCTATAAATAGGTAAAACGTACAGCGGATATTGCCACCAACTGAAATAATAGGATTTTATTGAAATGATAAAATCCCCTTATTACAGATTGATGGGTAAAGATAACAAGACAAAATGTTTGGCTGAAACTGGCCACATGTTTATTATTAAACTAGTTTATACAATAAAACACCAAATGGAATGCCACTTACATTGGTGACCAGACCCTGCAGGCAACAAACATGACAGTCGACCCAGCCAGGTGCCCTGATCTGTCAAACACCCAAGCAACAGTGCTTGGTAACGAACTACCGGAGAGAAGCCCAGTAGAAACGCACTTCCCATGGGAACACACAGGAAGTGGTAACCATAGTAACGACATCAGCTAAACAAAGCTGACAAACCAACCACCCTGCAAGATCTGGCCACATGGACGCATCTATAAGCGTCCACCGCCACAATACTCCATTGACTTAGTGCTATCTGCTTTTGATTAACAAAGTTATTCGAATATGCTTGTAGTTTTGGTAAGGAATGTTTCAAGAGCACCTTGCAAGCAATTCAAGTAAATATCATTGCCAATGTCCGAGAGGTGAGTTCCATCAAAACGAAATAGTCCAAGTTCGTCGGCAGAGATATCGGACTGCTTAATAACTTTTCCATGCAGAGCAATGGCATGGTTACCAATAACTCTGTTTATTCTCTTTCGTGCTTTGTCAATGGCTTTGTAAGATCGAGCCCCAAACCAGAATAAACGGGGCAAAATATAAGAATAAACAATAACTGTATTTGGCAAAAACTGTGAAATAGATTGAAGATCAAGTTTCATTTCCCACCGCAACACACCACTAGGTGAAGCAACCAAATCATTTGATCCTAACTGTAAAACCAAATAATGTGGACGAGGAAAATTAGCAACATCTCTTTGCAGGCGAGTTAATAAGTGACTCCACTTCATACCCCTTATACCACACCACCTGATTTTAACACCATATTTTTCCAACTGCAAATTTCTTCCAACTGGCCGTGTAATCGCTCGTCTCTGTGCCCAATACACTATTGAGGAACCAACAACCCAGATGTCTGAAAGACTTAAAACTCAAATGAATATACAGATGAGTATCAAAATCATGCAATACGTGTATTGTAGGTTAAAGCAATTAGGTTATATGGCAATAGATGGTGAGGCAATACGAACATAACCTTTGTAAGCATTTGATTTCCACCTGCCCCAAGACTGTATAATTTCAGGTGGAATATTTTGCATACTTGCTAAACTAGCAGCCCCAATACGAAAACTGTGAGATTTAAAAGTGTGGATTGGAATTTTAAAAAGGCCAGACATTTCTTAAGGACTGTGGAAAACTGATATTGAGACAAAGGGGAACAATCGATATGGCAAAACGGGTGTTCCAGGAATACGAACAGATAAGTAATTGATCATTGCTTGAACGGGGCAAATGGCAGAATTTGGAATGGGGTCAATTTGAAGTGTAACAGTTTTGCCAAACTGATCTGTTTTGGAAAATCTTATTTTAATTTGCATAAAGCCAGATTTATGAATGGAAATGTCGTCGAGTTTTAGAACACTTGTAATATTAGATTTAGAACTTGATACAGCAAATTCCCCAACCCTCAAAAAACCAAAAAATGCAAGGGTAAAAGCAGAAGTAAATAAAGTGCTTTCATAATTTGAAAAACAAACACAATGTAAAGCTCTTGGCAATTGTCTTAACATATGCAAAGTTATAGGTGCACGGGGATCTTTCGTCTTATGTGAGCGGCGAATCCCATTTAGCATTTTCCGAACAATAAAATTTTTGGTGTTATCAAACTGATTATGAATTTTATGATAAAAACCAAGTGCAGAAATTCTAGTGGATACTGAGGAATAAGACAACTGTTTCAGTGACAGGTAGGCAATATACTGAATGATCTGATCCAAAGGTACTGGAAAATTGTTATTCAAGTCATATTCACTTCTGAATGAACTAAATGACTGCCAGGCCTGTTCATAAACCTTCTGGGTGTTTTGGGCTACAGAAGTTGAAATTAACCGGTTAGCCTCTTCCCACAATAATCCCAAATTTGTTGCGGCACCTTGTCTGGATTTTTCCTTGCCTGAGGGGCCACCTGCCGGAACTTTGTGAACTGAAAGCGTGAAATACAATCTGCAATTAAATTTGAACAGCCTGAAATGTGAGAAGCTCTGACCGATATATTATGTTCTAGTAATTTTAAAACTAACAACCGAACAAGAATCATAACCCTTGGAGAACGAGAGGATTGTTTATTGATGATTGTAACTACAGCTTCATTGTCACTTTGTATAAAAATCTTTTTGTTAGCTAGTAGCTGTCCCCACAAAGTAAATGCTACTATTATGGGGAAGAGTTCCAAAAAAGTAATGTCCTTTGTTATCCCCATTATGTGCCATTTATTTGGCCACCTACCAACTGTCCATCTACCATCTAAATAGGCCCCGAATCCACAACCCAGACCCCCCGCAGAATCTGTGAACAAGTCCAGACAAGAGTCCCTGACCCAATGTAAATCCTGAAAAACTGATACGCCGTTAAAATTTCTGAAAAATTTTAACCACAAATGAATATCTGCCCGCATGCCAGGTGAAATTTTAATAAAATGATGAGGTTTTTTAGCTTGTTTCAAACTATCAATAAGGCGGCGACAAAACGCTCGTCCTGGCCAAATTGCTCTACAGGCAAAACTAAGGCAGCCAATTAGTGATTGCATTTGCCTGAGTTTAACTTTTTTGCATCTTAAAATTTGTTTGAGCTTGAGTGTAAGGTCATGAATTTTGTTAATTGGGAGTCTGACTAGCATAAGATTAGTATCAATTTCAAGGCCCAAGAATGTTATAACTGTCGTTGGACCTTCCGTTTTTTCTTCGGCTATAGGCACCCCCAAATGCTGACATAATTCAATAAATTTATTGAGGGTTACTAGGCATGTGTCAGAATCTTTTAATCCAGCGAATAAAAAATCATCCAAGTAATGCAAAATATTTGTGTGCCCACTACGGCTCCGAATCCCCCATTCCAAAAATGTAGAAAATGACTCAAATAATGCACAGGAAATGCTGCAACCAAATGGCAAAGATTTGTCAAAAAAATATTGATCACCCAGCTTAAAACCCAACAAATCAAAATCTGACGGGTGAACTGGTAGTAAGCGAAAAGCTGATTTGATGTCAGTTTTGGCCAGTAAACAACCAACACCCAAATTTTGAACTAAAGTTACAGCCTGGTCAAACCTTGTATATTCAACTGAGCAATGTTTTTGATCAATAAAATGGTTTACAGAAGCACCATCCGGGTAGGAGAGGTGATGAATGAGACGATAGTCCCGAGACGTCTTTTTGGGAACAAGGCCAATAGGAGAGACCCGTAATGTGGAAAATGGTGGGGATGAAAATGGACCACCTACCCTACCCGCACTAATTTCTTTGTTAATTTTTTGCAAACAAATTTTTGGATTGTCCCGAGCCGACTTTAAATTTTTTGCTTCCACAGGGACTCGCGGACCAGTGTAATTTAAGCTAAAACCCTGTTTGAACCCCAATGCCAATTTTTCAGCCTCCTTCCTATCCGGATAATGCCTCAGCAACTGATCAAGATTATTGAGATGTATTGGGGTTTTTGCCAGGCTGAACAGGCTTCCTTTGATCAGGTTTTGATCGAAATTGCTGTGCACGAAAGGGCTGGCACTGTGTTTCTGGGTGTTGAGAAAAGCAACGGCTACATATATGCTTATATTTGCATACTGAGCGAAAGCACTTATTTGTATTAAAATCCCAACAAACTCCTTTTGCTTTTGGGGCTAGGGCCCTGACCTGAGGTTTATTGGAAAGGGAACCAGTTGCATTGGCGGACAAAAATAATAACCATAAATCTAAATCAATCTTGGCCCATGATTTATTTGGCCTCTTGGCTTTCCTTAGCCTAAATTGCTCGTCATAATTACGCCAAGCAAGTCCACCTACCTTGGCAGCTGCCCAACGAATTGTGCTAAAATATTTTAACAGATCCAATGCTATTTGAACCTGCTGATGTTTATGCAAATAAAGTGCCATAAAAATAAGAAAAGCGTCGGACCAAGCCCCTATATTTACCACCTTTTTGGCAGAGGGTCTCTGGCCTATTCCTAACTGACCAGACTTGAGAATGACCAAAGGCGTGTTATCAGAGTCGGGGTCAATCATTGTATTCTCTTCCTTGTCTGGCAACAATGTAAACAAGTTGACATATTGATCGGACCAGATTTTTTGGCGGATATGTTGAGGAACATGATCGCCCAAAGTGTCATCGATTTCTGGTATGGCGACAGGTTCAACCTCAAACTGGCCAAAATTAATTACACCGGCCCCGGGTGATGCGTCAACCTCGAACCCCTCAGAATTCACAAAATTAGGTGCATCTCGAGTGGCCATAGAAACATTACCTTTATGGACTGTTGGGGAAGATATCGTCGCTGGAATATCATTGTCGCTCCCATTTCCGGTATCAGAATCATCCATTAAACCTACAGGAAGCTGGCGGGTAGATTCGGTTTCTGTGGCCTCTGGATGGGCCCGAGGCCTTCCTCGCTTGGTAAGACTTGACAGCCTTGTTGTAGCCTGACGTTTCCTGGCTGTTTTAGGCCGACCAGCTATTATTTGGCCACTTGTAGCGGAATTGCTAGGTCCAGAGCTCGATCGGGGCCTCAAAGCACGTGGATGGCTGCCAGCAGCATTTTCAGTGCACTGCCCGTCACTTCTATCCATAATAATCGATAAACGGACGTGACGACTGAAACTGGATCCAAGTTTGTTTACAAATAATTTTAACTGGAAACGTATGTGAAAAATAATTTAAACTGGAAACGTATGTAAAACCGATAAAAACTAAAAATTTTGTAGAAAAATTGATGCAGCCAGCTTCTGATTGATGATGTAAAACCGGAAAGAGGCCGAGATGTTAGATTTGCGCATGTCCCAGACTTAAAATAAGATTAACCCAATGACCTATATCTATAAATAGGTAAAACGTACAGCGGATATTGCCACCAACTGAAATAATAGGATTTTATTGAAATGATAAAATCCCCATATCTTTAATATCATGGCCTTGAGAAAGTTTATCGACCGCCATTGCAAGATTGGTGATAAGTATGGTGTATACCAGTTTTATTTTACAGCATGAGACGTTCGTTTTGGAACACAATTCTGCATCAGTAGTGCTTTGACAAAATTTATGATACAATTCCTCATTAGTAGTGATTGGACCAAAATTATCTGTTTCTAAAATTACCATGGCTATATTTGACGTCCCTAAAACTATGTTCAATTCATTCTCAGTTTCGATTTTACACGCGGCGGGTGAAGCTTGCTAACTTCCGACATTTTCAGTTTCAACTTTGTATTTGAGATTGCCATTAATTGTTATGTTTGTTTATTGGCATATATGAAATTAAAAGAATCACTTTTAATTAAAAACAAACATACTAATATATGTTTGGAAAAGAATCCAGAAGCAAAGTAAAAACTTTGAAACTGACAAGTTATGTTAAACACATGAACTTCCACTATGGAAGAGAGGCCGCGTGCTCAGAAAAGGTACGTAAGCACCACCTTTTTAACTAGCTAAACTATTTCCCCTACAATCACGTACTCCTTATTGTGACATATATTCAGCTCTCTTTATTTCTGTTTTGATTTCAACTAAAACGCCAATACGATACAAAAGAAATATTACAATGAAAACAATTTACCTGGCGGACTGATGATTTTATTATTACTACTATTACAACACCGAACGACAATTATTCCTATGTCCAGCTAAAGTTCGAATTATGTTTCTGTTTGACTTCTTTTTGCTGTGTTAGTTCTTGTTTAATAATTGATTTCCTTTCCTTTTTTTGTTTGCTTCTTGATCTAAACAACCTGAAAAAATGAAGAGATAAATAATCGGTTAATATTATTATTATTAGAAGAGTTACAACTCACGAGTTTCACCTAATTTGCAAGTTTTCAAAATTTAACTTTGCAAGAAACATTAGTTCGATGATGTTTTCATTCTCAATTTTGATTACACGTATCGGATGTACCTAAAAGGAGATGCTTAGCCTTGCGAAGCACCGGGCCTCACTTACCTAGTGGAATATCACGTGTGACCGTGTTAAACCGAATTTGTCAGTTTTAAAGTTGTTGATTCGCTTTTGGATAGTGATATGTATTAGAAAGTTTAGTTAGTTAGTTTGAAAGAAAGATAGATAGATAGATAGATAGATAGATAGATAGATAGATAGATAGATAGATAGATAGATATAGATATAGATAGAAAGATCGATAGATAGATAGATAGATTCCCCATGCCTTTAACACAGCTCTTATTCAGCTTGTATTTCGTAAGAACGTAAATGTGTCTAATATTTAATTGGTAAATAAAAGTTGAGAAGACTTCGTGAATTATTCGGGTTGCTTGTTTTAATTATAACTTGCATAATCAATGTCATAGAGTACTCGAAAGATATTTTAAGAAATTATTTAAAGATTGTCTGACTACGATATCCATAAATAACTTTGAATTGATGAAATGTCTTTATTATTGCTATTCAATCAACATTAAATTCGAAGCAAAACATAATTGCTGTTCCAGTTTAAAGGTAAAATAAATTGGATGAGAAAATATGCTTTAAGTCTGTGTTACATAGTCTTTGTCTCATAGTTCCATTTTCCTTTCACACAATTTTGATTACACACGTGGCGGATGTAGCTAGCTAAACAGGAGGTGCTTACCCTTCTGGAGCACCCGGCCTCACCTCCCTTGTGGAAGTTCACGTGTCTAACCTAACTTGTCAGTTCCAAAGTTTTTACTTTGCTCCTGGATTGTGGTTCGGACATGGATTAGTATGTTTGTTTTTGATTTACAGTATTCATAAAAACGTAAAATCCTATTTTCAAACTTAAATCCTAAACTAACTACATGTTTATTAAACTCTCCCACTAGATTGATCCTGCATCCTGTTTGATGCACACTATTAATTGACGTATCGCCGACCACGCCCACAATGTTCCGACACTAGCCGCCATCACGGTTCCAAACCAGCGTCACGGCAACTAATGACGTACCAGTGTCAGTGACGTCATTAAATGGCGTTATTCAGGCCGAGTTTTCATTCTTTTTGCGTGTAAATCAAGCATCCGACCATTTGAAGGAACTTTGTGGGCGTGGCCGGCGATACGTCAATTAATTGGCCAGGTTTAATGATTTTAGATTTTAATCAAACATTTATTCATTATGAATCTTTTAGGTACAAGCTTTCCAATTAAAATTCATCATTTTTATAAAATCATTTTTCTTTATAACAAAAATAGTCTAAAAACTGGTACAAATAAAGTCAAAATCATTATTTTCTTTTTTAATACATGCTTTTCAATTAAAATTCGTCATTTTTATAAAAAAAAAATTTCTTAGAGTCTAAAAACTCATCAAAATGAAGTCAAAATCATTATTTCGTTTCCTTGAATAATAATTTAAAAAGCTCTTCCAAATCTAGTCATAATCACTTCATAGTGTGACAAAAGATTTCAATTTTAAACATTTCATAAACTCATTAAAGCACAGACTATTAAAATTGGATTTTACTTCCATGTGTCTTAAACTCTTCCGCACATTCTAGAAAACCTGACGTTTTTTGTCAATTAACACAAGGAGCGTTTCACAATATACGTATTTACAATACTTTCTCGTTAGATTCTTTCAATGGATGTTCTAAATTACGTTTGTATGGTTAAGCATAACAATCAAACACAACACGCAACACTCCATTTTCAGATCATAATGACAAAAGCAAACTAAAATATTAAAAAATGAAAAATTAAGTTTAAACAAGCAAGGTAAGTAATGGTATTTAAGGTCCAAATCAAGAATATTCACTTTTATCGACACATTCCAGATATAGGCAAAAGTGCAGAAAATTTGCATGTGCGATGCGCAGATGACATTATACAGCTGGGTTTTTTATCGTGCCAATCCTACCGTGACACGGGATCGCAATTATTTATTTCAAATATGAAAAAACCAATGAGTTTTATTTTTTGTAATGTCGAATGCTTGGCGAAAGAGTAGTCACTACCCACTTTCAACCTTTGGGTTAGATTCGTCAGAGGTTCGAACCTACGACCTCTGACTGGCGGTGACAGCATTCTACCAACTGACCTAGCCCAGTGACTAGGTAAAACAAGTGAACATCAACCAGGGAAGTAATGTCAGAAAATGACTTAAAGAAAACAAAATGACATTAAATTATTACCATTATCATAACGATTGCAGCAGCTTTGTTACTGTGTAGACTGATAGTTCGCTGTTCGAACTGCTCCAGTGTGTTGAAGCGTTGATGGCAGGGATCGTGGTATGTACTTTCGTAAAATTAGATGGTTTTACTTGGTGTACTATAAATCTATTGACATCCTATTATTTACACAAGATATTTCTATAGACTCCAGACTTGTTTACGTATCCAAATGTTGAACATCAAGACAAAAAAGTTTTAAAATTGGATTTTTTTTAGAATAACAGTTCATTAAATATTTCTTTGGTTGAGGTACAACGAGCTGGTTCCTGACGACACTTTTATGGATTTGAAAAATATATCGTGAAATTAGTGTTTCTGTGTTTTGTTTCCGCTGTTTTCTTGTTAAACTTCTAATGTTTAGTTTATTTATAACGTATGGTAAACGGATTCACCCTCCCTTACAAGTAGACTTGACTACTGCGGTGATATCACACGTCTGTGTGTGATACAGAATATCATATCAAATAGAAAAAAATCGTTTGTTGTATAGTAAGAATAAATATCTAAATATATATAAATAAAAAATACAACGTAGTTTCTTGTTAATAATCGTGGTCACTGTTTATGGCGAAGGTCATAGGTTCAAAGTCAAGGTCACATATGCGAAAGAATATTCAGTTTAGAATCACAAACACATTGATTCATGTTCAAATACATCAGAATATCCAAAGTACAAAATTTGAAAACTGACGAATTAAATCAATAATGTGCACTTCCTCAATGGGAATTGAGACTGGCTCCAGTCTCATGTTTAGCTAGCTTTACACACGGCGCGTATGCCTTTATGCATCGAAAATCCCGAAATGCATTTTTTGTATGATCACTATTAACCATGAAAACGTCTGCTGATGAACTATTTACCAATATGATAATTAAGTAAAAACCTATTTTTTCAACTAATCATAGTAAGACTAGAACTGTCTCTTGAGAGCAAAATACCTCCGCTCCACATTTAATGGTTTTCTTAAACTTTTCGATATGACCTTGATTCGATTTAATGTTTTATGACAGTTGTAAAAATCAATTATGAGATATGATCAGGACACGATTTACACGGACAGACAGACAGACACGATGATCCCTTTATATATGCTAAAACTAGTGGGGGGTTATAAATATTCAAGGACACAAGTGGAACAAAGATTTACAGACAAATGTAAGTAATAAACGAAAGACATGTAATGACACATATATACAGGAATTTAATTATAATATCCGTTTTAACCTGTTATTAGGAGATATATACTTTCGAATGCTCTGTGAGATAATAATGCAATCAGCTGTTTATAAGCTGCAAATGGAACAATTCAAACGGAATAATGCCAGAGATTAAAAGCCGAACTTAGATGAAATGCACTTGATCAAATTTAAGCTGAAATAATTACAAGTAGATGTCTGTATTTTTACGATTTTTACTGTTTCCGATTCGTTAGACCAATCTGTCAGGATTTTTGTGTATGTAATGAATATTTTTTCATTATACAAACTTATAGTTAAGACTTGTCGAAAGTATGATACTGGCCTGACGAAAAGGTGTAAAAGTTTGGCTCTTGAGTGGTTAAGATAACTAGTGGTAAATAAGTTGCGCAGAGAGATACGTATATTAGATATCATTATATAGGTAACAAGGGTTTAAGATGAACTGTTACAAATTAGTCATCATGGCCCTCAAAAAGTTTTATGGCCGTCATCACAGTGTTAACGTTGTTGATAAGTTTGATGTCTCTGCGTCCAGGATTGCCCTTAATATATTTGACGTTCTATAGTTCCATGTTTCTTTCACAAAATTTTGATTACACACGTGACGGGTGTAGTTACCTAAACAGGAGGTGCTTACCCTTTCGGAGCACCCGGCCTCATTCCTTTGGTGGAATTTCACGTGTCTAACCTAACTTTTGAGTTCCTAAGTTTTTTACTTTGCGTCTTGATTGTGATTCAAGAATGGATAAGTATGTTTTTGATTTGTAGTGTAGAATATTGTTATTTACAAATACAAACAATGATAAATTCACATTTTACAACAGCTGATATTTTTGTGTAATGATTAAGAATAATTAACTTGTCATTATGTGCTTATAACTCTTTACAAATGAGGTTTGTAATAATCAACATGGAAATTCTAAGCAAATAAAGATATATAATAAGGTAACGTCTCTAATGTAGGTAGTCACATGCACTGCATTAGCTCAGTTGCTAGAGTGCTCGCTCCGTAAGTAGGAGGTCGTGGGTTTGAACCCCGACCGGGTCTGATCCAAGACTTAAAAGTGGGTAGTGACTCTTCTTTCGCCAAGCACTCGGCATTGCAAAATCAAAATCACGGTTCCTTAGGATAGAAACTTAAAATTAACGAGGTCCTGTGTCTTGGTGTGCTTGGCACGATATAGAACCCTGCTGTATAATGCCATTAGCGCAACGCACAGGCAAAATGTCAACACCTTCGCCTATAGCTCGCGACGTCTCAATATAAATCAATTATTCTTGACTGGGACGTTAAACACCATTACTTAACTCGTTTATATAGGTAATGTAAGTACTTTTGAAAAAAAACCTTTCATCTAAATAAAAAAAAGCCAAAAAACAGGATAATATAATGACTGGTTTTACTCGACAGTTCTTCATTCTGTTCGGAATATCGATGTTAAAATTTGTAGATGCAAACTTAAAATTGCCATCGGAAAATAATTGTTCTGTATACATATATATATATATATATATATATATATATATATAGACATGAGTTTTGTTATAAGACAGTTGTTTCCGTCAGAAGAAAACGTGGTGTAGACATATGTCAACTAAGTTTGAATTTAGGCGAAGTTTACTTCCTGTATGGTGTTGTAGTGTGAATATAATCATTTTACACGCCTGTCATTCCTTTAAGTGTAAATTAACAGATCAATTGCCTTTGTTGGCGTATGTTTTGGTGTAAAAAAAACGGGATGGTATTGGTTCAACGTCAGTAATGTAAACTTATAACAGTGCATTATGTTGCTAATAGGTTTGGTGTATTAGCAGATGTTGAAAAATATACTTAGACAACAGTTAAGGACCAACAGCGGTCTTTTTTGGATTTAGCAAAGAAATGAAGATTTTGGGGGTCAATTGACGTATCGCCGGCCATGCCCACAGTGTTCCGACACTGGCTGCCATCCCGGTAACAAAGCAGTGTCACATCAACTAATGACGTTCTAGTGTCAGTGACGTCATTAAACCGCAAAATTCAGGCTGTGTTATCATTCTTTTTGCGTGTAATTCAAGTATGTCGATCTTTTGTCGGAACATAGCGGGCGGGGCCGGCAATCCGTCAATTTGTTTTAAATTGAACAGATATTTCAGTGAAACATACAGTGCAGATCTGTAGAGCGTAATCCTAATAAAATACTTTAAAATTTAAACATCAAGACTAAAAATTGCCGTAGGTAAATAATTGTTCTGTTTACATATTGAGACATGAGTTTCGGCATAAGACATTTTCTTCCGTCGAAAATGGCGTGCTGTAGACATGTGTCAGCTAAGGTTTGAATTTAGACGAAGTTAACATCCTATATGATGTGGCATGGCGAATGTAATTATATACGTCTGTCATTCATTTCCTTAAAGTGGCAATAAATCTACCGTTAATTCACATTACATATTGAACAATCTCCGTACACTACGAACTTCAAATTCAGTATTAAATTTGCATGACGTTCAGAGTTTTAAAGTGAATTTAATGGGAATGTCATATATCATTTTATTAAATTTTATCATTAAATACATTTAAAAATGTAATATGATAAAAGATTATACAATTTTTGAAAGGTATTTGAATTAGATTTTAAAATAATGGTTTATGACAGGAACGTTTTAAAAGCTTATGTTTCACACACCTAATAGATATGTTACAAATTGCTAACTTTCAAGTGGAGGCCGTGGTGGTCTAATGGATAAGATGTCAGTCTACAAATCAAAGGCCTCTCACTACTGCGAGTTCGAGTCCCGTTCAGACCACATGTGGAGAAGTGAATTGTTTGTGGCGTACTGACTAAGCGAGCTAGCACCTTAAAGTTGCCCTGAGTGGGTGCTAGTACAAGGCAGACCATACAACACACTCGCACTTCTCATGCATACACGAAATTGTTTATAGATTAATCCATAGAGATTAATAAATGCAGTGAATATTCGTCACGAATAGCTGAAAAATTGGTGATGTGACGTTAAGCATTATTCAACCAACCAACGAACTAAATTTCAAGTAAACTATGGCATAAATTATAAATATGTAATGCAAAAAAATTATCATAATCAAAAACAAACATACTAATCCATGTCCGAATAACAATCCAGAAGCAGATATAAATTTTAATATGAAGCAGAACTTGAGGATTCAGTCGTATCTAGTAAGTTCACTAGGATAGATGATACCCATATATAGTCTCCAAATTTAGGATTATTAAGAGACAGAACGTCATCAATATAGCTGTATGTTCTATTTAATTAGTGTCGAAAAGGTAGCTCATTTCGGCGCCTCGTTAGCGATATCGCGACAGTTTTTTGATAATCGCAAAATATTTCTTGGCAGTTTCGATTCATTTCCGTTAGCTCACTGTAAACGTTCGACAGGTCCGTACTGTAATTGACAACAGACAATGCAACCAAAAAAAAAACACAATACAAGTTTTTTTACAGATACTGCCATCCACGACAATTATAATAATGTTAATTTTATTATACTTAGACTAAATATACCCCTGTAAACTAGTTTGAGGGGGGATATATAGGAAATACATTGCCCGTATATCTCTTTGTCCGTGTAAAATCGTGTCTGGGCCTTATCCTATGATTACTTAGACGACTGTCATCAAACTTTGCATGAATAGTCTGCATAGTCTAAAAGTTGTTATGACCTTCAACCAAGGTCATACCGGAAACGTCAATGTCTCGGAAAAAACATTTAACTCTTTTAAATGTTTGGCCGGGGGTATTTGGGTCTCAAAAGGCAGTTCTAGTTTACATTAAATTGGTCAATAAGATGCAAAATTTTAAAACGTATTTTCGTACAAATATGAGACTGTAACGCAAAGATGTTAAAATGTAAAAGGATTTCTTGAATATTTATAAAGATTTGATTTTATTATGGCTCTTTTGCGGTATTTTGAGTGCAGATTTTAATGCTACACAATTTTCCCGTTTATGGATTAGATTTATGCCATACATGCCTGATTCTTACAAGTAAGTTCATTCCTCTTATTTACATGTTTAGAAAGATGTGGGCAAGTAGAATATATCTACAAATAAATAGAGTATCTTAATGAGTAATCATTGAAATTATTAAATGAGCTGAATAAACTTTTATGCAACGAGCCTTGCGCGATCGCCAGTTGCATAAACATTTTCTTCAAAAAGTAAAATAGATTCAATATTGCATAAGCATGAATGTGAGAATCTGTTTATTGTACAATATAAGAAAACATGAATTTTGTATCTGAAAAGTGTTTTCTTAGCTATAATAGAACAGCCAAAATGACTACAAAGTGACGCCGTCTATTTATGACGTCATAATATGCTACAGCAATCATATGACGCCACTAACCAAGAGAAAATGGTCCTGAGTAATATTTTACGTGTATAATATGATTTTTATTACATTGGTTTGTTGTATGGATTTTAGGGTTAATTATGCAATGCAATAATTAAAAATACGCCATCTCTGATGGCACACATTGAAGGCTGGTGAAATAAAATCAGAGCTGAAGCAGGTTGTCAAGACTATTCCGGGATCTGATGCTGGCTCGGAGGACAGCTTATATGTTGCATTTGCATTTGGCTGATACTGTGCAAGCCTGCCAAATAATATTATAACACTGAGATGACAAATAGCAGTCAAAGTTAATCCTCCGAGTAAGTAGTGGTTACCCAGTGGTCCAAAAGCTGCAGAAAGATGGAGAGTTCCTTCAAACATGACGTCAAGAGCTACCTAATGAGGGTCCACGAGGAGTTGCCAATTTATCACTTATTTGTTAGCCGAGTGTTAAACTTTCAACAGGTTTATAGTTAATCTCTTATGTTTAACCGCAAAATCATTACCGAATTTAGTATCGCTAGCCTTGACGTTAAATCTTTTGCCTATCTTGAATTAACTGTTACTTATGCTTCCATCCATACCAGTTATGCATATCGAGGAAAGAATTAAAATTAATAAATTAGATATAATTATCATACTTTCGCAACTTCGCGGTGATGAACTAGTGTCATATACCATTTTTGAATGCAAGTTATGATTAAATTAAAAAAATGGTATATGACACTAGTGCTAAGTTGGTAGGTTTTCGAGAAGTAACTACCCTTATTTCGGCCACTCTGCGGCTTTGACTCTTTTTGTTTGTTCAATGTTAAACGGGTTTTGTACTGTATGTATTAAAAAAATAAATACTTCGATCAAACATTTAAACATATTGAGATAGAAAACATTACAACTCAAAATATGTGTCAACGTTATGTTTGTAAACTCGTACATTTACAAAATAAAAACGCTCACACCTGGTACCATAAAATCTAACTATTTAACCGATGGATGCTAAATTTCCCTGGCTGCGATATATCACACGAAGATTATCCCGCATTAATTAGATTTCTTTGACTTTTAAATCTGATACTATGAAAAATTAGAGTGCATTTTCGATGAGATAAAAAAAACTTATGGACGCAAGAAATTCAACAAAATTCGATTACATAATTTTTAGAGGATACGGGTGGTGGCATGAAAACTAAACAATTGATGCAAAAATCTGTTTACCAATCGCGTTTTGTTGTTGCAAATATGTGAGAAAAAATTCTATACCAGTAACAGTGTAAGACAGAGATATCGCTAAGTTCGTTCTGCACATGAAACATTCGCCCTCTTCTGAGATGTTTCGTCTGTTACTGGTGTAAGAGTATATTAACATTGCGCTTATTGTAATAGGACCACTCGTACTTTTACTGTTTGTTGTAAATTAAACCACTAATACATTTATTAACACAAAACACGTAATACGTACATAATGGTAATCATTGACATCGTCTCCGAAATTATATTTTGTATTCAATTATATCCACCGGATGTCCGACGGCATAGACGTATAAAGTATCCTTAATAGTCTAAATTGCATGATATTGTAAATACATCGCCTTTACAATTCGCAGGAGGAATGACAAAATGTAAACGTAATTACCGTGGCGGATATATTAATATGTGTCTTGCATGTACAATCGTATTGGCCATAGCTGAGTTGTTAGAGTACTTTATAAATACATCTATATGGAAAATTAAGCTAAAGACCTCTTTTTTATTAGATACCACTACGGTAGAGTTGGTGAGGTGCTCGCTCTATAAGTGGGAGGTCGTGGGTTCGAACACCGACTGGGTATGACACAAGACTTGAAAGTGGGTAGTGACTCTTTTTTCGGCAAACAGTTAGCATTACAAAATGAAAGCCACGGTTCAATCGAAAGGGAACTGATTTAGGTTTTGTGTCATGGTAGAGGTGGCATGATAAAGAACCCCGCTGTGTAATGCCATCAGCGCAACATGCAGTCAAATTTTCAGCACCTTTGCCTACAGAGGTCTCGATTAAAGTGAAATATTTTTGATTTTGATGTTAAACACCATTACTCAACTCTTCATTATACAACCTACGGTAGAGAAATATCAAATATTCAGCTAAATGTCTCAGCAGTAATGCTTTGACCAAAATTATGAAACAAAAACTTCTTTCAAGATGTTGAAAATATATCAGGATCATAATATATTTTGCCAAATATAGCATAGGAAATAGTTTGCATGAGGGAGCTTACTCTAGTTTTTGAGGAATTTCAAATTTTAACTAGCAGCAAATTTAGACAATAGTATTTTTGACAATAATACACAATTTTAGCCTATTGAGTTTGTGGTATCTTCGGGGAGTCAACCGCCACCAGCAGAGATACCGGTTTAGTGTATTTAGTTACATATTGTACCAATTTAAATGTTACAGTACTAGACGACAGTGTCGGAACACAACCCCCCCCCCATCAGTTGGTCAAACAGGTAAACAACAGAAACCTGTAAAAGAGTGTCGATAAAACTAAAATCACAATACAAGCATATATATATATATATATATACTCAACAAAAAAAGTGAAGGACCATTTTGAAAATACTACTTTAACTGCAAAATCTTTAAAATTTCACTTGTGTTATGATAGCAAAACATCATTAATATGAGATATACAAAGCAATAAAACCAAGCCAATGTCGTTTTACTAATAAGAAAACGTTAATTATTTAAAAGGGTTCTGTAAAGTTGAGTATATATATATATATATATATATATATATATATATATATATATATATATATATAAGGCCTACAAATTCGTTCATTATTTGTTTTTAACTATGATAGATACAAAAAATTGACTCAATAATGAATTAATTTGTCAGCTTTGATTCTCAAATACAAATTCATTTATTTAAATTTTCAAATTGCAACGAGTAAACAGGGGAATTTTAATACAAACTTAAACGAAGTGTTTTTTTGCACATATCTTTAATTAAGCAAATGCAATCAATTAGTTATTTACCTAATTAATTGATCAAATAACACTTGTGTATAATTTCAAAGCAATAATTCACTTTGGTTGTCATTATAATTTCATTATTTTTGTTTTTAAACCATTAAAAAAAATAATCTAGAGATTAATATTTATTAATTTTGTTTCGAAATTGAGAAAAATACAAGGTAACACAAATGTTTAAAAAACAATACTGCCAATTTTAATTTTTTAAAAGCATTTTAAAATAATATGATAGAATCGTGAAAAAGGTGAAAATATTTACTTACAATATAGTAGACATGTCGCACGTATAACATTGAGCTTACGAATAGGAGTCGAAGTTCAGCTGTCAATATTGGATATCGATAGTCAAAATCAAACATACTAATGCATGTCCTAATCACAATTAAGAAGGAGGGTAAAAACTTTGAACTGACAAGTGAGGTGAGAAGCGTGATCATCCGTCAGGGAAGTGAGGCTGGGTGCTGCGGAAGGTGAGAAAGACAACAATTGTCGAGATGCTAATGAAAATATAGCTGAGAAGAGGCCGGAATCATGCATCACGAGCTATTGGTTCGGTATTCATACGGAAGCTTAGTGTTAAACTTCCTAGAAATTTGATGTTTAACTTCCAACAGGAATGTTCTGTTCTTGCCTTCAATTCGAGTGTCGGCATTTGATTCTTCAATACATTCTAATTTTTAATTAGCACTGACAAATGTGTTGCAACATTCAGTAAATTAAAAAAAAATAGAAATTTAAACTCTATCTGACACTGGCTCACTGGCACACATCAACCTAATGACGAAATTTGATAACGCCGGTATGATTTCAAAATCATATTTCACTCGCTATTATTTAATTATGTTTTTTAGCATAAATGTTATTAATGTTCATTAATCAAGTTAATAAAAAGGCGTTATATGAAAACTGATTTTTTTGAAATTCAACTGCCACTTGGTTTCTCCTTAATCAAACAGAATTGAAGGGCGAAAATGTTATTATAACAACAAGCGGACACCGAGGGACTAGGAAAATGTTCTTTGTGCAGAATATTTTATATGATATTTTATTTGTTATCGTATAAAATCAACAAAGTTTGAAATTGGAAAACCAATCAAGATTAATAATACGAATATGTTCTGTAGAAGTATGCATTTTGCTATTGAAAATTTCGATAAAACATGGAAAACATTTGAAAAACATGGTAATCTGACTATAAACACATCGTGATTTCAAGAAAAAATCATTTTTATTATATTTTGTCTATTTCTTTTATCTAGCTGTTTACCATTTGGGTCTCATTTGCAGAACATGGTAAAATGACTATAAAACATATGGTAATTTCAAACAGTTATTTTGGGAATAAAGTCTGTCTTCAAATCTTGTTAAATGCCCTCATATATTTCAACAAATTACTTTAAAATGACATAACCAGTTCATTTAGATGAAATATTATACATAGAAACAAGCTGCTTGCAAATAAATCGCTGACCCAGGGATATTGCAAGCCGAGGCTTATTAGGGCCCTCAAAAAGTTTTTGTTCTTTTTATTACATGCGGTGGGTGTAGTTATTTAAACAAGAGGTACTTAACCTTCAGGAGCACCCGATCTCACTTCACTAGTGGAAGGTCACATGTTTAAACTAATTGTCATTTTCAAAGTTTTTATTTTGTTTTTGCATTGTGATTCGAACATGACTTCTTATTTTAACAACTCCCTACAAAGCCAAGGTGATAAAGGTTTTGATTTGATTCATATTTTTCATCACCTTTTCTGACAATACACGAACTTTACATATTGTAGTGAATTTAAGCGCCAGTATAATTTTTCAATTTTAATGTTCAATAAGGTGCAACATTTAGAAAACGTTTCAAAATTAATCTACACAGACCAAGTTAAAGCTTGACTATCGATTGGCCGAGATGTGGAGAGATAGTAACCGAATCCTGCTGGGAGATACAGAAAAAAATTAGTTTCACAACTTTGGTCAAGCACTACTGACGAGGAATTGTATTCCAAAACGGCCGTCTAAAATGTAAAATAACCAACGGTAATATGTGAATTAACAGCTGCTAAAAGAGATATATTTAACGAAGGACCTAGATGATCTAACATTCAATACATTTTCGATAGCCTAGTTTTACACTTACGGCAGATCTGTACTGTAGTTGTCTTGTCTTCAATTAAAGCGATTTATTAATTAAAATTTTAAATGAACAACGTAAAATAAGAAGCAAAAATAATGATTACTATGGTGACGTGTTTTCTGGCACACATCAATTTTAATTTACATTATTACTAAGTTTGATACACACCAATTTCAGTTGTCACCATAATTTCATTATTTCTGTTTTTTTAAATGAAATATATTTTCGATATTCAAGTTTATCAATTTATTTCTAGAATTGTAAAAGACGTAACACGCAAACATACTTTTCTAATGAAACTGTCGTTTTGTTTCTCCTCAATCAAACAGTTTTGAAAGGCGAAAATGTCTTTTTGACAACATGGGGACCAAGGGACTTGGAAAATGCCGTCTGTACAGAATATATAATTTGTTTTTCTATTTGTTATCATATAATGTCAAAAGATATTGAACTCGGGTCAACAATTTATATTAATAATACAATGATATTTGTATATTTTGACATAAACCTATTTACCATTTGGTTTTAAATTTGAAAAACATGATAAAAACACTATAAAACACATCGTTAATTCAAATTTGTATTACGAGATTAAGGTCTGTCTTCAATTCTTGTAAACGATATCGTATATCAACATTTTTGTTTTAAAAAGACTTAAACCGTGGATTTTGATGGTTATTAAAGGTCTTCAACCTCACCATAGATGATATAGGTCTTTATCTTTTTCATCAACATTTGTTTTTGACAATGCAAACACTTAACACTTGATAAGTTTAGTGTCAATTTTTTATTCTTAAAAAACAAATCTTCAATTTCAATTTTAAATTAACAAGGTTAAATCAAGATGCAACAATCATTAAAAGATATACGCATTCACTGACAGCACAGACTTAACGAAATCAAAAGCAAATATACCAGTCCATGTCGAAATCGCAATTTAAAAAAGCAATATATTAGGAAAAATATCTCGAATCACAACCGAGTTACTGAAATTTGAATAGCAAGTGCGGAAAAAAGTACCAAGAGACATAGAAGTTGGAGCAAGTTAGATAGCTAATACGGAACCGACATAAGCTTCCGATCATTCACTTATCCGTTACCTTAATGTTAAACTTTCAACAGGTCTGTACTGTAGGTAGCTTATTTTCTGGCAATCAGTTGAGAAACAATAACATTTAATCAATGAATATAAATAAATTTTTTACCCATGGATATCTCAGGCCTAGGCATATAAGGGCCCCTCGAATAGTTGTATGGTCGCCATCAAGTATTGTTGATTGCCCTGGATATATCTGACGTTCTAAAGTTCTTTTCACTCCATTTTCAATACACAATTGGCAAGTGTAGCTAGCTAAACAGGATGTACTTACCTTTCCAAAGCACCCGATCTAACTTACCTGGTGGAAGCCCAGGTCTTCAACATAACTAGTCAGTTTTAAAGTTTTACTTTGCTTCTGAATTGTGATTTTGTTTGTTTTTTATGATTACTAAGCTAATTACTCAATATTATAACACCGATGTAATTTCAAAATAATATATAACTCAAATAAAGTAATCAATATAATTTCATTAGTATTGGTTTTTTTTTGCCATACAGGACAAATATTTCTTGATATAAGCGTTATTAATCTTGTTTCGGAATTTAAAAAACCTATGACATTCAAACACATTTTTTCAATAAAACTGTCACTTGGTTTCTCCTTAATCACGTTTCGAAAGGCGAATTATGTCATTATGGTTTGGCAGCAAGGACATAGAAAAGTTTAAAAATTGTCATTTTCACAGAATATTTTATTTGTTATTACATAACATCACAAACATTGGACTAGGAAAAACATTAAACATTAGTAATATAATTATCTTTTGTATAGAGTATGCATTTTACTATTTATCATTTAGATTTAATGTCTTAACCCTTCCGGAGCACCCGGCCTCATTTCCCTGATTCAGTTTGCGTGTTTGACCTAATTTGTCACTTTCAAACATTTAATTTTGCTGCTGGATTTTGCTTTGGATATAGATTAGTGTGTTTGTTCTTGATTGTAAGACATTGCAAATGGACTATAAAAACACATCATTTTAAATTCCTTTTTCGGGAATAAACTCTCTCTTAAATCCGTTTAAAAGTGCACATATATCAACAAATGACATAACCCGTTGATATTGATGCCTCTTTTAACATCTCCAATTAAACCGTGGGTATTAAAAATTCCGTCGATATTTCCTAAGCACATTTTTCTAAGTCAATTTTTTAACACTTTTTTCTTTCCGTTGATTTGATTGTCAACAACAATTGTTAATATTCATAATACATATTGTACATTGAGAATATTGAATTAAGAGAATTTTTTCAGCAAAACGTTTCTTTGAAAGAACCGTCATATCAATCAAACTTTATTTCATTATCTACAAAAAAGAACATAAAACACTATCAATGTAAGAGACGAAAGAATCATTTCTATTGTCGTTGTATACAGTACAGACTTGTCGAAAAAATAATACCAAACTAACGAATTAGAGCAGCTGATCTCGACCAGTCGTTACCTATATATGAAAGGGTTTGAGAACTGCTTTCTATCATTTGGCTTTTAATCAGCTTCCAGCTATCAGAACTCTGGTCACTGCATAGTAGAGGATCGAGCACTGTTCGTAAGCACTGTGTTCAACCTTGGACAGATCTGTGTTGAATGCCTATTTCGATGATCATCTTTTTCTTCACATGGGAATCACTTGACATCGAGTTTCCAAGCAGAATAAATCTTGATTTCCCCTATGTGAATAAAGAAATGATTCATTAGATTTACTCGAAGAATTATAATCAAATCACGTAACGTTTATGAGCATCAATTATTTCATTAATTTGTTAAAAGTGAAACTCTCTTCGAAATAAAAAACAGATTTTACAAGTCCTTTTTGCTTTTTATTATGTGAGAAACTCTGGATTTTTAAACTAAATTAATGCAATAAAAAAAGGTAATTTGGCCTAATAAGTGATCAGGAATTACAAATCACGAATTATTGCCGAATCGTTAGCTCGCCTTGGCTCCTCGACAACGATATCTCTAACGCTTTATGGCAGCTTCTATCCATATGGTATTTTTCGTAAGCTTCTCGACACTTGACAGCTGAATACTTTGATGAGGCTCAATGATAAATTTTCGAAAAGCCTGCTCTGTTAAAATAACGTTTGGTTCATACAATAGTCAGTTCTAATAAACACGTAAACCTATTTGTATAGACATGTCTATGTCCTACTCCATTTTCAGATTTCTTAATCATATGTAAATTTTAGAATAGTTCCGAAAGGGCAAACATCCCCTTTTTACCACTACTGGTCTCTAGAAACATTTTCTTAAGATACATTTAAAAAAACTACACTAGTCACACAAACAAAAGCAAAGAATCAAAATAGATGTGACACTAGAGGAATTTATATTGCACAAAGAATATAAGCAAGTGTTTTTTCAAAATTTGCGTGGTATCTGTTTTCAGTATATCATGTATGTAGTTAAAAGGACAATTCAGACCCGTCGAAAGTTTAACACTCAGCTAACGAACTAGTTCTCGATAGCCATTAACTATCTGTTAATAGCTTTTTAGCACATGACAATCGATATGTTTGCAATTCGGCAACCAGACTTCGACGTCTTCTCCAAAGCTCAGCGGTATACTTTTGACAAATTTTTAAGACGAAAACCTACACATCAACAGGCAATATAAAAACGTTAATTAAACATATATTTTTGCATTTTCTGGTTGCATTAATTATTTCCTGATAGGTTAATCTAATCGAAATGATATCAGTGATATATACTAAAAAACAAACAAATATCACTTCCATAGTAATATATTTATTGCGATTATTTGCAAAATTAACGTTCATAATAATGACTCACATCAACCTTATTTATTAATGGATACGCAGTGTTGAAAGTTTAAAATTGCTTTTGATGAAATTAAATATTTACAACTGCATGATATATACAATATTCTTGAAACTTTTTTGTCTCTTGGGACAAAACAAACGACATCTTAGTTGATGCGAAATTCAAACGCCAACACAATTGGGGTTTTGAATCAATCATTCTCTCATAATGCTTATGCTTATTAATTGATTGGTTGTTATCATGACGTCACCAAATAAAGGACAGAAACTTCGACCTTTGCCCTAACAAAAACAAAAAGGTGGGTTTGTTAGAGTGCAACGTCTACCGCGAAACAGGGTATCTTTTTACGTCTTTTCAAGACTCTGCTTTTATACGTAAATGGTCAGTAAAGGAAATATCACTACCTATTTCTAAATTTGAAATGTTATAACTTAAAAAGAGTAAGAAATCTGAAATATAACTACATATAATAATAAGAAATATAAAGATTTTTTCTATTTTTTGTTTCAAATCGTTAATAGATCGCTAAGTACAACCTATAGTAAGATTCTATGTAACTTGACCTTTAATATACCCAATTTATAGTAGATAATAGAAAATTGTAACTTTAAAACATGTATTTGCCAGAAGCAAGCAATGGCGAAAAAATAATGAGGTTGATATATATGTTAATTAGAACCATTGCTTTTAAATCTTTGAGAATATTACACTGGAAATGCTTTTACATATACACATACTTTTGGACCCATTGTAAAAGCTTCACATGATTTAAGTCTATATACTAAGAGGTTTTCACATAGACAAATACCATTAAACACACTGTAAAAGTCTCACATAATTCCAGGCTACATATTCAGGGGCTGTCATATCGGCAAAAATTTTCAACACACTGTAAAAGACTCACGCTACATATTCAGAGGCTTTCACATAGACAAATACTTTCAACACACTGTAAAAGTCTCACATCATTTCAGTCTATACATTCATTAACTTACTCAGCAAGTTTTGAGTTGGGTTATGCAGTTTTGAGGTTAAAAAGTCCACCATATTTTAATAAATGCAAACGATATCGGAATTACGACATAAAACTTGTTATTTTTTCACAAACATAAAGAAATTATTAATGTAGTTTGTGGATTGCGTATAGAGTTGAGCTCTTTTTCTGATTAGATACCTACCTCATGTACGTCTGTTTTTTAGTAAAGTGTCAGAAAAGTATTTTAAGTTGCCAATATCTTAATTACTTGCAGCCTAGCTTTGAATTTTTCCTTAGCTCAGTGTTTATTTTCTCCATTTTTACTGTAAGTACTGTAGATTACTTTTTAATTGTCAGCGATTAACTGTCGAGTAATTTCGAGTGGAGTCTAGATCGCAAAACATATATTACGCAATATTTTTTCGAAAACACGCCTACAATCGACTATGACTTTGTAAGTAACATACAAGACAAAACGTCTTTGGTAATGGCGAAATGGTGATAATTGCCTAATAATAGTGAATTAAAATAGCTATATGGATTGTGTCGCGAAATTACATGCTGGCGAAATGATGCATAGAGGTTGGCACGCCAAATGCGATACTCGCGAATTCAAAGTAATCTACAGTAGCACAAACTGTTTTAGTAATGAAAAACGATTTGTTTTATTTATCACACCATCGACACAAAATATAAAAACAAACGTTGTTTACTATACTGATATAATTTTTGTGAGTTTCTTTTTATTATAAAATCATCTACCATAGTTACTCACATCAACATAACTCAGTAGTACTTTTATGATCTTTTAAAAATTTAAATTGCTTTTGTTTGTCAAAATGAAATATTTACATCCACATGTCATATACACTAATTTTCGAAAACATTCGTCTCTTGAGACCAAACAAACGATTTACAATCTGATAAAAATTTCTAATGACAATGCAATTCGGATTTTCAATCTATCATTTTGTTATGCATTTTTTTAGTAATATGATTAAAATGTCATCATCATGTGCCTTGTATATACATTAATTTAATAGTGTTTTATATTCCAGTTAATGATATTTAACTCATAGAAAACCGTCACCAACAATAGTTAAAATGGCAGAATTATATTACCGTTGCCCTGATATATTACCGTTGCCCTGATACAGTGAAACGCATACGGCGAAACAGCGCATTCGTTTTTTAGGTCTTTTTAGGAAGATCCGTGGCTTTTATATCTAAGTCATGTTTGGTGAAAGAACGTCACTAACTATTTTAAAATTTCTAATGCTACTACTGTAGATTTTGAAGTTTTGGAAAATCTGAATTCCTACTACATATAAAAATACGAAACTTAAAGATGGTACTTCTGTTTTAAAGGTTCGTTTAGTACAACTTACTGTTAGATTCTTTTTGACAACGTGACCTTTAAAAACAAACTTTATAATAGATGAGAAATGTTGTAACCTAAAAACGTGTTATTGCCAGAAGCCAACACAATGACAAAAATAATAATGTAATGGGGCTACAGCGTCTGTTAACTGGAACAATTCTTTCGTGAGTGCAAATGATTCCAAACTAGATATCACACCGATGTAAATTCTTTAAATAGTTTTTATAGGTCTCAATTGGTTTACGTCAAATTTAATCAATATGTTTAATGAAAACATTAGCAATGTGATACACAGTTTGGGATTACACATGTCCACAATGTGTTATTAACTGCAATCGCAATTACTATTACGGAACAAAAAATCCCCTTTCACTTTTTTTAAAAAGAGTATGAATTTAAAAATGGATAACATGTAGTGTTGAGTATAGTTGTCTAATATGATTACATCATCAAGTATCCTGGTTTTTAAATACAGAGTCAGAAAAGTAATTTTAGTATATGGGAATAACAATGACAAGTACAATTTTTTCATCATTTCAACCCACTTTGCTCCATTCTATTCTATGCAAATTTCTTCTTAAAATGTAAATTTTAAATGTAAATTTTAAAATATCCTTCCAGAGCACATGGCCTCACTTACCTGATAAAGGTTAACGTGTTTAACCGATCTTCAACATTTGTTTTACTTTGTTTTGAAATTATGGTTTGGCCATGAAGTGGTATGTCTGCCTTAGCTATGTATTATTTTTCGTCAATCACTCGATTGATTGTTTGACGAAAAAACCACCGCTGCCCCTTCTGAATAAACAAATATGAGGCATCACTTTTAATGTAATGACTGAATTACAAGGTTTAGAAAAATGTAGAATATAATAAAACTGTTACTAATAAACAGAAATCCAAACGCCATATCCAGATTTTTCTTCAAAAGGTTGTCGATCGGTAAGATCAAATTATGGTAAGATTCTATGGAACTTTGCCTTTAAATACGTGATTCAAAATATATTATTACATATTATACCTGCACATTTTTTACTGCAGTAGACGGAGTCTTTGGAGTACAATTCTTCATGAGTAGTGCTTGGATCAAAGGGGTTGAAAAAGTATTCTTACCAAATTTAAGTACGGAAATAATTTGAATAAGGTAGTATACCTTACTTAGGATTTTCAGATTTTAACTGGCAGCATATTTAAATAATAATACATTTCTGACAAAACTCTAAGTAAGTGATATCCTCGGAGGAACATCCTTTAGCAAAGAAACCGGGTCAGTGGTTTAAATAACATCTGATATAGTGGTAATTTTACAGCAGTAGACAGAGGTTTTGGAAGATAATTCATCATACTAATAGAAAAAAAGTGTGACTGAAAAACATGCACTTACCAAAACAAAATGCCATAGCGAAAATAATAATATTTTAATAGAATAGGAGTACAAAATCTGTTTCATGAACACCTAAAAAGAGGATTTCACTCTGACTGATGCTGCGTAACACATTTTATAAATCTCAAATGGTTTCAGTCAATGTAATCATTGACAAATCCAGCATTATTTAAATTGGTTGCCCAGTTTGGGAATACAAACTTCTACCATATGTTATTATATATAAACGCAACTGAAATCACGAATGGAAAGCTGATTTTTTACTCTCTATAAAGGAATGATTGATTTAATTCTTAAGGACATTTAGTGTTAAGTATGTTAGTCTAATAACATTATTCCCTCAATCTACGTTTGCTTATCACTATAGTTTATCAATCAAAAAATGAACACACTAATCACTGTCCAAATCACAATCACAAAAGCAAAGTAAAAATTTTGAAAATTAGAACACGTGACATTTATCATGGAGCGTTAAGCCCGTATGCTCCACCACTCTTAAATCAAATTGATAATTGACAAAAACTGTCATGTAATTTTCCCAATGGTCATTATGTTTCATTGTAATTATACATATTGTGCTATAATCCATTTTATTCAAATGTTAATAGAATCTTAGGGCCATAGCGATTAAGAAAACGACTTACCTGACTTTTGGTTGCCTCATATTTGTACAAAATGGGTTCGAACTTGGACTGCGTCAGAAAACGTTGCCCGTAACACGTTGCTGAATGAAATAGGCTAACGGGTATTTTTAAAAGCAATGCGTTGTCACCCAGGTTGAAAAATGATGTTGCTAAATAAAACTGTCAGTTATAACAAATTAAAGGTAATCGGTGTAACCTAGTTTGAAAAAAAACATTGCATTATCAAATATATAAAATGGTGATTGATGACATTTAAAACAACGCGGTGTCATCCAGTTTGAAAAAAATTGCAAAATGACACATACAAAAAGCTATGGCTGGTGGTACCTCTTTGGTAGATGACACATGGATTAGTATGTTTATTTTTGATGTAATGCGACGTACGTAAAGTTCAATCTCGTTTTCCATTCTTTTTCATTATTTTATTAAATGTGTTATTCAACAGCATTGTACTTAGAGTAACACAGTGAAATGTATATATAATGATTAATGAGAGTCCATCTCCCAGGAGACGTATCATAGCCACAGCACATACAAATCAAAATCTCGTTTATAATACAGTACAGGCCTGGCGAAAGTAAAACACCGAGCTAACGAAAAATGAGTCGATGTCCGACTGTCGAGTGGCAGAGATTTGGATCGCTAGTGACTGAAAATATATTCAAAGTTAGATAATAGCTGCGAAAAAGCAATCGAGATACAGGTAACAAAGTGACGAGATAAGATACCGATTTGGTCCTTATTGGCCTAGTGTTAAACTTTCGACAGGTCTGTACTGTATAACTGAATTTAGAATCTATGTTTTAGATTTTCAATTAGGGAAACAACTACTGTGAAACGCAATTCTTGTCATAGGTTCAATTTCATTCTGTTTATTCCATTTAATTTCTTTTACTTGGATATTTGTTTCAAAATCAAAATACCAATTCGCAACAATGTTTATTGTAATTTTATACCCATTGATACTTTTAACATTTAAAAACTTAGCTTTTCAAAGATTTAACATAAAACCAGTTCATGTTGTTCAGGGCTTTAATGGAAAAAAATCTGTTTCTATTATATTGTATTACATATTATACCAGTTTTAATTTTACAGCACTAGACGGCCGTTTCGGAATGCAATTTCTCATCAGTAGTGCTTGGATTGTATTCAAGTCCTTGAATTTTATTTCTTAATACAGTACAGGCGGCCTTTTGAAAGATAAATATCGAGGGTCGTCTGCTGTATGGATAGATGGACCAAAAAAGCTGCTGAAAGTAGGAAGTAGTGAAAAAGACCTTCACTTTAACCATATGTCAAGTAAAGTCTTGTCCAACGTTTAGCATTCAGGCGAGCGAGATATGAAATATGGATAACTAGTGGCCGAAAATCTGTCGAGAGAAAAATTGCAACTATATAACAAAAGTAGTTGAGGGCAAGAGAATGCAAATTGTTCATAGTTTTGTGGTAAACTTTGGTCAGGTCTGTCATGTATGCAGCATCATTAGTGGTTTGTCAAACGTAAATCATATTTAATTAAAACCTTCAATGTACTCGTAAATTAAAGGTATTTTAGACAGCAGTTTCTGTAATTAAATATGTTTTATTTTGACAATTGTTGGCTGCAAAAATTTCAAATTTTATTTGAATAATTTTAGTTTCATTTTTATTATTTTTCCAAAGGTTTAATGCATACTTAAATAAAACCTTAACGGTAATAAATATTTAATCATTCAACTATCAATGATGACTTAAATGCGAAACGATTACAGCAGATTTATTGTATTTAAAATTTTATTAGGATTCAATTCCATTTGTTAGTTTTACTGAATTTAATGTATTATTAAGCAGTTCTTATTAAGTACGTCAATGCTGCATATACAGATAGTAATAAATAAAATTAGTTAAATTGAAAATAACAAACTCTGACATCAATTTTTTAAACTTCGATTGCAATACAATCAGAATTCTCTTATGCAGTTAAATTGTCAATCTTTTACACGCTAGTATTATTTCGTTATTGTGCTAAGGTTTTTTAAATTAAATTTCACCTCCAATTGTTAATGCAAAACATGATTCTCAAATCAACTTTCAGCACTTTTCATTGACGACAAGGTCATTGACTTTTGACCTACGTACTTATACAGGCTGCAAACTATATAATGAGGCCGGGGAATCTGCTACTAGGACCATTTAAGGGTACACTATATTGAATTACGAGATTCTTCACAGACTGATGCATTTACACACATCCTATAGGTATTGGTTACAGCTGATATATTAAATGAAAACATTAACAAGGTTTTGATTGGATGTGCAGTTTTGAATTTCTATTGTCTACAAACAGAATCGCAGTAAAGAAATTCAATAATCACCATTTTCCCATTTATAAAGAAACAATGATTAGTTATTGATAACATGAAGTGTAATTAAATAACATCTTCAAGAACGTCTGTAATGAACTGTCAATTAGTTTTAAAATTGGTCCGTATTTTTTACTTTAAAGAAACCTGTTGATACTGACATTTTCAACATTCTTTTGTATTAAAATTTGTGGCTTAAATGTCAAACTAATAGTGACATGAAAAAAGACTATGTACCTGAAAATGTTCTTTTTGTTCATATAGCATATGTACTGTGAAATAAGACTTAAAAGTTTTATTTATATACTTTTTAAACTTGTAATTGAATTTGTTTTTTTTGACAAATATTGGCGCCAAAGATTTCAAATGTATCTGCATAATTTTAATTTATTTTTATTATTTTTCCAAATGGTTGATAAACGTTTAATGCATACTTAAATAAAACCTTAACGGTAATAAATATTTAATCATTCAACTATCAATGAAGACTTAATTGCGAAACAATTACCGCAGATTTATCGAATTTCAAATTTTATTAGGATTCTATATCAATCATTGTAAATTTAATGGTTTTAAGGAATTATTATGCAGTTCTTATAAGCGCATCAATGCTGCACATACTAAGTCTGATTAAATTTGAATTAAAGAACTTCGACATCTAATTTGTTAACTCCGATTGCCACGACTTGAATACAGATAATGTATTTAAAATATCAATTATTTACACGCTAACATTATTTCCTTATTGTGCTAGGACTTTAGAATTAAATTATACTTCTTATTGCTTATGCGAAAAATACTTTCTGGAATCAACTTTCAGCGCTATGCATTGACTAGAGGATTTTTTGGTGTTTGGTGTTGGTATTTTTACCACACCGGTTTGATTTATTTAGCTTTAGTTAATTCCAATAAATTTATAATAATATATATTATAAATTCTTAATTTGCTGTTAGTTAAAGTTTAAACTTCCTTAAAAACTGAGGTATACTCCCTTATGCAAAGTATTTTCTTACCTTAATTTGGTAAAAAAAATATTTTGGTTTCATAATTTTGGTCCAAGCACTGTTGACGAGGAATTATATTCCGATACGGGCGTCTAGTGCTGTAAAATTAAGTCTGATGTAATATGTGATATGTAATATAGATGTAAATTTCTATTGTCTTTTCCTTATTGTTCTTTCGTGTTTATCGTCAGTATTTACAGATAACATGTTATCAGTTGCTAAACAATAGTAGAATAAATAAATATTTGCAACCCACAATCCTTAAAGTGGACATCTACATGGGGCATGTTGAATTAAACAAAGAAAAAATAATAAAAACACAAACATAGATTAGTATGTTTGTTTTTTATTCTCTGTACATGCGCTGTCTTGTTTTGCTTTTTTATCATTAGCATTTGGTCTTGGTAATGGTTGCATTGGCTGTTGTCTAGTAGATGTTTTTCAGCTGTAATATTTCTTGTTCTATAGATATTTCTAGTTCTATCCCATGTCAACAATTAAAGATTTCTAAATACTGCTCAAACCAATTAATTTGGTAAAAACTATCATGCCGTAAAAATGTGATAATTAATAAACGCTGCTAAGATTAATAAACGCCTCTACAATTGCGATACTAGAACTGTTTATTAATTTTCTATTATGCATTTAGCACAATAAAAACAATAAAACTTTTCTTTAAAAGACTATTAGACATTTCTGCAACATTTTGTAAAAGTCTATAACAAACGCATTCTTGTTTTTACTGTCTATTCGTTTGGTTATGCATTCTCTTTTAGAATAATCAATATCAAAATAATGTTTTAAATTACATTAAAAACAGAATATACAAGCAAGAACCATTTCGGACAGTATTCATATTTTTATTTGTTGGTATAATTTGACAAAAAAATTCTTATAGATGCAAACGTTCTTTTTACGTAGTGAATATGTGCTAGGCTTTGTTGGAACAACTTGAGATCATTTGTAGAATCATGCGTAAAGTATAAAGTAAGAAAATGTGGAAAATTCAGGGCCTTCAAATCAATTGGTTTGACTAGAATAATGGGTGTACCTTGCCATGTCGTATTTTTTACATTTGTACTGGACTTGGATATCTCGTAAATAAAAATTTAAAAAAAAATGATAATTTAAAATTTTTGTTAAACAGGTAAACGTAAACATAGGAAGTGAGATAGCGTGTTCCGGAAGAGTGAATTCGAATAATAAAGCTGTATTGTACGATTTGTAACAAAGACAATGCGATTTTTAAAGGCATGCTACAAGTTATTCATTGTAGTACTAAGTTGTGACATGTGTAAATAATGTACCGACTTGCTTAAATATGCTTCAGGTTTACTTACAACATCGAAGTGACCTAACAGAATGCCTCATGAACATCCTCTGTTACAAGAGGAATGAACAGGATCCTGTTAATATATACTAAATAAAATTCCCGTCCAATCTGCTTGCATGTAAGCGGTCAATGCTATAATTACCCTGAACAAACAAGCTGAAAATAACTACGGTCAAATGTTTCATACTGTTTGTGACGAGACCTACTTAATGACTTAATTGATGGTCATTCCTGCTTCATGACACGTATGTAGTTCATGTAGTTAATAAAATTAATCAAGCCTTTATTTGTTGGAGGAAATTAAGATATATCCCTATTCAAATATATAATGCAATGTAGATTAAATTTATCTTAGGCGATTTATACGGAACGTGTCATATATATATATATATATATAAAGTCAAACCTGCCTTCAAAAACCACTTTTATATAAAGGCCAGTAGAATTGTATCTCAAGTGTTAGTTATTCATATTGTTTGTACATGTATATAAAGGCCACCTGCCCATGAAAAAAAATTCTGGTTCTCCTGGGTGGCCTTTATAGATAGGTTTGCCCATATGTCTCAAACATATTAGTTGTTTTAGCATGTATTAAAAACAAACATACCAATTCATGTCCCAGTCACACTACCAAAGCAAATTTAAATCTTTGAATTTGACGATTTAGGTCAATTACGTAACCTTCCAAGAGAGAAGTGAGGTTGGGTGCTCCGAAAGTCTAAGCACATTAATCAAGGATTGATAATTTAATATTTCTACCCTTCTTAAATCACCACCGAAAGGTTTACAGTGTGAAAACCACCCGTGTGAATCGTGGTGATTCTGATTTAGTTACGCAAGTCTCGACTACGAAATACTATAACCATCCTCTCTTGACTTTTTGATATCTCTTAAAAATCTTATCCTGGCATCAACAATATAAGTTTGTTCAGTAATGACTTGTCTATTCTCAACAGATCTACTAAAACAGAAGCAAAGCTCTATTAAAGCTCTTCTTAGTGTTGGATTGCTGACTTTAATATCACTATCGGTTTTAATTGTTTCTGTACATCTGGTATTGATGGTATCTTTTCTTAAATAAAACTTACGAATTGTATTTCGTATATACGATTTGTCGAAATCATTAAGTTTTTTTTTCGTAATGACACAACTGCTTTCTGAAATGGCCCTTTACAAAACACAAGATTTCTCACTGTGGATGATGGCACATGAAGAATATCTGAAGTTTTCTTATAAATCCTATTCTCTGACACTGGGTGTTGTGCTTTTTCAGACTCTCAGACAAAATGCTGATACCACAGATATATATCTTTTGCTTTGGTTTTACACACTCTATATGCTATAGAAACATTTTTCCCGTCCATTTTTCTGTCTTTTACAGAGAATACTAATTGGCATAATTGCAAAATGTCGAAAAGGGTTTATAATTTGAATATGAAGAGGTATTGACATGTTGGCTGTTTTAATTGCTGCTTACTTTCCCACCACATCACACAACAATCAATGCAAGATTTTTAATAATAATAACTTAAACAATCTTTTTTACTATTATTTTAATTTTTTCCTTATGTATAAACTTATGCGGCCAAAAATTTAAAAAATCATTGGTGTATAATACTGATAACATAAGAAAAAAGATATATTAACAAAATAGTTGTTTTGAACTTGTATGAATGTAACGATTAAAACATACTGAGCAAGAATAAAAGATAAGTACCGAATCAGCTCATCACGGACCTTTGTTAGGATTCGGTATTTCGGAGTTTGTTTTTGATCTTCACAGCTTTCCAGTCCCTACACACCCAAATTTTGACTCCCTCCAGCCGTCCTTGTAGTCGTCAGTTCAGTGTTAAAACTATCCACAGATCTGTACTGTAGAACTTATATTACATAATCCTATACAATTATTTATTAACCCTGCAAGCAATTGCAGCTTTTGTATCATAAATGATTTACGTAACTAGATGCTATATAAGTGTTTCATTTTACAATTCATCAAATGAAACAATTACAAAAAACAAAGAAGCCATTTTGCCTAAGGCATGGAATATTTTGAATACCAACATGCTTTTTTAATCGGATTTTTTAGAAAATCTCGAATTCTTTTACATGAAGGCAACAAAGATAAGTTTCAAAGTCAAAAGGAATTATGTTTAAGGAATGGTTGTAAATTGTACTCACGTGGTATGATATATGATTACAGTTTTTGTATCATAAATGATTTACGTTCTTGGGTAATAGATAAATGTATCATTTACAATACATCAAATGACACAATAATAAGAAAAACAAAGGCCTCATTTTGCTTAAGGCAAGGAATATTTTGAATAACAAATGCTTCTTTAACCTAAATTTTTTTCGTCAGAAAACATATTTTAGAAATGTCTAATTCCTTTGCATGAAAGCAACTAATATAAGTTTCAAAGCAGAGAGGAATTATCTTAAGGAATGGTTGTAAATTGTACACACTCGGTATAATAAACATGATACAATATATGATTACAGTTTTTGTATCATAAATGACTTACTTACCTGGGTGATAGATAAGTGTATCATTTTACAATATATCAAACGAAACACTAACAACAAAAAACCCATTTTGCCTAAGGCATGGGATATTTTGAATACCAAATTTTTTCTTTAATCGGAAAAATTAATTATTTTATCAGAACATATATTTTTTAGAAATGTCGAATGCCTTTGCATGAAAGCAACAAATTTAAAGATAAGTTTCAAAACCAAGAGGAATTATGTTAAGGGACGATTGTAAATTGTTCACACTTTGTATGATATATATATGATGCAATATATGATTGCAGTTTTTGTATCATAATTGATTTACGTACCTTGGTATTAGATACATGTATCATTTTAAAATTTCATCAAAAGACACAACAATAACAAAAAACAAGGAACCCATTTTGCTACAGGCATGGAATATTTTAAATACCAAAATGCTTCTTTAATCGGTAAATATAAATTATTTTGTCAAAACTGACACATATAATTAAGAAATGTCGAATGCATTTTGAATGAAGGTAACAAAGATAAGTTTCAAAGCCAAGAAGAATTTTGTTAAGGAATGGCTGTAAATTGTTTACACTTGGTATGATATATATGATACAATATATGATTAAAGTTTTTGTATCATAAATGATTTATGTACCTGGGTAATTTATAAGTTTATCATTTTACAATTTCATCAAAAGACACAACAATAACAGAAACAGACTTCCCAATTTGCTACAGACATGGACTATTTTGAATACTAAAATGCTTTTTTATCCGCAAAAATAAATTATTTTGTCAGAACTAACACATATTATAGAATGCGTTTGCATTAAGGCAAAAAAAGGCAAAAAAGATAATTTCAAAAGCATAATGGAATTATATTAAGAAATGGCTGCAAATTGAAAACACATGGTATGACATAGATCATTGAAAATATGAGGTTAAATACGCGAGCAATGGAAATTGAATTTGTATCAAAATAAAAAGTTTAAAACATTTAGCTTAAGAACTTGAAATAAAACAGTTCATATTCAGTCATAACCACTGCGGTAGCTCAGTTGTATAGCATAGCGCTCGCTCCGTAGTTGGAGCTTGCGAGTTCAAAGCCCGATCGGGTCTGATTCAAGACTTGAATGTGGGTAGCGAGTGTTTTTAGCCAAGCACTTGGTATTACGAAATGAATTTCTTGGTTTTTCGGATGGGAACTTTAAAAATAAGGCCCCGTGTGGCAAGATGAAGAACCCTGATGTGTCATTAGCACAACGCACAGGCGTTTCTATAATCTTATATTTTAAACCATATGGTTATAGCTATTAAGGCCCAATCAATAAAATGAACATATTCGTTAAAAACGCATTTAAATAAAATAAAAGAACATTACAACCCATGTCCGAATCACAATCCAGAAGCAAAGTAAAAACTTTGAAATTTACAGGTTAAGTTAAACACGTTAACTTCCAAAGTAAGAATTTCTTACCGAGTTTTGAGAGCGTCTAATACATTGATATAGAATGCAGTAAGATTGGGATTATTGAAGATTTATTAGTTTGTTTTGTGTGTTTTATGCACTACCATACATTGACAGCTTACTTACGAGTGCAAAAGCACTTGCCAGCAATGACACAGATAAACATTAAAGATCACTCGGTCAATTAAACTGGTAATAAGTCGAGGCCTACGGCAAGAAAATTACTTCCGGTTAGAATCTACAGCGTTCAGACATCTTAAAATTTAAAGGTTGTATCATTGTACATTTCATTAAATGAAACAATCATAAACAAAGAAATAAATTGTCTAAGGCATGGTCAGAATGCTTTGAAATATCTTTTTTTCCAAGTTTAAGAAATGTCAAATGCCCTGTGGATTTAAGCTAAGGGCTTTAAATTGTTCATACATATATGTGCTATGATATTTCTAAAACAAAAATGAGGGCAAAATCGATATTTTATTATTTTATATAAAAAAGATTAGTTCATGACGGACGTTTTCAAAGGAGTCTACGGATTATTTATGAGTAAGATGTTATTTGTATAAAAGAAAGATCTGTTAAAATTTAAGGGGATCCATGGCATCCGCCTAGTCAAAATGTTTTGCCTGGTTGACACTTGACCGGAGTGATAAACTGTAACAGGCACTGTGATTCGCAATCAGGCTATACCATTATACTGGTAATCAAAAAAACAAACATACTAATCCATGTCCGAATCATAATCCAGAAGCAAAGTAATAACTTTGGAAATGACAAGTCAAGTTAGACACGTTAACTTGAACCATGGAAGTGAGGCTGAGTGCTATGGAAGAGTAAACACCTCCTGTTTAGCTAGTTTTACCCGCCATGGGTGTGTTCAAAATTGTGTGTAAGGAACATGGAACTATCGGACGTCAAATATATCCAGGGCAATCCTGGACACAGAGACATCAAACCTATCAACAATACTGTGATGACCGCAATAAAACTTTTTGAGGGCTTTGATAAGCCTAGGCTTGCGATATCCCTGAGTCAAGAATTTATTTGCAAGCAACAACAAGGTAACGCGTGGAGCATACGAAAAGTAAAGCGTGTTTCCTCGCAGTACAAACAAACATTTAGACAACTTAGGTTTGAAGCCTGATTCCTTAATCATCACATAATTTATTGACTAGATCTCCAAAACAACCAACCGTTGATGGTTAGATAACTAGTTACTTTTATTTCATATTAATGTGGTCTATGAAATATGATTTTGCGCCCGCAAGGAAGTTTATTTATTAACAATATAATGTGATATATCTTGAACAAAAATAAAGACCTTATAAAACATGTAGACAAAATGATTAAAAAAGTGAGTTCTATTTTAAAATGCATGTTTTATTGAATATAACAGGAAAACATTATTTTATTTATCAGACAATAGGATGACCTAGAATTGACAGTCCAGTAACGTACAGATATAATTACAAATTATAAGTTTTAATTTTTCAGCTCTAGACGGCCGAACGGAATACAATTCCTCAAAGTAGTGCTTGGACCAAAATTGTTAAACCAATATCACAAAATACGTTTACAAATGATGGACATTTAAAGTCTATCCAATTTCCTAAAGCATTGAATAGGAAGATAAAATACAAAGCAGTCCTCAATAACGAATTTCGTCACCTCTTACTGTAGGTATAATGTAATAAGGTGATATTGTACAAGTAAATAATTCGCAGTCTATGTAAAATTTGCTATTTTTCAATCTCGGTAACACTTGATGAATACGCTCAAAAAATGTCATTTTTTATATTTACAATCATGAAAATTCTGTTAAAGATTGATAGAACAGCCTTTACCAAATTATATAGATAGAAAATCTCGAATTAAGTTAGAATGATGACCAATCAAACAATGCACAAAAATGTAAAAAATTGATATTTCCCAGACGAAGTCGGAAAGTTAAACTTTACGTAATCAGATACCCTGACCCAGACTGTATTAATTTAATAATAGAAAAAATACCTTTTTTAGGAAGGCAAATTCCAATTCGAAATAAAAAAATGTATTTATTAAAGGTTACCTATATCATTTTCTGGAAAATAGGAATTAAAACATACACAAAATTTCCGTATTTTACCATGTGTTCTATTTTAAAATTTGAATACGATGTTTTGAAAAAAGAAACGAAGAAAGAATAAATAACAAGAAAATGCATTTTAATACCATTGATAATAAGAGTTCCAAATATGGACTGGATGTGATTTGTGAATAATATGATGTGTTGTATAGGATCAGTACAGACCTGTCAAACTAACAATAAGCTTCTATCTATCCCAAATTAAGTTTATATCGACAGCTGGTGCCTATCTCTCCTTTGTAGCCACTAATTGTCTACATCAAGCCATGCTGTAGCCGATCACCGAGTTCTTTTCGTTTGCTAAGTATTAAACTTTTTGACAGGTGTGTACTGTACTTTAAGTTTTGGAGAGCTCCGGTCATGTCACTCATTTATAATCCAGTGGCCCTTTAATATGCAATTTAATAAGACTGTTTACCACACAATGACATAATTATAGCCAAATGTCCAATACCAATACAATATTGTTTATGACTAGACGCATTCCAAACAAGTTAATGAAGTAATCAATGGTAATTCTAGTTCCATGACACAATTTTATTTCAGAGTAAATTGAATTAATTATTTCTTTATACGATAGAGGAAATTAAGATAAATTAGTATTGGAGACCATAATGCATTGTATATTGAATTCCTATCTTAAGAGATTTATCGAAATCGTGACATGAACGTGTAAGATCAGCTGGAATTATGTAGAGTTTGCAATTAATTTTGTAAATGTTTAATTTGTTGACAAACAGGTGCTTTCGATTAGTCAAAGTTAGAAAAAAGAAAAACACAGCGCATTGAAGGAATAAATGGGACCATATATTGAATAGATTTGGTTTTACGTTCCAGTCAAGAGTATTTCACGTCTCATCAGCAGCTCTAGAAATGTTTATCTTTGCAGTGCATTCTTCAACATAGTGCTTTAAGGTCAAATCCGAAGGACCCTTTGATTTTCGTTTCTAAATGCCGAGTGTTTTGCGAGAGAACACTCCTGGCCATTAGATTTATTTCGCCCACAAAATTGCTTAAACTGAATTTCGGAAAACGGTTAATTAGCACTTGAAGGAAAACCAAATAAAATTAGTCTGAAGGTTAAAAAAATTATCATCAAAGACTCCGTAGTTACTAGAGGACAAAATTCAGTGATTGATGAATTTTAAGATATTTTCTCTGACATTTTGCTAACCATGTAAGACATCTAGGTGCTTTTGACATATTATACCAGTTTTAATTTTACAGCACTAAACTGTCGTATCGGAATACAATTCCTCATCAGTAGTGCTTGGACCAAAATTGTGAAACCAACATTGTTATCAAGATGTTGCAAAAATACTCAAGGATCAAACTATATTTTACCAAATTTAGGTCTTGGTTTTATTAGTTTATTGAATTTATGATTAAATAAAGCAAATTTTAATGTCATGTATCATCGTATCTCATTTTCTACAATTACTAGCAAAGGTTAGACATTATACATTAGTATTTAAACCGGATGTTCCACTGTGGTGGCTCAGTTGGTATAGTGCTCGCTTCGTAAGTGGAAGGTCGTGGTGTAGAACCCGACCCGGTCAGAATCGAGACTAGAAATAGGAAGGTGACTGTTCTATTGCCAAGCACTTAGCATTTCGAAATGAATATCACATTTTTTCGGATGGGGCCTTGAAATTTATGAGGTAGGTGTGGTACGATAAAGAACCCTGCTAAATAATGCCATCAGCGGAACTGCCAGGATAATGTTTTTCACCTTCGCGTATAGCTGGCGATGTTTCTATATAGGTAAAATATTCTTGACTGGGACGTTAAACGAGATTCTCAACTTAAGTCATTTGAAAAAGACTTTTAATTGTCTTATCACTTTACTTGTATACTGATTGATTGATTGAATCGTGTTTTACGTTCCAGTCAATATTACTTCACTCATATTGAAACGTCATCAGCATAGTCCAGATTGGCGTGTTTATGATTCTGCCAGGTTTTGCTTATTTTTGATTTGAATTATTTTGTGATTTGGAAATGGATCGGTATGTTTGTGATTATTAATGAATATGTTCTTATTTTGAAGAGTGCGAGTGATTTGAATCGGATTTATTTAATATAAATTACGTTGTCAGAACTAATATTTCAGAGTTGTTAAATGTTATTCTTGGAAGCAGTAATGTTATTTTTTTAAACCCATGGAGAGTTAGGTCAGTGTTGATTTTAAATTGCTCACACGCTATATGATATATCACACCAATCATGTGCATAAATTGGTAAATTATACAAGTTTTCAGAGAAAAGAAAAAGCAATGAATAATAATTTGACATCCACAATTGGAGGTCAGGTCATATAATATCTAGGGCGTTTAATAAACTATTTCTGTTCCAGAGTTTGATTTGTAATATTTTTGGACATGAACTGGTATTTTTTTTTTATATGTTGTGTATAGGCAAACAAAATTGACCCGTCCACTTGACCTTGCACTTACCAAAATCATATAGATATGTCCATCTATTGATATTAATGTGTATGCCAACAACATTGACCTGTCCACTTGACCTTGCATTTAGCAAGACTGCTTTGATATAATTTGAGAATTTTGTGGGTGTAAAATACATAGCCTTAAAGTGGGTTTCAAAACTGAGTGGCTAACTGGCCACCAATTAAAGTTTTCAGGTTGCCAGTGGAAATTCCAAGTGGCCAGGTAACCTTTTCTTCCGAATAAAGGAAAATTAAAACATCTTTTAGGTATGGAGAACAAAAATACTGACTTACAATCATTTGCTTAGATGTACATCAGTGTAAATAATAACATTAATGATGATGTAAAATGTCCATTATATTGCCTGAAATGGTAACAGTATCATGAAAGTTCTGTAACAAATTCTGAAATAATATCTGTTCATTGGTCAAATAGTTCAAATCTAAAGTGGAAAAGCTGGCCACCATTTACAAATTTTAGGTCGTAAGACACAATGCCAGGTCGATTTGGCTACCATTTTAGTAAACAGAATTGAGGGCAGAATTACAGTATGTCAATTCCTCTCCTCAATATGGCCATGTATCAATATTGCTTATTGTTCTAAAGCAATAACCTTAATGAATTAGGTCACAAAAAGGTCATATTGTTTGTGACAAAACGTACTTTAAGGTAGTTAATGAATAAATCAATAGTAAGATGACACAATTGTGTTTCGTGAATTAATTTAACTGATCATTCGTCTTCCTAATTGTTTCATTCGCTTGATGAAATTAAGATTAATACTCATTTCAGAATGTAATTCAGAAAAGATTGAATTTCCATTTAGAGAAAGATTTATCTAGATTGTTATATGTAGATTCAAGAACAAGTGGTTAATTGATCAAAATTTGCATTTAGCAATAGTACAAGTTCCAAGAAAGCATTAATATTTTGGCTTCAAAATTTTGGTCCAATCATTTTTGGACTATGAGGAATTGTATTCCGAAACGGCCGTCTAGTGCTGTAAATTAAAACTGGATAAATATGTGATTTAAACAACTGAGTCGGTATCTCTAGATCTGCTGCCCCGAGGATATCAAAACCTAAGAAGTCAATAATTGTATATTATTGTCAAAATATACTATTGTTAACATTTGCTTCTATTGAAAATTTGAAATTCCCCAAAAAATAAGGTATACTCCCTCATGCATTCAAAGTATTTCCTTAGCTAAAATTTGGTAAAAAAAAATATTTTGGTCCTTTATGTATCTATTTAATAATTTGAAAACAATTTTGGTTTAATAATTTTGGTACAACCACTAGTGGTGAGGAATTATATTCTGAAAAGGACGTCTAGTGCTCCAAAGTAAATCTGGTATTATATGTAATTACACAATTTAAGCTTTTTGGCGGACAGTGGATAAAGATTGTGAAATCGTTAATTTTCGTGTTCCCAATTTTTTCGAAGATTAATATCCATTTTAGAATGCAATGCACAATGGATTGAATTTTCAACTAAGGAGTAGAGTTATCAAAACAGTGGATTAAAACATAAGCTTAGTCACAATAAAAATAATCAAGAACCCTCTAGTAATGCATTCGACGACAGTCTAATCACATGTAAAACACACAAACGCAAAAAAAAAATTAAAAACAAAACACGAAATTAATAACAAACCTACGAATCCATATTCGAATCCCAATCCAGAAGTAGAGTAAAAACTTTTGAAACTTACAAGTTAGGTAAACACGTGAACTGCCATCATGAAGGTGAGAATTTAATTCTCAATTTAAAATGTTTGAAAAAATCAAAATTTATTTTTTCGTTAAATAAAGACCCCGTAGTATAAACAAACTATTCCATAGGGTAATAAGTGTACAAAAATAGATGCAATTTGTTATTTTGTGTAAAAAATATGTCATTTGCCATGTCAACAGATGACTTAGTTTTATGGACTATGGACAAATATTCAGATTGGAACATTAAATAAATGGAATGCAAACATCATCTCTCCATATTTACACAGAATTAAAGATCACAGGACAGGATGTAATTTGAAATATAAATATTTTTTCCTCATAATAATTATTATTACAAAGCCTATTCATAAGGATCAAATAGCTCCTGTGAAGTAAAAAAAGATTAAAATTCCTTTTTATGAACATGATATAGAAAATCTGTTAAATTAAATGAAAAATATATTTCAGGGATTTTTGTTATATTTATTTTGATCTATAAAACGAGTGATAAAAAAGATATTTAACATTTGTAATGGGGAAAGATAATTTGTATTCGATAAATTGTATTTGGTTATAGTGCAACACAGAACATAAAATAATCAACTAACGAGGTAAACAAAATCAAATAAAGCATACTTGTCCATGTTAAAGTTGCAATCCCAAAAGCAAAGTAAAAACTTGCAAATTTAACTAGAACTGTCTTTTTAGACTCAAAACCCCGCCCCCAACATTACAAGGGTTTAATGTTTTCCCGCGACCACCTAGAACTTTTCGACTTATGTTCAAAGTCATGACACACCTTTGAACCATGAAGATTATTCATGTGAGGTTTTATGACAGTCGTCCAAACCAATCATGACATATGGCCCAGTCACGATTTCACGCGGACAAGTAGACAGTAATTCCTTAATACCCCATCAATCTAGTATGCAGGGGTTGACAATAAAACATACGCCTATAGTGTATCACAATCATTGTTAGCTTTTGTATCGACTACAAGATATACAAATCTCGATATCGAAATAACATCAATGCCGTGGTTGTCAATTTCCGGTGTTGTCTGTAATGTTTAAAGCCGAGGATGTCAATTCCCAGTGTTGTTTGTAATGTTTGACTCGATTACTTTGAACTGTTGACAATCGGTACATAATTGGTCAGCAATGTAAGATCTGATGATCGGTGTGACTCGGTGATATTTCAAACATGGTTTTCAAAACTAATAAATACCTTGTTACAGTCATAAAGATATTGTTTATATGTATGTCTGTATCTAAAAATATCATCAATATACTTGATATCCCATAGTTCCATATTCGTTACTTTTTCACGTTTTGGTTTCACACGTTGTGAATATAGTGTGCCAAAATACTTTTGTTTCACCCAGTCTCTCTTACCTTGAGAAAATCTACGTGTTTAACTATATTTGCCAGTGTTGAAACGTTTGAAATTTGGATTTAACAAAGACGGACATGGTTGTGTTTTATTTTCTAATGATCATACCGTATTTATGTTTGTACTTTTCGATTCGAGATGTGACAAAGTCTTTGCATATGCGAGTGCCGTAAAGTGGTACTTGATTAGATTAATAATTGAGGATAAAACATTTGTTGGATTTGGTAATTAAGCATCAGACAGAATCACACAAAACGGTATTTTCTTAGACATCAAAAATAATTCAATCCTTTCTGCTTTTGTGGCAGATTGGTTTTTGTGTAACAAATGTTTGCCCTATACAATTATACAACTAACTTGATTAATACGTCATTTGTTGTAAAATAAATCAAAAGAAAACAATTACTGAACCAAATGAATTATTTTGCTTTTGGTATTTCATGAATTCCATACTAAACCACGGTTTTAATCAATAAATGAACTAAAGAATAAATTTCTCTGCCAGAAGCCATTTTTGCAGGTGCTGAAAAGTCGAGTTTTTAAAAGCAATAAAGATTGTTTTTCACAGTAATGTTTGTGTACTATCGTCACATGCTGAATGATAAACGATAGTCATGCATACATGACATAGATTTGGAAATCAAACAGCATGTTTTACAAAATCAAGGAAAGTAATATAAATATTTTAACTTGAATGATGTGTGTCAGGTAACTGTGTAGTTCCGGTAATTTCAATTAAAGTGCAAATCAGTTGGAACACACTGTTATTCATTTCCTTCTTTTTTTACTCTAAAAGTTCCGAGAGAAAATTACGTATTTTTCTAAATGTTTTACTTAAATGACATGCTCTTTTGATATAGAAAACTTAACTCTTGAACTAGAAATCACAAATATGATATCAATAATGCTGTAAAAACATGAAATGGCATATGTAATTTTAAACTTCAACACATTAATCAATTTGTAGCTTGCAAATAAATTGTTGATGCAGATATTGCAAGCTTTGGCTTCTCAAGGCCCTCCAAAGTTTTATGGTCGTCATCACAGTATTGTTGATAAGTTTGATGTCTCTGTGTCCAGAATTGCCCTTAATATATTTGAAGTCCCATAGTTCCATGTTCCTTTCACACAATTTTGATTACACACGTGGCGGATGTAGCTAGCTAAACAGGAGGTGCTTACCCTTCCGGAGCACCCGGTTTCACTTCCCTGGGGGAAGTTCACGTGTCTAGCCTGACTTGTCAGTTCCAAAGTTTTACCTTGCTTCTGGATTGTGATTCAGACATGGATAAGTATATTTGTTTTTGTTTATGTTATTCAAACCTTGGTTGATAACTATATTATAAACCTGTAAACACGAACTAATGTATGCAATTGTTAACTTCAATCCATTAACTGAATAAGCAATTGTCAAACATTCCGGATTAATTCTCAAATTACAATTCCAAAAGCAATGTAACAATTTAAAACTGGCAAATTGAGTAAAGCACGTAAACTTGGACCAGTGAAGTGAGGGCAGGCGGTCGAAAGGATAAACACGTCTTGTATAGCTTGCTACACACGTCTCTTGTAAAATTAAAATTACAAAATTAAGGGATTTATTTGATAAAAATAATTTTGTGTTTATTAGGATGCTATGTTTCCTGGAACTAAAATAAACAACCGACCATAGACTTTTCGAAGCAGTAATATTATAAAAACTAATTTTCCTACACATTAAGGATAAATATTGATGGTTAGTTGTCGTCTGTCCTACTTCCTATGAAATCCAATCGGAAATAGAAAAAAGAGGATGAAATATTACACAACTGAAGATAAGAAACCTTTAGCTATACATTGTGATTCCAGTCCCCATATCAGCAGGACACATCCATTTATTTACAGTAAACAGCTGGATAATTATTATTTGTAACGTCTAGAACCAGGGTAATGTGTTAGGTAGGAAATGCTAAAGACTTATGTATTGAATTACTTTTTAGGGAGTTTCAGTTTTCCTATTTTTGCCTTAAATAGTTTTGGTAATTACACAAATGTTAATTTTCCGCCATAGTCGGCCGATTCAGAATACGACTCCTCATCAGTAGTTCTTCGACCAAAATTATGAAACCAAAAAAAAAAATCATTATTTGAAACATCTAGTACCAAGGTAATGCGTTAGGTAGGAAATGCTAAAGACTAATGTATTGAATTACTTTTTAGGGAGTTTCAGTTTTTCTATTTTTGCCTCAGATGGTTTTGGTAATTATAGATTATACAAATGTTAATTTCACGGCACAGACGGTCGTTTCGGAATACGATTCCTCATCAGTAGTTCTTCGACCAAAATTATGAAACCCCCCAAAAAAAATCATTATTTGAAACATCTAGTACCAAGGTAATGCGTTAGGTAGGAAATGCTAAAGACTAATGTATTGAATTACTTATTAGGGAGTTTCAGTTTTCCTATTTTGCCTTAAATAGTTTTGGTAATTACACAAATGTTAATTTTTCGCCATAGACGGCCTATTCAGAATACGATTCCTCGTCAGTAGTGCTTCGACCAAAATTATGAAACCCAAAAAAAAAAAATCATTATTTGTAACATCTAGTACCAAGGTAATGTGTTAGGTAGGAAATGTTAAAGACCAATGTATTGAATTTTTATAGGGAGAGTTTGTTTTCTTGTTTTGACTCAGATGGTTTCAGTTTTCCTATTTTTGCCTCAGATAGTTTTGGTAATTACAGATTATACAAATGTTAATTTCACGGCACAGACGGTCGTTTCGGAATACGATTCCTCATCAGTAGTGCTTGGACCAAAGTTATAAAACCAAAAAATCATTATGTGTAACGTCTAGTGCCAAGGTAATGTGATAGTTAAGAAATGACTAAAGGATTACTATTTAGGGAGTTAGTTTCAGTTTTGCCTAAGATGGTTTTGGTCACGCCTCATCAGTAGTACTTGGACCAAAATTTGGAATCCAAAATATTTTCCAAGATGGTGAAAAGATATCCAGAGAGCACTACTGGTTAGGAATTGTATTTTGAAACGGCCATCTAGTACTGTAAAATTAAAACTAGTATAATATGTAATTTAAACCCTTGAGCCGATATGTCTGCTGGTGACTGGTGCCCCGAGGATTTCACAAACTCAGAAGGCAATAATTTTGTATATTGTCAGAAATATACTATAATTATCTAAATTTACTGCAACTTAAAATTTGAAATTTCTCAAAAACTAAGGTGTACTCCCTCATGGAAAGTATTTCCTTAGCTTAATTTGGTGGGTAGCTTTTCAACATCTTCAAATAATTTTGGTTTCATAATTTTGGTCCAAGCACTACTGATGAGAAATTCTATTCCGAAACGGCCGTCTAGTGCTGTAAAATTAAAACTGGTATAATATGCAATTACACATAACCAAACTTATCGATAAAAAACTTTGATCCTTATTTCTCATATCAACATCTTAAAATATTTGGATTTCTACAATTTTGGGCCAAGCACTACTGATGAGAATTTGTATTCCTAAACGACCGTCGAGTTCTGTAGAATTCAAACAGGTATAATAGCAATTATAATCTATAGATCAAATTAACTAAATAATCATTATTTGTAACGTCTAGTGCTCAGCTCATGTTTAAGGTAGGGAATGTGAAAGAGTAAATGATGTATTCTTGTTTTAATTTTAATTTTTTAATTTTAAAATTGGTGGATCCAATAACTTAATTATAATTATTTGTAACGTTGTGGCTGATGTAGGTAGCTAAACTGGAGGTGTTACCCTTCCCCTACTTCACTTCCCTGATAGATATTCACATGTTAAACATAATTTGCCAGTTTCAAAGTATTTACTTGGCTTTTGGGTTGTACATTTGTACATGAATAAGTACGATTGTGTTTCATTGCATTTGGCTGTAAAGTCTGTTTATATTACTTGAACTACATTTCAAAATTAAGTCATGATAAAATCGACGATAAAAGGTCGACATCAAACCCTCCTTGTTACAATTATCTCTTTGCAAGTATTTTATCAATGTGGCAAATAAAAAATATAAACACATACAGTACAGAAATGAACCAAACCATTTACTTGGAAAATCTAGTGATGTGAAATTTTAAGAAGCATACCTAAAATAAAACGATATGACAACATTTTTCCTGTAAATTAGATATAATTTCCGTATTTACACTTAATAGCTAGGGTAATTTTATTTGAACTTTAAAGAATTGTTTGTCTTATCATAAAGGTGAAGCATAAAACGTCAAAGAATTGTTTCTATGTTTCCGGGAGAAGAATCAGGAAGTAGTAATAATGGCATTGCCAGGTAGAAGACGACAGTAGAAACACGATCGTTCAGATTAAAAAATAAGCTGGCGCCATGACCAAATCATTAAAGACTAAGGTATACTCCCTTGTGCATATTGAAACAATATTCAGTAGCCAAAAGGTCAATCTATTTGTTAATCACAGCATATACAACATAGAAACTACAGTACAGACCTGTCGAAAGTTAACGTCAAAAAGCCACCGAGTTGCCGATATGTGAATAATTATTCGCCAGAAATCTTCGGAAGTATAGATAGCAGTTTTCGATATATAGGCATCAAGATGGCGCTAAGATGGGGTGCAAATTTGGTAGTAATTCGTTACCTTGGTGTTATACTTTCTTCAGGGGTGTACTGTTGTTCGAAATGGCTTTGGTATTAAATTGTCAAACACTGTGCCACTTCAAAGTCATGATAGGTTTATTGTGGCTTGATTATCGAGTTGTCTTATGACCACTTGCCCCTCACCACTTAGGTACATATCTTTAATGTACTTAAGGAGAAAGGAGAAAAGTATTAAAATACTTAGTCTGATTTTTATACATCAACAATCTGTTGTTCAGTACTAAAAGTGCAAAACCAAATTATCTGTTTAATCAAATATAGGATTTCGTTCTAGTTTATAATCAATTGCAAAACGCACGCCATCGGGGATAATTAACTTAGCTCATTTCCGTATTGTGTTCGATAAGAAAGCTATCCTAAAATTAGGTTAATTTCACGACAGTATAAGCTTTTCCTGGTCAAAGGAATTTTTTTCATTTTTTTTATATTTAATAAAACCAACATATAGCTTACAGGTGACTCGACATTAAGACAACTGGTCATTAACACAGAACCTTAAACAGACAATAGATATTATCTTGTATTATTCTTTTACTTTTGAGACCTCAATTATCCAATTTTGTTAAACCAATAATATCTTAAAGTGCATATATAATACAATGAACCGTTTTTATACTCAGTAATTCTCTAGCATCTGCTTGCAAATAAATTGTTGACTCGGGGATATTGCAAGCCTAGGTTTATCAAGGCCCTCAAAAAGTTTTATGGCCGTCATCACAGTATTGTTGATAAGTTTGATGTCTTTGTGTCCAGGATTGCCCTGGATATATTTGACGTCTCATAGTTCTATGTTCCTTTCACACAATTTTGATTACACACATGGCGGGTGTAGCTGGCTAAACAGGAGGTGCTTACCCTTCCGGAGCACCCGGCCTCATTTCCCTGGTGGAAGTTCACGTGTCTAACCTAACTTGTCAGTTCCAAAGTCTTTACTTTGCTTCTGGATTGTGATTCGAACATTGATTAGTATGTTTGTTTTTGATGTTATTTACATATTATAACACTTTTGATTTAACAGCACTAGACGGTCGTTTCGGAATACAAATCCTTATCAGTAGTGCTCGGACCAAAATTGTAAAACCAAAATTAATTTCAAGATGTTGAAGATATCCAAAGGACCAAAAATATATTTTACCAAATTTTGCCAAGGAAATACTTTGCATGAGGGGGGTATACCTTAGTTTTTGCGGAATTTCAAATTTTAATCTTTTCTTGTTCAAAGCATTTTTAAAATTATTTTTTTATTTTCAATTAGACCAACATACAGAGTACATTTGACTCGACATTAAGAAATTGGTCATACACATAGGACCTTGTACAGGTCAGACAGAAGATATATCTTGTATTAACCCTGTCTTTTTGAGGCCTCAATTATCTATTTCTGGTAAACAAATAGTAACTTAAAGTACACGTATAATAAATAAACCAATTTCTGCTCAGCAATTCACTAGTATCTTGATATGATATGCATTAAAGCCTAGGGTGATCCAATTTTATTTGCTGAAGTCTGAGCCGAGCATGTATTACCGTATTATTCGATTTTATATTCGATCTAATTGTTAATAAAAAGAGAAAATGCCTTCTGCTTCAGTTTGATTACATAAATGAGTTGATTGAGAATTCCCAAATTAAACGGGTATTTGTAATGAAAGGACTGCCATGATACTAGTCAAAGTTTATCCAACGCAAACATTAAAGTCTATGTTTAAATCACAATACCAAAAGCAGGGTAAAAACTTGGGAAATTAACTAAATGTAAACATCAATCCCAGGGAATTAAGGTGCCCCAGAAGGTAAGCACCATGTGCCTAACTGACTACACCCACTACGTGTGAATTCAAAGTTAAAATGAAAGGAACATGGAACTAAGAAACGTCAAAGATATCCAGAGTAAGTATGAATACAGTGACATAAAATAATAGTAATAATTGTTCAAAACAAAAACACAAATCCATACTTTTTTTTAAATTTTAAAAAAGAATATGGACAAGAAATCTTAACGATACCCCTGCTCCCTGAGTTTGTAGAAAATTAATAGACCAAGACGATAGAACGTGGACATTTGGGAACCATTCGGGATGCCATGATTATGGGGATATGTGACTGCAACACCTCCACCATCGGTTATTGTAGAACATGTGACTAGAACATCTGCACCTGCGGCGTCAGTTATTGTGGATGCACCTAGTGATGCTGATCTAATAGAACCAGAAGAAATATATCTGGGACTGCCTGAAGTCATAGACAGCGAGGAGCAACTTTCACCATAGAATATATCAAAAAGACACCGTAGACCTTCTATCCTCTAATCCTATCAACAAGGGTCTGTAACATCTCTTAATATATATACCAGCTAAATCCATTGTCAGTTCCTCATCTCGTATCTTTTCCGTACTTTTTACGTCAAAATAATATAGATAAATAAAAAAAATACATCAAAATAAAATAAGCTACATTTTATGGTATGTTAAAAAAAGCCATTTTGTTTGTAATATAAAAAGGGAGAATGCATATTGTAAAACCTTTTAAACTGCAATCAACGACTGAAGTACGTTCTTTAATAGAAAATCAAAAACAAAGATACTAATCAAAAACAAACATACTTATCCATTTTCCGAATCACAATCCAGAAGCAAAGTAAAAACTTTGGAACTGACAAGTAGGTTAGACACGTGAACTTCCACAGGGAAGTGAGAGCCGGTGCTCGGCGGAAGGGTAAGCACCTCCTGTTTAGCTAGCTACACCCGTCACGTGTGTAATCAAAATTGTGTGAAAGGAACATGGAACTATGAGACGTCAAATATATTCCAAGGCAATCCTGGACACAGAGACATCAAACTTATCAACAATACTGTGATGACGGCCATAAAACTTTTTGAGGGCCTTGATAAGCCTAGGCTTGCAATATCCCTGAGTCAACAATTTATTTGCAAGCAGCCTACTTCGTTGTACAAAGTCCCCGTAGCGGGAACAAGCTCTACCATAGCGTATTAATTGGGAAACAAATACACCATAAGCAGGAGAAGCAGGTATATTGCTGCATAAAAAAGGAAAGTTGACAATAGAAAAATTGAAGTCATCACGTTTGTCATAAAGTTTCAAATGTAGCCTTTCTTGTGCGTCATAATTCAGGTATAAGTCTAAATATGAAGCAGAACTTGAGGAATCAGTCGTGTCTTTTATTTCAAGCTCACTAGGATAGATGACATTTACATAGTCTCCAAATTTAGGATTGTTAAGAGACAGAACGTCATCTATGTATCTGTATGTTGAGTTGAATGATTTGGCGACAGTTTTCTCTCCAGATTTAACAAGGTTCTGCATAAATTCTGCTTCGTAAGAATAAAGAAACAAATCAGCAAGCAATGGTGCACAGTTTGTACCCATTGGTATACCGATTGTTTGCTGAAATACTATATTACCAAACACAACAAATATGTTATCTATCAAAAACTCCATGTCCAAAAAACAAGATGAGCAAAGTAAAAACTTAGAAACTGACAAGTTGGGTTAAAAACGTGGACTCGAGCTAAAATTGTATGCTAGTGTAAAAAGGTGACTTGACCCTTCCTTTCATATAAACATATAATTTTCTATGTCATTTCGACGATCTTGACATTTTAACACGAGTCATCAGTTGTAATTTGTAAAAAATACGAAAATGTTCCCGATATAATAATAACTTAGGTAACCTAATATAACATTACTTTTCATTTACTAAAGCTATTAGCACCAGTTTCTCCTCCCCTTTAACCCTTTTTAATTAACATTTTATCTTTAGATATCCTCTTGTCCTGCTACGCAATGATTAAATGCATTCATGGACCATTACAAAAGCGGAAGTAAGGGCTTCTGTGTCAAAGTAGCATATAAGTATATATAAATCTATCTGTCTTTTGCTAATCCGATTATAATGGACAATTCACAGATGATAAGTTCTGAATTATATAGATCTGCAGGGCTAACATTTTAATGGACGTATTTACACTGGTATTTTGTAAAAGTAACTGGAATGACCTTTGAAATTAAAAGTTACTTTTGCCAAACCTGTCTATTTGATTCAAGAAATCCTCCTTTTAAAAATTCAAATCGTGTAAGCATGTACTTATTAGAGCCGAAACAGCTAAGAACACAATAAAATGAATAATAATAGGATTGGGACGATATATCAGTAAACGATATTTACAATTACGATACGTATATCGATACAATTGCTTTATCGCAACTCTAAATTCCCAAACTTTCCATGTTCAATTTGACTTTTATAAACACCGGAAGCGACGACAACGTGACAGTTAAATAACAACATGGAAACACGGTTGAGTAATTGATAATATAGTTCCTTCACACTCAAAGTCTGATGTATGGAAGTCTTTTTGACTTGTGTAATTGTTACATGTCATCATACCAAATAGTTGACTGGTTGAGAGCATTAAAAATAAATATTGTAAAATGTGTTTTAAAGTGCCTACATCTCTGAAACGTTTGGTAAAAATACAATAATGGCTAAAGGGGGCAAAATTTAAGTAGCACCATGTAAAAAACGACTGTAGTCCATTAAGTGTCCTCTTCTCTTCAGAAGTGCGTGAATGCAAAATTGAATGCAGAATGCAATACATCAAAAACCATAATAAAATTTCATAAGGCAAAACTAAATTTGCACAGATCGCTTCCACACAAACATATGTACAAAGAGCATTCTAGGGCGTTCCATTTCAAACATGCCACTCACGTCCCTCCCCCCCAAAAAATAAAATGAAAAATAAAAAAAATAAAAAAATTAAACTCCATATTTACGCTTATAACACTCTTACCAAAGAAAGAGTTCACTTATTCAATTTGCATATCCGCCATATTTGATGATGATTTGCCATTTTTCTCAATGACTCGTTATAGTAAATATTTTAAATTTGGCGCCATACAGAACTTGCACCAAGTGGCGGAACAAATGTCTTCTATATTATTTAACCCTACACCGGTACATAAACTATAATCTTGTTTTTATTACAATATTTTAAATTTTTAAGGTTCCTTTTAACTTTCAATTTACGAAGCGACGTTGTTCTATATATAGCTATGTAACAGATATTCAGTTTTGACAAAATTGCAAATTCTGCTAACTTTGGCTCTATTTTTCAAACCATAACCACATGATCTCAATTGTCCGCTTTGATCATGGAGACCTGGTATATTTTATCCGACACATGCCAACTTTTTCATTCTAGCTTTCAATTTGAGGGTTCCTTTTAATATAAAAAATAACAAAAATCGAAAAGTGAAGAATTTTGAAACTTTTGGGGAAAACGTAGAAAACCACATTCAAAATTGACAGAATAAAATAAACTCGATAGCAACATTCATAAGGACACCGGATATCAATTGTATAGGGGGTCAAAGGGGCTAGACTGTCAAACTAACTTATTTGGCGATAGATGTGTTTAACGCCTCTTGTTTTCATATCTTCCTGGGAACAAAACTTCGCGATCACGTGACCAAAAAAAGCTATGAATATTAATGAGGAGCGAACTGCTTCTTCCACATGTGAAGTCATGCCAGATCTACTTTATTTGTTGCACGTGCTAGTGGTTCTTTGATGCTGTGACTTAATTGTTATTGGTAATAAGTTTGATGTCTGTGTCCAGGATTGCCCTGGATATATTTGACGACCTATAGTGCCGTGTTCCTTTATAACTCAAATGTAATTAAACACATGGCACGTGTAGCAAGCTAAACAGGAAGTGCTTATCTCTCTGCAGCACCGGACGCACATTTCTAGTGGAAGTTCACGTGGTAACTTAAAAAACTTGTTAGCTTCAAAGTTTTTTTTTAAATTTGCTGCTGGATTGTGATTTGAACATGGATCAGTATGTTTGTTTTAGATAACTTGACATGTACATTATTCTCATGTTACGCGGCATCCAGACTAAACATTACTTATTCAAGAATTTGGTTTTTGCTTTTCTTTTGTTTTTTGAATAGTAAATTATAAATTATTCTTAGATGATAAAGTTAATTAAGTTTAAAATAAATTTCTTTTTTATTTCTTGATTGCGTAGGAATATGGTATCAAAATATATATTTCTTACGTCATATCCTAATGCCTTGGGATATCATAATACGTCAAATAGTATTAGATGTACAAAAATGACGATCAAACGATCAAAAAAAAAACAATGTGGGTAAAAGGCAAAATCTATTTTATTAGTAGGTTCATATTTATGTAGGCCTACCTAGGAGTGTTGTAGATATATATGTGTGTATTGTTTTCATCTTTAACATATAGGCGTTCGTTTTACCATATGTTGTTAATAAATATAGATATCTATAATTAAATCAATGGATATCTTTAAATTATATAGAAAAAACTATATTCGTAATTGAAGAGAGATATTTCTCATTCAATTAGATATATTTTCCGTCCACGATATTTGAAATCGACTGTAGTTAAACATACTTTAGCCCTCAAAGTGAGTTTAAAAACTAAGTATCAAGCTTGCTACCATTTTAAAATATCTGGTGGCCAGTAGAAATTCCAAGTGGCCAGGCAATTTTTTTCCCAAATGAAGGGAAATTAACTTTTTAATTAAGGCATCTTTTGGGCATGGAGAACAAAAATACACATTTATATAATTGACTTACAATCACTTGCATCAGCGTTATTACTAAAATATGATTTTGTCCATTATATTGTCTGAAATGGCAACAGTATCATGAAAATAATTCTGTAACACAGAAATAATATCTGTTCTATAGTCACAGAAGTTCTAATTTAAATTGGACAAGCTGGCCACCATAATGGGATCATTTACAAATTAAAGGTCGCAGAAACAATTCCAGGTCGATTTGGCCACCATATAGGTAGACAAATTGAGGGTTGTTTTTTTATTATTTAATTAGAAGGTATGTGTTTATTTCGTTAACAAAAATAAAATAATAAGACTTACTATTTAGAGATATCTTTAATTAAATTTCAGATATCATGTTTCAAATAAGATACAATATTTACAATTGAAGTTATATGCCGTATTGTTAATAGATAATTGACGTTTCGCCGACCACGCCCTCAAAGTTCCGGCACTAGCCGCCATCACGGTACCAAAGCAGCGTCACGGCAACCAATGACGTACTTGTGTCAGTGACGCATTATGGCGCAATTAAGGCCGAGTATTTATTCATTTAGCGTATAAATCAAGCATCCGGCCATTTGTTGGAACTTTGTGGGCGTGGCCGGCGATACGTTAATTGGCGCTCCATGTAAAACCGTTATATTTTCGCGTTTTAAGATCAATGAATCTGTTGATTGTAACAAACTATCTATGTAGTTTACATACAATAAAACAATAAAGTATTATTATTATTATTATTAATATACTACAATCAAGTAAATTCAGACGTTCCATTCTATGTTATCATTTTACGGTTAAATACAATAAAGGGTTGTTATTATGTGCATCAGTTAATCGATGTACTTTAAATTTAAACATGAAATAGGGAGTAGTAAATTAAACTTACCATAAGAGTTATCGTTTATTTAATGTGGACGTTGTCATTTTTCCGACAGTGGGTGTCAAGGCAGAATAAAAATTAAATGTTTCAAAATACACACAGAGTATTACGTATTTTGCAATGTTTTGAAATAAAGATTGTTAATATAAGAAATGACAATCTATTTTCGCTATTATTAATAACAATGGTTAATCCAGATTATACATGAACGGCTTTGTCCTCATGTAATTTGGATTGGCAATTGCAATTCATACCTACATCGATAACGAAAAAGAATGTCATTTCTTACATTGATTTGGATTAAGATATTGATTTAGATTTGCTGGAAACAGATTGAAGGGAATTGTGGTTGACATCATTTCACTTGCAACAACTGCTTAACAATGATATAAATAGTTAATTCATAAATTTCTGATTTTTCCCAATGGACTAAATCCTTCTGAATAGAGTTTTATTTTCATTCTAGAAACATGTCCATTACAGAAATTTGTTCTTAAATTTTAAAAAATGTCAAACGGGATTAGCTCTGAGTTTAAAGATGCGCCTACTCCATTTAATGCATAGGGAGTTAAACTGTCAATCATAGCGTATTGGGTCAAAAGTTTATCCTTACTTAAAGGGAATATAGACTCTTATGAAACTTGTCCCAGCTAGAGTTGAATATGACATCTTTTTATTACAAAGAAGGGCTGATATTTTGTGCGTTGGTGTGCATGTGGCAGGTCAATACCGTATTTATACTATTTATCAATGAGACAGTGCCAATCGACTTAAATATATCTCGGAATTTGGTGCATTGGGAAAACACTTTTCATTTTCTTTAGCAAATAGTCTTTAGACATACTGGAGGTCAATTCGCGGTTAATAACCATAAAAACGTTCTGTTGAATATAAAGCAAGAAGCTACTGTTGTGTCTTGTCAACAGCAAGGAATTTATAGTCGCTGGTCTTTTCTTTAAAAGAAAAAATGAATTTTTAAACTGAAAATTAAATACAGCTATGTACAAAACACGTTAGGTCACGTAATTTACGTATCACTGGCTGTCATCACGGTACCAAAGCAGCCTCACGGCAACTAATGACGCAGTAGTGTCAGTGACGTCATTAATTGACACAATTCAGACCGAGTTTTCAGTCTTTTTGTGTGTATTTTAAGCATGCCTGGCCTTTGTCGAAACATTGTGGGCGTGGTCGGCGATCCGTCAATTGACAAAACAGTCAAAAACAAGACCAGAAATGGAAAAACTACACACATCTAGCGGGACTATAAAATTTTTCGAATGAACAATTGTCTAGTGGTATGGTTCTGCTAAGTTCTATTTTAGGTCACAGTATTGTTGATAAGTTTGATGTCTCCGTGTCCAAGATTGCCATGAACATATTTGACGTCCCATAGTTCCATGTTTCTTTCACAAAATTTTGCACACGTAACGGCTGTAGCTAGTTAAAAAGGAGGTGCCTGCCTGCCCTTCCGAAGCATCCGGCCTCACTTCTCTGGTGAAAGTTCATGTGTCTAACCTTACCTGTCAGTTTGTAAGTTTTTACTTTGCTTGTGGATTGTGATTCGGACATGGTTTAGTATGTTTGTTTTTGATTAGGTCCTTGACCATCCCATAATTATACAACAAATATACGCTTATTTACCAATAAAATGTGCCTTATATTACCAATAAATGAAATGACAATTTGTCTTGTTCTTTGTTGTATTGCCATGTACATGGTTTGTTTAACTTCAAAGCCTCAAACTTCTTTTCAGGTCTTTCTTTTACATCAGGTCTTTATTCCGTTAGCATAAAAACCTGGAGGTTATTAAAATCTCACAACAATACATATAGTATTAGTTATAAGACACTACGTGGGCACCAGGTCGATTGTGAAGAAAAATATTCCCGCTGGAATACAATACTGGACGTCACAGACTTTATTTAAAGCTGTCTTGATTTATGTGATTGGACAGATTTACTGCTTGGGCTCGAAAACAAAATACAAATGATAGCTGTTAGGTCCTTTCTTCTATAGAGACTGCTGATTGATGACAGTGCACAGTACAGGGCTGTCGAAAGTTTAACCTAACAAATAGCCACCGAAGTTCAAATAATAATAATCATTTAATTAAAATTTGTTTACACAATACAAAACAATGGAGACCACGTGACCATTTTTTTCCTTTATACCTGAATAAAAAAAATTTAGGTTAGCTCCGCCAACTTGCCCCGTTTTGGCGGATTTAACCGGAACTTCTCCATTGTTTACATCTGCAATACACATCACTATGAATAAGATCACTATTATAAAAAAAATCGGGTCATATTCATCCGCCTCATGATGACTATCGATGTAGATATTATTAAACTTGATTTAAATGTTTTTTTAGATTTTTTTTTTTAAATTTCTTGAATAATTAAAGAATGTCTAAATTAAATTATAAGGAAAAACTGTGATATTATTATATTGTAGCGCATTATCCAGTGTGCAAATCATTTTTTCTTTTATACACCAATAAAAAAAAAATATCACAATTATTCCTTAAGTAAAAGAAGAACTGTCTCTTGAGAGGAAATTATAACATGAATAAAAACCATAAATTATGGTAAAAACTTCAAAACTTGTTAGTTTGTGATTAGCAATTCAGTAAAACGTGTCCAATTTCAATAAGAAAATAAGCTCGGGTGTCCCGGAAGTGCGATGCCCGCCTCTTGAACTAGCTACAGTCGCCACTAATTTAACCAAATTAAGAATTAGAATTGGGAAATAATATTTTGAAAATGAGATTAAGATTAATAAAACTTAACCCTTCAAGAATGCTAGTTTATCTTTCCGACATGGCATTACATTTATTCAAAGCTGTATATACAGCGATATTGCACAAACAAAAACCTATGTAAAAATCCAATTTGGTGTCATATCACTTCTGATGGTAATTTAATCATTCAATGTAAATATAATATTGATTCTATATGTGCTACTTGGGAATAAACAGATAAAACCTATGTCTGGTCAAAGATCCTACATTTGAAAACATACTGACATGAGCAAATAGTAAACATATATTTAACCTATATCATTTAATAGCGTAAATATCAGGCTTTATTCCTTTCCTCGGAAGTTAAATGATTAGGATCTCAGGAGGTCGTGGGTACACTGTAAAAAATTCCAACGCTTTACATGTTTAAGGCATGTTTAATATTTAACCACTAGTGTATGACTTTTTAACAGGCATGCTTAAATACTTAACACGTAACGTTTAAAAATTGCGTTTTTATAAACAGTAAGATTGAAATAAACAGTAGTGATGAAGTTAAACACCGGCGTTTAATATGAAAGCTACTGTATTGCATTTGATTTTTTAATCGTACACGTGTGTTACGCTATTTCAAAATACATAATATCGTTAATGTTATAAAAAATGTTGCACAAATTTTATTTTTAAGTATGAATATTTGTATTATAACGTTTGGAATAATTACACATCTTTACGAAATGTATTTTCCGTTGAAACAGCAGTTTCGTGAAGTCGATATTGTCCTTGAGCAATTTATGAATACTCAAATATTGTATTTGGTCAAGTGATCTTTAAAGCTCTTAACAAGATGCGACAAACTCAATTTAGATATAACAAATTAAACACGCGTGTTTAATTTAACACACAGATAAATGACGGATATAAACACTCGTTCTTAAACACATGTGTTTAAGCGCAACAAAAATGTTGAGGCGGGAAAATCGATCACGTGGTGTTTTCTGCGCGTTCCAAGTACATCCTCGATCGCCATTTTAGAAACAGCCTGTGTGTACAGAAAGAGAAGGATTTTAGATGGTAATTCGGGGTTTTCAACTAAACATTTAAATTATTTTCAAAGATAATCAAGATGTAGGTTTTTACATTGTATTGGGGTGAGATTTAAACTTACAAAGTTACAGCAGTCTTGGTTCTTTTATCACCTGGGCACTCGTTTGATGTGGGCCAGGTTATACCGTATCACCTCGCCCACATCAAACGAGTGCCTGTTTTTGCACAATTTTGCATAGCCCCCCCCCTTCCTATTATTGAGCAAAACGATGTGTGTTGTACCTAAATTTCAGTTTCACTCCCGGAAAATTATTGATCTCGATCCGTTTTTGCTTTATCTTTTATTTTTGCAATATTGCTTCCTCTTTGTCACTTCATTAGATCTATATTGTGTGTAAGTATTTTCTCACTCCCGATTTACCCCTAAAAATGAATGAATTAAGGTGCTCTTTGTGTTTTTATAGTACGTGGGGCTTTTAAAAACACAGATCGCATATTGTCCGTCTACATAAAACTGTCTGACCCAAGTTTCATAGTGCATTGCAGGAGTGAAGATTAGCAGGGGCCCAGTAGCACATGGCTCCTTAAAATCAATCTTGGCCCCTGAATGTTTACACATTTTAGATATGAATTACTGTTTAAACTTTTCTGAAGTGAGTTGGGCCTTTAACTCAAAATAGTTAAGCTTCATCCCTGCATTGTAGTGTAGGAAATTATGCATTCAGCACAAGAAAATGGGTTTCATATTGGTCACATCTAAAGAGAAAGCATAATGGCTTATTTCTGAATAATATTCAGCAAAATTATATACATGTAGCTATAGATTGTATTAAGGAAATAGAAGTATAAAATAGCCTGCAGAACAATTCACAGCATCAGCTGTAAACATGCCATAAGCAAAACTTATTGTATCGGAAGGTGATTTTGTGAAGGAAGGGAAGGAGTCTCTTATCTAGAACTTTTTAAAAATTCTTTTTTAATACTATGTGCTGAAACACTATGTAGTATGTAACAGTATTTACAGGAAGGTTTTGGGAGTAGGGACAATAAGTTTTAATCTGATCACAACAATAAAAGTAGGTCTAGTAGCTGTTCTACTCTGTTTCTGTTTGTCTATTCATCACAACTGGGATACATGCTTTGTGTAATCTAAGTTCTACTGTTTTGGTCCAATCAATATATGAAAAATTCAAAGTAATTGAAACAGAAAATATTTTTATGTGATTGTTTTCAAGAATTGTGTTTTTTAACCATAAAAAAATATTCTATTTTTTTGCCAATTTTTTCAAAAACTTCAAGTATTCTCTGGTACTATATAAAATAGCCAGTAAATCAAATGAATATTAATACATAGACTTTAAATGAAATATTTAAGACTATATGTAATTTGAAAACAAGATGCATATAAAAAAAATAGTTTGTTGAATATGAGTTATTTGCCTTGTTAATGGAAACCCCATAAGAAACTAAAACTCCTCAAAAACTGCTATCCCCTACCTATAATTATTTAGGTTTTTTCACATAAACATTTTATGTATATAAGAGCATATCAATAACAAAATATATTCTGTTGCAATTAGTTTGAGACCAAACTGTAGATTGACTGCACTATTGCAAAGCTATATTTTTTTTAAACTTTGCACATGTTTATTTTTACAACAAGACTTCCCACCTCCTATTTTTGACAGTGTTTGTGTTTTTCTCTTCAACTGGTCTTGGTCATTTTTCAGAAATATATGTCATTGTTGGCAATGTTTAAGTGTTATCTTGTTGAAAACCCTTTAGTTCTAAAATTCATTTTCTATCTAGAATTATTAAAAATGCCTGTAGTAAGAGTTTGGAATGGAGAAGGAACAAGAAAGAAAACTATGTTTGCAAATAACTTGCAAGAACTGGTTCAGAAAGGTAACATTTAGATATTTCTGTGGAAACTTAAGGCAACATCACTTGCAAAAATTTAATTTTATCATTTTTTGTTTGAGAGAATGGATTATTTTGTCGCACACAATAATCTAATACTTAAATTGTTTATTTATAGATTAGGTTAATGCTGTTTAACGTCTCAGTCAAGAATATTTCACTGATATCCAGATGTCACCAGCTATTGACAAGATGCAGAATTTTGCCATGCATTGTGCTGATGGCATAATACAACAGGGATTTTTATCATGCCATGCCTACTTTGACACGGGGCCTCCATTATTTCAGTTTCCCTCCAAAAAAAATGAGACTGTCATTTCGTAATGTGGAGTATAGTCACTACCCTCCTTCGAGTATTGGGTCAGACCCAGCCTAGGTTTGAACCCACAACCTCCGACATACCGAACAAGCACTCTACCAACTAAGCTACTATAGTGGTGTATATTTATATATCTTGATGGATTAATATCAGTGAAACTTACTTTAGGGGAAGTTATCTAATCTGAAAAAAGATAATTAAAATTCAGGGGGGCATGCTCTACCATCAAGATATTTTCCTACCATGTTTTTTGAGAAATCTTGTCAACATCCTTCAAATGGACTTTTGACACTGCCAATTAATGCATGTCCATCAGTTGTGAGGGGCCATAATGACCACAACCAGTAATATGATGGAGAAAAAAAATCATGGTTGAACTGGGGAACTCCAATATTATATGTGAGTGCTCTACCACTGAGCTAATAAGGCTACATGAAATTGATTGACTGATTTATACATGCATTTCTTGGCTTTATGACTAATCAGGCATTTTGTTGGGGTTTATTTTCAAAAGGGAGCAATTTCAAGCAAGAAATATTTAAAATTCCAATAAACTTTCCAAATAACAATTAATACTTTTTATAATATTAAACACATTAGTATTATAAAAGTCAGTTTTAGGACTTATTGGTCAAAGTATTTACATTTACAACTTTACAAATTAATACAAATCTGTTAATTTTTATTGTGTATAGGGTCTCTAAAATGTGAAATTCAATGTGAACTATCTGAAATAAGAGTGGCTCTGGAGGGATGTGGTACAGATATTGAGGATGATGATGTTTTTGAATTCTTATGCCATGGTAAAGTTTTTATGCTGCTTTGCCCTGGGGAGATGTGGAATTTGAAACAGAAAATACTGAATCTCAGACAAGCAACAGGTATTACTATTACTATATATAAAATAATTGCACCCCAACTTGTTTGAAATGTGTAAAGGGGTCAACCTCTCTCCATCTATCTGTCTGTCTGTCCATCGTCTGGCTATGTAAATTGTGTTCCATTCATAGCTTCCACATCTATGGATGGATTTTTTACAAACTTTGCACAAATGTAAAACAACATTTGAAATGTGTCTGTCGCGTCAAAGGTAAGGTCACAGGGTCAAATCTAAGTTTCTGTGTCCAAATACATGTATTGTGCTTGTTCCATAACTGCATGTAATGAAGTATTTTATCAATCTTGGAACAAATGTATACCAACATTAGGCAGTGTTGCATACTGAATTTAGGTCAAAGGTCAACATTATAAGGTCAAATCATAATGTTGGTAATCATTAAGCAATATTTTAACTATTGTCATTTTATTTTAAGATGTGCTTGTATTGCTTAGAAACATACACATGATAGTTATTTAAATTATGTTGTCATTGATACATGTTGTTAATTGATCAAAGTATAACACTAAAACACTTTCTTTGATTTTTAACAGAAAGTAATGACTACAGTAAACATTACACCACATGAAACGGAATTATTCAATGCACAAATTGAATTACCCATACCATTGTTAGCAGGCACATCACCTTCTGTCATTGGCAGAAACATGGTTACTGTGGTAACAAAACTACCCCAGTTTACAAATTACATCAAAGGAAAGCCAAGTCAAAACAAAACCAAAGAAGTCTGGAGTAAAGTTAATAACATTAGTGCTGAATTTTTTTCTTGATAAGTTCCCTCATATTAGCCATAGTTCTAAATATCAAGCAATTGGAGAGAAAATTTACTGCATGTACCCAGACATCAGCCACAGTCATGGAAGTACACCATGGGTAAGCCATACATATGAATCCATGTTTGTATTAACCTTTATTTACATAGTTTTCAGTAAAGTTTTGTCTTGCATAGTTGTGTTGCTCCAAAGGCCATATGTGAATCCATGCGAGACAAATGTTGCAATTTGCGATACTTTTAGTTTTTATAAGTTGTGACAAAAATTCATCTCTAATTTCTAATTAGAAATTATGTTCAAGAAGATTTAACGTTTGTTAACAAAGACTTCTGAGCCAGTGCAAACCCTGTGTTTTACCAGTTTTGACAATGTTTTGCATTTAAATTATATTTTTGGATTATGATACGAGTGGTGTATTTGTATTAATCATTTTTGATCTTATTACGGACATTATTTTAATTCATTTATGTATTCTGTCTTTCAGAGGCCACTTAGATTTTTGCCATGTCTACAGTATGTGGAAAGAAATACCCAAAGGATAAGGGTAAAGTGTTAAAGCAGAAGCATACTTATCATAAAAAGTAAGAATTCAGACTTTGCAATTTGCAATTGTAAAAGTTAAGTCATGGTAGAAATCACTCGAGTTTGTTCTTCATAATACATGTAGGTTGTTGTTGTAATATGGTCTTGCATCACATCAACAATTTGCCAGCGAATTTTTTTTAATCTCTTGAACCAAGTTTGAGTATGAATGAGTAATGCATGTATGTCTCATTGACTGTCTTGTTTGAAATGCTTAGGACATCTTAGTTGCTGTATCATCTTGCATATGTACGTAGCAACAGAGTGCACTACTCCCTCAGTCAATTGTGAAAAAGTTGATACTCTTTATGCTGAGCAAAATTTGAGAAAGTAGCAATTTGGATTTTTATGTCTTGGAAATGAAAAACCCACTAACTAATATCGAGTACTCTATAGTGAATGACCTTGCTGCTGAGCCCCAGGGCGGCCTTGATAGTTAGAAGAAAGCCTTAACTAAATTAAATATTGCAGATTAAGAGTGATGTTCCCAATCCAATAAGACCTAGGGAAGGAAACTCTTCAACTGCATTTTTAGCTCACCTGACCAAAGGTCATGTGAGCTTATGGTATGGTGCAGCGTGTGTATGTGCGTGCGTGTGTGTGTGCGTGCGTGCATTGTTAACACACATTTTCGACTTCTCCTCTAAAAGTACTTGGCAGATTTCAACGAGACTTGGTCAGAAGGATGTCTGGGTCGGTGCAATTCAGATTTGTTCGTGGCATTGCCATGGCTACCATAACTAGGTCAAAGTGACCTAAGGGTGCAAAAATCTTAAAAAATCTTATTCTCCAAAAGTATTGATTGGAGAAAAAATCTGATGTGATATTTGGCTTTTCTAGAGTCTTATGCCTGTAGTTTGTTCATTTCGTGAAATTCGGTCGAAAAATGGGTTACGCATTTTTGCGTTTAATTTTGAAAAAATCGTAAAATAGCTTCAAATTGTTATAACTTGACTACTTGACCAGATAATGACATGGGGTTTTCAGTTTTGACATCTTCTTGTTAGTATCTTCAAAATGAGGTCAAGGTCAATTGTAAAGGTCGTGACCTAATTTTTTTTACCTCTGATTATAATTATTATCTCGAAAACTATAAACTTTTTGTATAGGCATTTATATTAAAATGTTGTAGATATTGATACAACGATCATTTTGATGTATAGAAAAAGGTCATGGGTTCAAAGGTCAAGGTCACAGACGCGAAAACAATACCGAAATGGTTAATTATCTCGAAAAGTATTAACTTTTTGTATAATCATGTATATTAGAATGTTGTAGATACTGATACAACGATCATTTTGATGTATAGAAAAAGGTCATGGGTTCAAAGGTCAAGGTCAGAGATGCGAAACAACACCGAAATGGTTAATTATCTCGAAAACTATAAACTTTTTGTATAGGCATGTATATTAGAATGTTGTAGGTATTGATACAACGATCATTTTGATGTATAGAAAAAGGTCATGGGTTCAAAGGTCAAGGTCACAGACGCGGAAACAATACCGAAATGGTTAATTATCTCGAAAAGTATTAACTTTTTGTATAATCATGTATATTAGAATGTTGTAGATATTGATACAACGATCATTTTGATGTATAGAAAAAGGTCATGGGTTCAAAGGTCAAGGTCAGAGATGCGAAACAACACCGAAATGGTTAATTATCTCGAAAACTATAAACTTTTTGTATAGGCATGTATATTAGAATGTTGTAGGTATTGATACAACGATCATTTTGATGTATAGAAAAAGGTCATGGGTTCAAAGGTCAAGGTCAGAGATGCGAAACAACACCGAAATGGTTAATTATCTCGAAAACTATTAACGTTTTGTATAAGCATGTATATTAGAATGTTGTAGATATTGATACAACGATCATTTTGATGTATAGAAAAAGGTCATGGGTTCAAAGGTCAAGGTCAGAGATGCGAAACAACACCGAAATGGTTAATTATCTCGAAAACTATTAACGTTTTGTATAAGCATATATATTAGAATGTTGTAGGTATTGATACAACGATCATTTTGATGTAAAGAAAAAAGTCATTGGGGTTTAGTATTTACGTTTACTTTAAATCTATCAGCTAGCCATTAGTTATCAGGTGAGCGTATAAGGCTCCATGGGCCTCTTGTTATTTGAAAATATAAAGATGTGTGAACATTTCAAATTACCTTGTAGTAATTTTTTTAATTATTTTCACAAGGACATACCAGATGAACAGAAAGACAAGTCTGTAGAAAGTAAAGAAGAAGAAGCACCAAAATTGGTTTTATTTACCGAAGGAACTGAGAAACTGGAAGAAGTTTTAGTAGTGGGAGATCAATGTTTAATTTACACAAATAGGGAAAAATTCATTGATGGTGTTTTCATTCTGTTGGCTGTTTATTATATTTTTGATTTACAATATCCAAGACAGTATACACAACTTTTTGGATGCATTCAAGATTATGTATTGAATAAACCGTATACAGGACCAACATTTATAAAAAAAATACAGAACTGAACAAAATACTTTGAAAGTTAACTGGCATATATTACAGAGTCCAAGAAATTTAATTTTTGTTTGAATATTATAATAATAAAGCTATTGGTTAATCATTGTTTGTTGTTTTGTTTCTATCTTGGTTTATCATGTGTTGACAATATCATGGCTCGTATTCTGCCCATAAACTCCTACTCCTCCTTATTTGTAGTGTATTGAAAAAATGAGGTGCAAGATAACCCAGAATAAGCTTTGAAAAGAGGAAACCATGGTAACAGGTCATCGATTGTCACATTCTTAAACATCAGTGTTTAAGTAAAATATTAATAAACATGTTTACGTGTTTAAAAATACAAGAATAAACATGTTTAAATGTTTATTATCTGTTGCAAAGCCTTAAACACCTTAAAGTGTTTAACAATTTAACATATGTGTTTAATAGGTGCTTAATTTTTTAACATGTTTAAGTGTTTATTATCTGTTGCAATTTAGTGTTTATTTTCTAAACACTCAGTTTTTACAGTGTACGAACCCTGACAATGAAAATGATTCCAAATGTGAGAAAATTACGTAAATGATAGCATTACAAACAATACCAGACGGCCGATTCGGAATACAATTCCTCATCAGTAGCGATTGGACCAAAGTTGTGAAACCAGTTTTTTTTTTTCAAGATGTTGAAAAGATATCCAAAAGGACCAAAATATATTTAATAAAATTTAGGTGAATACTTTGCTTTTGGAGTATACGTTAGTTTTTGAGGAACTTCAAGTTTTAACTAGCAGCAAATTTAGACAATAGTATATATCTTACAAAAATACACACTTATTGTTTCTGAATTGTGATATCTTTGGAAAAACATACACCAACAGAGATATTGGCTGATATACTGTTTAAAATGTTCAATTCCAAGGACAAAACATTTGTCGCTTTTTTGCAAGTTACCAGAGAGATTAATAATACCGACACTTGTCATTAAATTTGTCTTCAAATTTTGATTATTTCATTACTGAACTGTAACAGGCCCCGATTTTAAATAATTCCTTAACTAAAAGTTTCGTTAACTTAAATCGGTTTCACATAATTTCTTTACTAGGTTTCGTTAACTTCAATCGATTTCACATAATTCCTTAAATAAGAGTTTCGTTAACTTCGATAGGTTTCACATAATTCCTTAACTAAGATTTTCGTTAACTTCAATCGATTTCACATAATTCCTTAACTAAGAGTTTCGTTAACTTCAATAGGTAACGAATAATTTCTTAACTAAGATTTTCTTTAACTTCAATCGATTTCACATAATTCCTTAACTATAACTAAGATTTTCTTAAATAATCAAAAACAAACATACTAATCCATGTCCGAATCATAATCCAGAAGCAAAGTAAAAACTTTGGAACTGACAAGTTTGGTTAGACACGTGAATTTCCACCAGGGAAGTGAGACCGGGTGCTCCGGAAGGGTAAGCACCTCCTGTTTAGCTATTCACCTCCTATGTAATCAAAATTGTGTGAAAGAAACATGGAACTATGAAACGTCAAATATATCCAGGGCAATCCTGGACACAGACATCAAACTTATCAACAATACTGTGATGACGGCCATAAAACTTTTTAGAGCCTTGATACGCCTAGGCTTGCAATATCCCTGAGTCAATAATTTATTTGCAAGCAGCCTACTTCGTTGTACAAAGAATATGAAATATGAAATTTTAATAATTTTGTTAATTAATTTTTAAAATATTCAAAAATTTTAGGTGTCATTTGGAATGTCACGTAAAAAGTTATATTATTAAATATGTTTAATTTTTAAATTCAACAAGAAGATTGTCAGAAATCTCTACATTACAGTTTAGGTAATGATTGTGAAACTGGGACCAGAAACGATATATTTTTCTGTACAATGAACTGAGAATTCCATGTCCGTCATTTAAAAATTGTTGATAGTAAGTTTTACCTCCATATACCAAAACATCCTGGATATATCTGATCTCCCATGTCCATTTCATGCTAAGTTTGATTTCACGTGGCGGCTGTAGCGAGCTAAACAGGAGTCCTTACCCTTCCGCAGCACAGCGCGCGGACTTATTTCCCTCGTGAAAGATTGTATGTTTAATTTAATTCAAGAGATTTCAAGGGTTTTGCATAAACCGGTACGGTATGTCTGGTGTCTGATAGATATTTCAGAAAATCAAAACAAAACCAAAAACCCCTGTGACACCAATAAAACTAACCTAATTTAAGCCAATACAGGATAAAACAAGAGAAAGTTTTTGAATACTAACGCAATTAAGTAAATTAAATTGACTATGGACCGGCAGACCATTCGTTAGCGTTATTAACTTATTTTAACATCCGTTAACTGATACGAAGTGATGCGAATGACCACATCATTATCAGAACATCGCTGAAACGGTTGTATTGAGTATAAGAAAGTTTTCAATATTTCGCGTGTGTAGCTAACGATAAACGATGTGCTGGCCCTTCCGGAGCATCAGGTCTAGCTTCCCTTACCTAGTGGAACGTTACGTATTTACTTGCAATATTCACTTTGCTTTTGGGATTGTGATTATGGACAAGCATGTTTGAGTTTAGTGTTCAACTCTTCTTCATTTTGATAGTTATGAATTCCGTTCGTCCACGTGTCACAATTATTCTTTTAATACGGTCCGCCAGATATTGATAAACTTTACATATTGATCATGTGACGGTAAAGAGTTATGGTTCTATGTTTTTTCTATGATTTTCACGGGTCAGATATTCTATATGGTTCCTTTTAATATTTCGTTATTCATTATACTTTGCTTTGATTAAAATTTGTTTTTCTTTTCTTTTTTTTTGCAAGGTAACATGTACCTGAATATTATGCTTAGAAACTTTTATGTTATCAAAGCAAAGTAACCTCGTAGCTGACTTATATTCTTAAAGGAAGTCAAGAGCAAAAGAAGGACAAAAATATATTTTATCAATTAAAATTATAATTTAAATAAAGTATAGTTAGATAAAAAACAAGCATGAAGAGATCTTTTCAACCAACGGATTTCAAGTAGCATGAAGAGATCTTTTATATCAACCAACGGATTTCAAGTGGGTTTTTACTTAAATATGTTATATGTATTGAGTGTAGCGTCTTTACAAACCTTAATGATTAATATCACAAATAATTACAAAAGATAATCTCCTTCAAATTGACCCTTTTTCGAAAAAAGGTGTTGGTTATTTTAAATCGAAACCTTTTTATTTGGTTAGCTATAATAATCATCCAAAAAAAGTGCAATTGGTTATTTTTCGTAAAAAATATTTATATCGTGGTTTTTGCTATAACATTTGTTCATCAAACATTAAATATAAAAGTCATACATTTATATCAGCAAGGATTTGAGAGGTCATGCCATTACGCTTACATACAACAATAGACCGGATATATATACGATTTACTTGTCTCCTTCCAATTAATTCAGTCTGTCATTTCTAATACCAGGAATTTATTTCTCTCAAAGATATCTAATATTTACTACATGTTATTTCCGGAATGTTGCTAAAATGATGCCAAAAACATTATAAGATATATACAAGAGCATTGGAGTTGACATGTTTTAACCGGCTGGAAAAGAAGAAGTGGAAATTGGAATTTTATAACAAATGTCACATTTAAACCTGTCAAAATAAACGAAGCTAATTCACGCCTCCAAAATAACGTTTTTCTCTTTTGATTTTTTGTACCAATTTCAATTGTCATTACATGTGCAAACATCGTTAGTCAAAAGTCTGTCGTAATTAGTGTATCGTACTACTTAGATTTAATCAACCGTTTAAATATGTTAGCTGTTCTTTGACATCGTTAGTAATGGTAATGACTCAATTTACACTAGAATTCCTGTATCAGTGAACCTATACAAAAGTCTTCCAAACGAGAATTGAGTTGCAATCGGTTTTTGAATGTTGCCATTTAAGACAAAAAGAATCCTTTTGAATTTTACCCACTCTTTGTAAAGTTTCATCTAGTTTGATTTTTCCATTTCCATGGCAACAGTTGCAGGTTTTAAAATTTTTAGCCAGGAAATAATTTCAGTACTCCTGTTAAATTTAATCAAAATTGAAGCACTTTAAAATTTTTTTTTTTGCTTTTTTCCGTTTCCATGGCAACGACCAACTTTTTTTTTACTTTAAAAGACCAAAAATTAGTTTTATTGATTTTTTACAAGCAATCTGTAAAATTCCATCCATTTTCGAGAAATTTTAATTGTTTTCTTTTTTTAGTTTCCATGACAACGGTTTTTGCAATTTCCTTTTGAATCCCATTAATATTGGACTTTTGAGAAAATGCACGAAGAAGACGGAAAAATAGAAATAAAAGTACTTACTACGAAACGGGGGTAAAACAACAAGTCTCCCAAAACTTTGTTTGAGAGACTTAAAAAAAGAAACTGGATAAAACAAATAATTATCTAAGAAAAGGATTTAAAAAACTATATTCCGTAACGGCCGTCTAGTGCTGTAATATTAAAACTAGTATATAATATGTAATTGTAGTTAAAAGACACAGATTTACAATCTCCGGTTTGGTTTGAAATAGATGTTACAAAGTAATCGCTTATGGCATGCGAGGGGACCAGGTGCTTCGAGAGGGTACCCGTCACGAGTAAAATCAAGCTTTAAAATTAAAGGAAAATGGAACTACGGGTCATCGAGCATTATACCCCTGGATAAAGAAAGAAACACTATACATTTCAACAATAATATCATGGTGCACGTCCGAACCAAAATCCTCAAGTAAAGTAAAAACTGACACTGGAAAATTAAGTTCAACACGTAACTCTCACTAAAGAACTAATGCCAGAAGGGTAAGCAGCTGCTATTTAGCTAGATGTACCAGCCACGTATGTAATAAAAGTTGAGAATGAAAACATCATGGGACGTCAATCTATACAATAGGGTATAAGTATTTAAACAGATACACCATAAGCAGGTACATTGCTGCAAAATTATTGGCATACAGCTAAAAAATGTAGCCTTTCCATGCGTCATGATTGAGATGCATACGATGATCAAGAACCTAAAGAATCAGTCATCTTTTAATTAAAGATCACTTGGTCAGGTTAATTATAAATACAAGACAGTACCAACAAAATTCAGCAGAAAATGAAACTCCGAAAGTAATGTCTTATATAAAGAAAGTATAGAATATGACTAAAAGATACATAACGCATGTTGAGCCTGTTTTGTGGCATCTTAGCTTTCATTAATCAGGTAATCTTGGTGTGATTGGTAATAGGATATTGTAAGCCTAGGCTCATCAAGCCCTCAAAAAGTTTAATGGCCGTCATCACAGTATTGTTGATAAGTTTAATGTCTGTGTCCAGGATTGCCCTTGAGATATTTGACGTCCTATAGTTCTTTTTCACAATTTTGATTACACATGTGGCGGGCCTAGCTAGCTAACCATGAGGTACTTGCCCTTCCGGAGCACCTGGCTTCACTTCCATGGTGGAAGTTCATGTTTCTAACCTGACTTTTCAGTTTCAAAGTTTATACTTTGCTTCCGATTTGTGATTCGGACATGGATCTTATGATTAAACATGTATGTCAAGATTTAAAGGAAGGGCTATGTATGAATTTAATGTCAGTAGAGCGATCTGGAATTATTTCTGATCTGCGAGCTACATCTAGGTATGAATGAAATGTAGGGGAACTGTAGTTCTAATTCTAAACCTGAGTTTTTGAAAAATAATCTTTTCTCATTAAATGGTAATGCAGCCTTTGAAGTATATACACTAATCTCATAATGACGTCTCTTGGGAAGGTTGTATTGGTTATATGATCAAATATTATTTGAAAACAATAAAATTATTTGTCCTTGGTCGTAATAAAAACATATTAACTGTTCTTCTTGACAAAATGTAAAGTACTTGTATAGGGTTTTAGCAAGTAAATCTGATTCTATGAATGGTAATCATTATCGTTTTTGGTCTTTCTTATGGCTTTGAACTCTTTAGCGTTATTAGGTCTTCTCTTGGCTGTTAATTCAATTATCGATATATTGTTTATCATTGTTTCGTTTGAATGGTCTGTGGTTTTTCGGTCAAGAGTTAGTTCTCTAGTCTTTCGTTGGAAGATCTTGCTCTTTCTTACTTGTACTGGATTCCTAAACTCCATAAAAATCCATACAAGGAAAGATATATAGCAGGCTCATCTAAATGTACTACTAAATTATATCGGTAACTCTAACACAAATTTTGACAATCATCAAAAATGGTATTCAGTCTTATTCAGACAAATGTAGATTCTCAAAAATTCGAAAGAATTACTTGAACATCTTGCTTTAAATACTTTATCTCATGTAAAAAGTAGAAAAACCATTCGGTTTTTCTACACTATACACCACTATCCCTCATTCTTAATTGAAAGAATGTCTTAAAGAAATTATTCACTTGTCTTTCTTTTACAAAAACGGTAAGCCAAGATACAAATATCTGGTGCTAAACAGAGATCCTGGTTATTTTGTCAAGCATCATTACTATGTAAATGTCATCTATCCTAGTGAGCTCGAAATAAAAGACATGACTGATTCCTTAAGTTCTGCTTCATATTTAGACTTATACCTGAATTATTACGCACACGAAATGCTACATTTGAAACTTTATGACAAACGTGATGACTTCAATTTTTCTATTGTCAACTTTCCTTTTTTATGCAGCAATATACATGTACCTGCTGCTTGTGTATTTGTTTCCCAATTAATACGCTATGGTAGAGCTTGTTCCCACTACCGGGACTTTGGGCAACGAGTAAGTTGCTTGCAAATATATTGTTGAATCGGGGATATTGCAAGCCTAGACTTATCAAGTCCCTGTTATGGCCGTCATCACAGTATTGTTGATAAGTTTGATGTCTCTGTGTCCAGGATTGCCCTGGATATATTTGACGTCTCATAGTTCCATGTTCCTTTCTCACAATTTTGATTACACACGTGGCGGGTGTAGCTAGCTAATCAGGAGGCGCTTACCCTTCCGGAGCAGCCGGCCTCACCTCCCTGGTGGAAGTTCACGTGTATAACCTAACTTGTCAGTTACAAAGTTTTTTTTTTTTGCTTCTTGATTATGATTCGGATATGGATTAGTATGTTTGTTATTTTATTCATTATCACTATCCATTCTTCCTTTGAACTGATTATCAATTCCCTGTCTTTCCTTGCTATTCGCTCTCGATACCGTTATCCGGTTTTTTCTTGGCCTTCATTTTACTTTAGTTATCTAGTCTTTTTTGCTTTTGGTCAAATTATTGTTATTCAATCTTTCTTCATTTTCAGAAGTATAGGTCTTTCCTTTGTACTTTGGTTTCAAATTATTATCCGGACTTTTCTCTTTATATTTTGGTCTCGTTATCGCTACTTGGTCTTTTATCGGCCCTCAATCTCACTATCTGGTTTACTCGAGCTAATGTCATTTTGAAACAATTTTCGTGATACTGACTTCTGTCTGTCGTCACATTATAGCTATCCACCTTCCCTCCTGCATTAGGACTCATATCCTGCCTTCTTTTGGGAATTTCGTTTTATGTTCGTTATCTCGTCTTTAGTCTCAAAACTGTTACCAGATCTTTCTGTGGCCTTTAGCCCCAATTTATTGATACCGTCTTCTTGTTTGTTGGTAACTTAACATTAGGAATTTTCCAACATTTTTCACAATAACAATACATAAATAAAAGAATGCAACATTCAGTAACGGCTACTGCTAAACGAATGAACAAACCGCTGATAATTACATCACATATTATACCAATCTTAATTTTACAGCACTAAACGGCTGTTTCGGAAAAACAATCTTCATCAGTAGTGCCTGGACCAATATTATGGAACAAAAACTTTTTCCAAGGTGTTGAGAAGAAATCCAAAGTAACAAAATGTATTTTACCAAAATCAGCTAGGGAAATACTTTGTACGAGAGAGTATTTTAGGAATTTTACTAGATTTTTAACTAGCAGCAAATGTAGACAATAGTATATTTCTGACAATAATACACAATTATTGCCTACTGAGTTTGTGATATCCTCAGGGCACAAGCCATCAATATTATATGATTTTAAATTAACAGCGGTAGACGGAATATAATTCCTCGCCAATAGTGCTTGGACTAATTTTGAAACCATTTTTTAACGATGTCGACAGGATACCTAAAGGACCAAAACTGTAACACATTTATCAAATTTAGCTAAGGGATTACTTTGTATGACGGAGTATACAATAGTTTTTTGAGGAATGAAGCAAATGAGCTTTTTGGATATGATGTTTATTCTTACGCAAGACAGTCACACATAACTTGGAGTTATATTAACAATCGAAGTTACGCTACCTTCACCGATAACATGTCAATTTATCAAAGGTTAAATTACACGAGGGTGATATTTAAAAGCGTCTAACTATTCCATTTAGTCTGCAAATGAAGTAACACAGACATGTAATCCGTGTTATATATCAGGATAATCTATTTTTGTCCCATTCGTATTAAATGCATTAGGATAAGAAACGGAAACAGTGCTCTAATAGTCGCTACATCAATTGACAGAAAGTCAATATCAATGTTATGATCTAGAACAAAGAAAGATAAATCTTATTTTTTAACTTGACTTGTCAGTTTTTACTTTGCTTCTAGATTGTGATTCCGACATAAATTTGTATGTTTGTTTTTTTATTACACACCGATAATAGTTTTAATAGTTTTTATACGAGAATCGTTCGTTATGTTTTTAGTCTAATATGCTTTAAAAATGAAAATCATTTTTTCATTTTCTGGTAAAAAATCTGAGTCTAATATGGTTAATAGTGGAAATCATTTTTTTACTTTACTTTCCATTTCCCTCAAACAGGTTATTATACCTCCCGAAAACTAGTTTGAGCGGGGTATATAGGAATCACCATGTATGTCTGTCCATGTAAACTCGTGTCCGGGCCATACCTCATCAATGCTTTAGAGGACTCTTATACAACTTCACATAAATAATCTTCATGGACCAAAGGTTTTTAATGACCATAAACCAAGGCTATATCAGATAGATCAATGTCGCAGGAAAACTTTAAATGTTAGGGCGGGGGTATTTGACTTTCAAGAGACAGTTCAAGTTTATACAACCTTATACAATCGGGAACGATTTGATTAGTTACATTGATGTTAAAAGACAATGTATCAATGATTTAATTTTATCTATTGTCAACTTTCCCTTTCTATGCAGCAACATACCCGTTTCTTCTGCTTATTTGTTTCACTATTAATACGCATGGTAGTTTCTACCCGTTATTGAAACTTAATATAAACTGCTCACAAAAAATCTATTGGCACAGAAATATTGCAGGTAAGCCGATAAAAAAAATGTGAATTGGTTATCTGACCAGAATAAGCACTACATCTGGGTATGAATGAACTGCAATTTTGTCTGCTTTTATAACTTACCGTTTTTGAAGGTTAATTTTCTCATTAAATCGTATTGTAGCCTTTTAAGTGTATCAACGCTAATCTCATAATTATGCCTCTGAGGAAAGGTTATGTTTGTTATATGATCAAATATAAGGCAACGTAATTTGAAAACAATAAAATTATTTGTCCTTGGTCTTAATAAAAACATCCCAAAAGATCTACTTTACTAGACAAAATTATGTAAAGTACATGTGTAGGGCTGTAGGGAATTTTATTTATTCAATGAACGGTAATAAGTCATTGAATTTATTTCATTTTCTTTATACATTCTTTCTAGGGGCGCTTTGATCTCATTACCGGTATAGGGTCTTCTCTTGGCCTTTTGTTCCACTATCGGTATCTTGTTTATCTTGCAGTCATCACAGTATTGTTAACACGTTTGGTGTCCCTGTATCCAGGATTGTCCTGGACTTATTTGACGTTCAATAGTTGCATGTTCCTATAACACAGTTTTGATTACACACTTGGCGGATGTAGCTAGCTAAACTGGAGATGGTTAACCTTCAGGAGCACCCGGCCTCACTTCTCTGATGGAAGTTCACGTGTCTATCATGACTTGTCAGTTTCAAAGTTTATACTTGGCTTCTGATTTGTGATTCGAACATGGATTGTTATGTTTGTTTTTGATTATCATTGTTTTGTTTGTACATTTTTTTCTGTTCCGATCTTATCTAAGCCTTGGTTTTATGTAGCATTTCCTTGGTCTCTTTATCCGTACCCGATCGTTCTTGGTCATAATAATACCGTTAGTTGGTCCTTTTTTATCCTTTGGTCACATTATTGTTATCCGATCTTTCCTTCTTTTAAGTTTCATTATCGCTATTCGATTTTCTCTTGGCCTAGTTTTCCGGTCTTGACCTTTAGTCTCATTATCACCGATTTTATAGAGGTATTGTCCTTTTGATGTCATTATCATTAACCTGTTTCCCATTTCCTTGAACTACGGAAGTGAGAGGCCGTGGATTCGAACTCAGGCCGGGTCTGTCCAAAGACTTGAAAGTTGGGTGGATAGAAACTGTTTCTTCGCCAAGCATTACTCGGTGTTTTTTCTGACGGGAACTAAAAATAAACGAGGTCCCTTGTCAAAGGTGCGTGGCATGATAATAGAATCAATTTTACTAAATAATTCAGAGAACGAATACAACGTTTCAGTAATGGTTACTGTTAAAGTGTATATAATACAGACAGCTGACAAATGAACTTAGTGGATGTAATGTTTATTCCGACGCAAGACAATCATACGTAACTAAGTGTTATATGTCTTATAGAACAAATAAAAAAACAAACATACTAATACATGTCAGACATATTGTAAATTTATCAAACTTTAAATTACACAAGGGTGCTATTTGAGAGCAGCTAACCATTGCATTTATTCTACAAATGTAGAAACCTAGACATTTTATTTGCGTTATATATCAAGATAATGATTTTGTTGTCACGTTCACATAAAACGCATTAAAGTAGTATAATAAAATTGTGCTAATGGTCATGATGGTCGCTACATTATGTGGCGGAAAGTCAGCATCAACATTAAAGTCTCGAGCAAAAAAAAAGAAAAATCTTATTTTTACACATCTACGAGGAGCGTTCGTTGTTTCAAATAGAGAGGACGATATTCATTTTTAGTTATCAATTTCAAAATAATAATGCAATGTCATTTCACGCACGAGCAAAAGTGTTCAAGTTGAAAAACAAACGCACGGAGTTTTTTTTTTAATTCCATACACACTGTTCAAGATGTGTGACTACGATTCAGACGAAATATTGAGTCAAGCATTAGATTTGGTTGAAGAATTTCAAAATAAACAGGTTTTTATTACCCAAAATGCATATACTTACTTACTTATGCCTATATTTATTCCTTTCCGGAACATAGGCCACTGACAAATCTTCGCCATTCTATTCTGTCCTGTGCAGTTTTCTCCACTGTTTTCCAATTGTGCCCGGCCAGTTCTTTTTCCAGCTCTCTTCGCCAGGTGTTCTTAGGCCTACCACGTTTCCTTTTTCCTTGTGGATTCCATGAAATGGCTTGCCTAGTGATGGTTTGTGTGGGTTTCCGCAGGGTATGTCCGATCCATTTCCATTTTCTTCTTTTAATTTGAATTTCTATTGGTTCTTGTTTTGTTTTTATCCATAGATCCTCATTGCTAATGGTGTTTGGCCAGTAGATGTTGAGAATTCTTCGTAGGCATCTATTTATGAAGGTCTGGATTTTGTTTATAGTTGTTTGGTTTAACCTCCATGTTTCAGATCCATATAGCAGAACCGATTTTACATTAGAGTTGAAAATTCTAAGTTTTGTTTTTGATGTTATTTCTCTTGACTTCCAGAAGTTACGCAGTTGATGGAATGCTGACCTGGCCTTTCCGATTCTACATTTTACATCTTCTTCTGTTCCTCCCGTGGTGTTAACAATGCTGCCTAGGTATGTGAAAGATGTTACTTCCTCTAGGTCTTTCTGATTCACAGTGACTGGTTGATTGCTCTTGCTGTTAATTTTCATCAGCTTTGTTTTTTCTAAGTTGATGTTTAGACCAACAATATTTGATGTTTCTGCTAGCCGGGTGGTTTTCTCTTGCATTTGGTTTTGTGTGTGAGACAGAAGGGCTAAATCATCTGCAAAATCAAGGTCCTCTAGATGTTCTGTGAGGGTCCATTGAATTCCCTGTTGTGTTCCTGATATTGTTTGTCTCATTATCCAGTCAATTGGAAGCAAGAATAAAAATGGAGATAACAGGCACCCTTGACGAACTCCAGTCTGTATGCTGAATTTCTCAGACACTAATCCATCATGAAGCACTTGGCATTTCATTCCACTGTAGATGTTCTTTACCAGGGAGATGATCTTATCTAGAATGTCGTAATGTGCCATGAGTTTCCAGAGTGTATTTCGGTCAATGCTGTCAAAGGCTTTCTCGTAGTCAATGAAATTTATGTAAACAGGGGTGTTCCATTCCAAAGATTGTTCTATAATTATCCGTAGGGTTGCCGTTTGGTCAGTACAAGATCTTCCTTGACGAAAGCCTGCTTGGTTGTCTCGCAAACTTGCATCCACTGTTGTTTTCATCCTATCTAGCAGAATGCGATTTAATACTTTTCCGGGCACTGATAGTAGCATTATACCCCTGTAGTTCTGGCACAGCTTTAGGTCTCCCTTCTTTGGCAGCTTTATAATAAAACCTTCTTTCCAATCCGTTGGTATTTCCTCATTTTCCCAGATGGTGTTAAGTAGAGGATATAACCAGATGATTTACTACTTTTCAATGATTGAATAGCTTTTCTTATTTCTGTTCTTGTCGGTGGTCCACAGTTGATGTCCAATGTTTGTTCTGCCACTTCTATGTTACACAATTCTGATGGTGGTGGTCTATTTAAAAGTTCGTTAAAATGTTCTGCCCATCTTTTTATCTGTTCTTCTTTGGTGGTGAGTATTTTACCATCTATATCTTTAACCTGGGTGCTTGTTTGTTTGTATTTCCCAGATAGCCTTTTGGTTGTTTCGTAAAGCTCTTTCATGTTATTTTGTCCAGCTGTTGTTTCTGCTTTTTGAGCTAGTTCTTCAAAATATTTCCTTCTATCTGCCCTGACGCTCTTTTTGACCTCTTTATGAGCTTCAGAATACAACTGTTGAGCTTGGATTGTCCGAGCCCTTGTTCGACTGCTGTTTACCCTTTCTTTTATCTTCCTTCTACTTTCAATTTTTCCAATGGTGTCTTTTGTTATCCACAGTTTATGTTGATTCTTTTTTCTACCGAGTACTTCTTCACAAGTGTTTGTCCAAGCTAACTTTAGTTGACTCCAGTAATCTTCAGCCGTCTGATCTTGCAAATTCTGAAGAGCTTGGAACCTGTTTTGAAGAGACACTCTATACAGTTCTTTGGTTGGTTCATCTTGAAGGAATTCTGTGTTATATTTCATTCTTACTGGCTGCATTGATTTGTGGCGTTTGAGTTTTAGTTGTATTTTTGCGATGACTAGATGGTGATCTGAACCGACATCTGCTCCTCTTCTTGCTCTAACATCTAACAGAGAATGTCTAAAAGGTTTATTGATGCATATATGGTCTATTTGGTTTTGTGTTTTATTATCTGGAGATACCCATGTGACCTTGTGAATGTTCTTGTGTGGAAAGACAGATCCTCCGATAACTTGTTGATGTTCTGCACAGAATTCTGCAAATCTCTCTCCGTTGCTGTTCATTTCACCAAGGCCTTGTTTTCCCATAATTTCCTCATATCCACTATTGCTGTTTCCAATTTTTGCATTCATGTCTCCCATAAGGATGGTAATCTCTTTTCGTGGTATGTTGTTACCCATGACCTGATGTAATCTGTTATAGAAAATGTCTTTGGCTTCCTCCTCTGAATCATTTGTTGGAGCATAACACATGATTACTCTCAAGGTAATTCGACCCTGTTTTGTCCTGAATGTAGCAGTGATGAGCCTGGAACTGATGGGTTCCCAGCCTATTAGTGCTTGTTGTGCCTCACTTGATAGCATAAATCCTACCCCTTCTGTATGTGCAGCTTTCTCACTTTCATGACCTGAGTAGAGTATTTCTTCTCCTGTTGCTAGTTTTACAGTCCCAGATTGTATCCATCTTGTTTCAGCTAATCCTAGAAGGTTGATGTTATTTCTTCTAAACTCTATTGCTACATTTGCTGCTTTTTCCGACTCATACATTGATCTGATGTTCCATGTAGCTAATTTGGTAGACCATCTTGGTGACAGGAGAATCCGTCGCACAGGGTCCTTGCAGCTTTGCCTGTGTAACTTCATGTGTTCTGGTTCAGAACCTCCCTTCGCATGACAGCTGTAGTTTTTCTTTTGATTTGTCTGTGTTTCTGTAGCAAATGTTTTCACAGGATGGGGTTGCTAACCCCATGCCCAACCGTCCTCCTTTATCCAGGCTTGGGACTGGCAGTGGTGAGGTTACCACACCTACTGGCGGAGTTAAAATACATATAACACCATAAAAAACTGTTACGAAGAACATGACATTTTTCAAAATTTTACAAAAAGCCGTAAATGTACGCCCAATGCTTGATGACGGCGGTCCATTTCAAATGGGTGCTTTCACTTATGGAAATGGTACGTATATGTTTGAATTTGTAAAAAAGTATTTAATATATGTCCGCAATTTTACGTTGTAGGCTAGCATTATACTTGGCTAAAAAGATCCCACATTGTTATGCTTAAACATGTTTGATACATCGAGCACGAACTTACCGATCCGTGTTCAAATTACAATCCAAAAAGCAAAACTTTTGTTATAAGAATTTGACTCAAATAAACTTTTAATGTCATGATTTTGGTATTTGGTTTTCCATTTTGGATTTAAACTGCAAAAATTTTTGGCACATATAACATTCTAGTAAATTGTAGAAAATATTTTAAACTCCAACAATGTATGTTAATTCACTTCACACATTGTAAATAGAGTTTAAAACAGTCTTTTAATAGTGATTCTTGATGACTTGTCTGACAAATCAAAACCCTCAGTACCCAAAAACACCATGAAGATGCTAAAACCAGGATGTCAAACTAATCTTGAAAGCAAATGCTGACATTTTCAGCATGACTGATGAGGAACTGAGTATAGTTCTTTCTGCGTTTTTTCTTTCTCTGAAGAAAGTAAATGGGTCAGATTACACCGGCGATAGCGTTTTCTTCAATTGAATGTGCTTTACAACGATATTTAGAATTTAATGACAGACGTGTTTCGTTTTTCAATAACCCACAATTTGCTAGTTTGAAAAATGTTATTGATAACTACATAAAAGATCGTTGTAGAAAAGGGCTGGGATTGAAAAAAAAGAAAGCTGATTTTATTTTAAAGAGTTCCTTTAAGAGAGCAATATTCTTGATCCTGAAACACCAGAGGGATTACTTTCTTGTGCTTTTTGGTTGATTTGGTATACATTTCGGGTTCCGTGGGGGCGAGGAGCACAGAAATTTGACTCGCAGCAATTTTGAAATACGTCGCGACACAGATGGTCGCAGATATTTGAAATATACCGAGTCGGTTTCAAAAACGTATCGCGGCGGTATTAAACATCGACGTATAGAACCCGACACGGCAAAAGCATACCATAATATCAGTAATCCGAGCCGATGTCCAGTTAAAATATATGACAAATATGTTTCAAAACTGCATCCTAAGTGTAAATAAAAGCGCCCAAGTGATGTACAACTGACCAAAGTATCTTCCATGCTCCATGATATGCCTCACATTCTCTGGCTAATCTTATTAAGCATGCAACAAGAACTTGATGATGCAAAACTTGAGGAAACTGGAGAAGTTTCACTCTCTAATGTTTTCATTGTGTCATTAGGCACAGAAGTTTCCACAATTTAAACTTCTGACTTCCATTGGCTGTAGGGATATGGCAGTCAAAGGTGCCCCATAATCGAGCAATTGATATAGTATATAGTCAGGATTTTCCTACTCATTTGGATTATCCACATGTAATATTGTTGGTTGATTAGTTTTGTTTTTCTTGAACTAATCATTGTTGGTTGATTAGTTTGTTGTTTTTTTTTTAACTAATCACTGTTTTTTCTGGCATTGGTGGATGTGTGCTAACGGAGCGACCCGATTTGGCCCCCCGCACCGCCTTAGACTCTACTGACGACATGGCCATGTAATTATACCCTTTCTTCAACTCCCCTGGATGTTCAGATTTATTCATGAATCTACTTAATTCTGTAAGAGAAATGCCACGCTACTCACACATAAGCCTGTGAATGGTGTATCTCTTAGGCTCCACATCTTTCTGAAACGATTTCTCATGTGTACAGATTACATCAATATGACGCTTGGCCCGCACTAATGTGAACTCTATACAAATGACTTTCTATTTTATTCTTTTGATCCATATATTCACAGCCTTGGTATAAATATTTGTACATTAGACCAAGCTTTCCCATTATTCCCACAAAATTAAAGTATTTATCAAACCATAAACGAAATGAGTGATAGATTTGATCAATAGATTACTGACACTGTTCTGCAACATGTTAGATGAGGTAGTATGACAGCAGTTAGTAGTTAATAAGCTGCTATTAAAAACGATGGTACACTCCTTCATACATAGTATATCCTCAGCTAAAGTTGGTAAAATATATTTTAGTCCTTTGAACATCTTTTAAAAATCTTGGTCCATGCACTACTGAGGAATTGTATTCAAAAACAGCCGTCTAGTGTTATACATCAAGTTACTAACCCTTTCTTTAAATATTGTTTTCAGGCCTGCTACAGCGACCCGTTTCAACATATAAGGACAGACAACCACCTCTAAATTTTGTTAAAATACAACGATAAATTATAGGTTAATAAAATATTAGAAACTTAAAATTCTGTAAAAATACATTTTTAAAATCCTTGAAGTTCAGTTAGTCAGCGTTTTTTGTCAAATGATGGTACCAGTGTTCACTATCACAGTTCAAAACAGTTACTAAGTATTTCTGACTTGGACTGGCAAGTTTGTTTTTGATTGTGATTGTTACTTAAGTATCTTTGTTATGTCGTTGGTAAAACTTACAAGAGAATGTCCATGTAAATATTGGAAACTCATAAATTAATAAACTTATAAGAGAATGGGTTGTCGATGAGAATCCAAGAACGCTGAAAGTTGTTTTTGATATTGTAGTAAGTTTATTGGTTACTTACCTAATTATCGCAGGTTCAACGGTTAGATAGCTTCACTGGATTGCAATACACTCTCAATCACGTCTTCGTAATCTCCGGTCAGTCGTAGCTGTCACACAGTCGCCATTCTCCCTCTCGCTCTGTGACGTCACAACCTCGTTCCCAGAACTTACCACATTCCTCCCCCCTTTTAAAAATAGGTGCCCCTGCACCGACAGAATCTGGATGAAAGTCTTTACTCCATTCAAATCAGGAAGGAAAACAATTTTTTTTTTTATATCTACAATTCTATGTTTATCAGTCACTGAGCAGTTCTTCCAATTCTATCTGAATGAAAACACTATTTGCACTAAGGCATTACGCCCGCCCCGCATAAACGGGATGTACACAAAACAATAACTATTTACAGTCTCCAAAATTTTCGAATCATCTCATTTACACTGATTGGAATCTAGCATTATCCAAATACTTTTTGGTCAAATGCACTACTTTATGATACTGAATGCAACTCTGTAGCAACCAACCCGAGTCTATATATAGAATAAACGTTTTGCATTCTTCGTTGTGCATTCTGCCAGCAGTGCCAAGGTAGTATAACGCAACGCAGCAACTTTTTCAGCAACTTCACCAATGTACATTGGACTATTACAAAAAATTCCAGAAGGCGGCATGTATGGGGAGTCAGTTTCCACCAGTAACCTGTTCTCCGGGATAAATCTCAAAGCTTCTAACTGTGTATTATCAAACTGTGTCACCAAATGAGTAAAACCAAAGTAAGTATTGGGAAAAATCTGCAACCATTTCTTAGCTGATGTGGTATTTCCGGTGAAACAATGCAACACAAAATTTTGAGAACGATGACACGAATCCTGTAGAATATCTAAAGCCACTTTGTATAAATCTGAAGAATGTCTCTGAGCTGAGCGGATATGGAGAATAATGGGCATATATGGTTTCACCCAAGTAACAAGATCACGGAGAAAATGAATCTGGCTCTCCACACTACAACTCCCAGGACTGGTGTCTAATCCAACTTCCCCCACTGCAGAGACTCTGTTGTTCTGAATGAGCTGCTTAAGCCTATCTAACTGCTTCGAAGTAATGTCACCAACCTTCTTTGGATGTAGTCCCACAGCTACTCGCCACTTTTCCGCTACAGGCATCATGTCTGGGTACGATTCTGGATCGCAATATATAATCACTGCCCCAATCAGGTTTACATTAGGGACACATGGTGGGCGTTCTAACTGTTCACTGGTCCATCTTTCCATGGTGAGCAAACCTGTTCCCAACAACTTTTTACTGGATCTGTCCAAATGACAGTGAGAGTCAATCAGATTGCATGGAACTGACGATTCCTCGCACAAAACAACTCGTCTTGGTGAACGAACAACTTGAACATCTGTAATCTCTGAATCAGGATCTATCACTGTTTCTGACGCTCTAATAGCCAACACTCTGGCCAACAATGAATATGTCTGTGCATATGCATAAGGCGATTCTTTTAAGTTGTCAATGTTCGTCATGAAATCAGTTCCCATCTGGAGATAATCACGCAGCTGATTTGGCTGGAGATAGTAACTGAACACCACCTGATATCTCCAATGGATCAAGATACACGGAGATATGACGGGTCTTAATACAAAGGTATTAGGTACCTCCCACTGATATAAATCACAAAGTCTAGTCATCTGGTTACGAGCTTTTCCCAAAATCTGACTCCTCCGAGGTATCTTAGAGTGTGGCATTCCATTTACCCAGTTCACTAACTCCCATACACTCCTGCACCCTGTAATACACTCTGCCAAATATAACAAAATTTCTCCCCGAATTCTATCCCAGTCACGAACTTTATCATCTCGAACTGGAGGCTGTGGATTATCCCACATCACTCTTGGCAAATGGCTATGCTGAACATGAAACTTCAATTTCCGACCTACGAAGTTACATGTAAAAGCTGGGCAAGGCGAATTCCTAGGATCATCCAACGAATATGATTTAGCTGCGGGCGGTTCCGTATTTAACGGAGGTAGGAACTCATCCTCACTCGACACAGATTCACATGCCAATTCCTCCTTTACCACCGGTTCCAGAACCACACTGCTTCTTTCCGATATACTCTCATACTCCAACTTTATGTCATTACTATTATTGCCCCAATCCGAGTCACTCGCAACTGCCTCCCATTCCTGTGCCTGCATCATCTCCCTAATGAAGGGTGAAGTATCATCAATGTAAACGACTCTGTCCAAAATCTGTTCCCTTTGAGCCTGGCTCATTATTGGCAATGTCCTCGGCACAGAACATGGTGGTATCTTCTCCGGTGAACTTTCCCTTATCACCAATTCCCCAGTTGCCTCATCAAAATAAACATACCGATCATCATCTTTCATCTCAACAACGTCCATCACACCTGACTCAGCCATCCTGCTGCAGAATCACCTCACTACTTTTAGTAATTTTTACCGTGTACTCGGTACCACAATATCTTTTATACACTTCACTGAAAATAGAAAGCAAACACAAACATATTCAACTACTAACATATTTACATGGTAAGTTTACCTTACCTCTACCCCGAATTACTAATTTCGCTACGTTGACAGGTAGGACAATGGTACCAAGTAAATGTTCCCGCTAATTCTGCTGTGACTCCCACACATTCGCCATGGTACCACTCGTCACACAGATCACATTCTATCATAAATCCACCGTGGTCACCTTTCCGGCACAAACAATACAAATTAGCACTGTCAGATGCTAGGATATCTTCCCCAGTCTTGATTAAATTTTGGGCCCGTCTTAGCCACGTTGGAAGATTTCTATCCAAACACTTCTTCATTCTGTCATGATTAATAGTTAAAATCATCTTGTCTAGTTTGACTTTGTACACATAGGATGATATTTTCTTTGCGACCACACCTGGTCCTTTCCATGGTGGATCTAATTTCTTGTTTCGCCCCTTTATAGTTGCTGTATCTAGTACATATACCGCGTCACCCGGTTTGTATTCATGCTTTCGGATCTTTAAATCGTAATCGCGTTTCATGTACGACTGTGTTACTTTTATCCGCCTACGAGCGATATCATGAGCCCTAAAAATTTCCTCCTTGAGTTTTGTCACATAATCTTCTTCATTTTCTGAATTTTTAGTCTCTGGTGATCGAAACACTAGATCAGATGGTAAGTTGATTTCTCTTCCAAGCATCATGTGGTTAGGTGTTAGACCAGTCATCCTATTGACGGAAGAACGAATTGCACTAGCCAGTTGAGGCAAATACTCATCCCAATCGGTTTGTGACTTGCTAACGAAGCAGCGTACAGCATCCATAAGTGTTCGATTGAAGCGCTCTACCTGGCCATTAGCGGATGGTCTATACGGGGTGGTTTTGGTTTTCTCAATATGGAGAGTTTCACAGAGCGACTTAAACAGACGACTTTCAAAATTTCGGCCTTGATCGCTGTGGATCTGAAATGGGCAACCAAACCGTGTGAAAAATTCATTCACCGCAGCTTTAGCTGTCATTTCCGCTGTTTGTGATGGTAACGGAATTATCTCCACCCACTTCGTGAACTGGTCGACCATAACCAAGATATGAGCATTTCCTTTGGATGACTCAGGAAGTGGTCCCAGAAAGTCAATATGGACGCGTTCCATGGGCGCTCCAGCATGATACTTTGTCAGAGGACATCTTGCCTTTCGGGTAGCCTTCTTATGTTTGTTACAGGTTCCACATGACTGCACAAACCGTTTGACAGATTCATTCATTCTATACCAATAGAATTTCTTTCGAATTCTCTCCCTTGTCCTGTCTATCCCCTGGTGACCAGTTATTGGAAGATTGTGGTTTAACTGGGTTACCTCCGAAACAAATGGCTTAGGAACAACTAATCGCTGGTCGCCACTTTTGGAGAGATTCCACAACACATGCTGGTTGTCCAGATGGAACTGTTCTTTATTAACTAAATACTTTTTAGCTGCTGGTCCTGCTATAAACATATCAGCCTCTGGTGGTTCAGTCTTGTGTTCTAACCAATACAAGATTAACTGCAGATCTGGATCCTTCTGTTGTTCAGTTGACAATTGTTCCTTTGTATACTGAATTCCCAGTGAATTATTCTCCTGAGTGAGGACTTGAACTTCAATTTCTCTATCAGCATCTACCAAATCACCTTCACCTTCAAAAAGTCTAGAAAGACAGACTAATGTATCATGTCCAACAGCATCCATCTTTCCTTTTAGTACCGTGCTGGATAGTTTTGGGACCGTAGACAACGGTATCACATTATCCACACTGACAAAGTCCTGCCACATCCGATGAACCCTCAGACAGTGCTTACATCCTCCACATGGCAGCATTTCCGGTTCCACATGAATCGACATCTCTTGACAAGGTTTATCGGCTACTAATCTCGACAGAATATCCGCATTAACATGATGTTTTCCTGCACGGTGTTGGACTTTCACATGATATTGGCTTAACACCTCTAACCACCTCGCTAACTGCCCCTGGGGTTCCTTAAAATTTATTAACCACTGGAGGCTACTGTGGTCGGTACGTACTACAAATTCTCGGCCTAGGAGGTAGTGTCTAAAATGCTGCACAAACCGAACTACAGCCAGAAGTTCCTTTCGAGTTGTACAGTAACGACGCTGAGCTGGGGACAATGTAAAACTACCATACGCTACCACACGTTCTTTGCCATTCTGAACCTGTATCAACTCCGCCCCTATCGCCAGATCCGACGCATCCGTATCTAATATAAATTGATCTGTGGCATTCGGCAAGGTTAGTACTGGTGCTGTTTGCAGTGCTGTTTTCAGTATATCGTAGGCTTCCTGTTGGTCTTGCCCCCACTTAAAGGTATTTTTCCCGGTAATACCCGTTAATGGCTTTGCAATTTTGGAATAACCTTTAATAAAATTCCGATGATAATTCACGAAACCTAAAAACTTTTCTACCTCTTTGGTATTGGTTGGAACTGACCACTTATTAATGGCTTCGACATACTCCCTACCTATCGCCATTCCGTCTTTATCTACTTTTCGGCCCAAGAAAGTAACTTCCGATTTGCACAAATCACATTTTTTCGGTTTTAATTTTATTCCGTGTTGACGGAAACGTTCAAACACTGATCTTAAATTTTTCAAATGGTCCGAAAAAGCTTTCCCCATCACCAGAATATCATCTAGGAAACATAATACTACTTGCCAGGTCAATCCACGTAATACCAGATCCATCGCTCTTGCATAAGTCGAAGGCGCATTGCAGAGACCAAAACTCATCCGCGTAAACATAAATGATCCGTATTTAGTGATGAATGCTGTCTTGGGCTGATCTTCTTCTTTAACATTAACCTGCCAGTATGCACTGTTTGCATCTAACTTTGAGAACCACTCATTCCCAGCTAGTGTGTCAAGGCATTCCTCAATAAGCGGTAATGGATACACATCTTTCTTGGTCACTGCATTTAATTTCCTATAATCTATTGCGTAACGAACTTTTCCGTCGGACTTCCTTATCAGCACTGGTGCCGCTGCCCATTCTGAAACACTAGGCTGTATCACTCCGGCTTTTAGCATTCTAGTAAGTTGTTCCTTTTCTTCATCCACGAATTGCAAAGGAGTTCTTCTCATTCTTAGCTTTATCGGGGCTGCTTGTCCAGTATCAATACAATGTTCAACTCCTTTTAAAGTTCCTATATCAAACTCATCCTTGGAAAAGATATCATTAAACTCAATTAACAGCTCTTTTAACTTCTGCTTTTGTTCAGCTGACAGCTTACCACTTGACCTCTCTAACAAGTCTGTCCATTCATTAGAAAGTTCTCCCTGTTCTTCTTGGTCTTCAGTAATCGAATCCACTGCAACATCACTTTCCATGTTCTGAATAGTTTCGGCTCTAGCTACAACTGTGTTTTTCTTTATGGTGAAATATCGGTCACTCGCATTCACCAAACAAAGGGTTGGCCGTTCCTGTTTATGGTATAAACATCGTGGTATCAAAATAGGCAAGTCTTCATTACAAGCTTCTATAATGTAATTATCTAAAGTTTCCTCTAATTTTGCAGTTACATGCACAGCCGAATGCGGTGGGACAACAACACGCCGATCAATCCACACCTTCGATACTACCGGTATAGTCTTCTTAGGTCCTGGAGACATCTCCAACTTCTCGCCACCAATATTAAAAGTGAATTTCTCCAAATCAACTGTTACACCATACGTAACCATGAAATTCAGCCCTAGCAGCATATCATCCTGAATGGGTGCCACATACACCTCCATCTTGTAGCTTTTTGAACCCAGCGTTAAGTTGACCGGTCCCACTACGAAAGTCTTCATACGCATGCCTCGTCCTGCTGCGTGCATGAAAGTTTCCCGTAAAGTAGGTGGTTTATCCTTAAGCGAGTCATACAGCTTATCAGAGATGATACTCACTTCCGCTGCTGTATCCACGGCGGCAACTACTGGTCTATCTCCGACTAATAAACTTAACCGTAGTAATGAGGTTTTGCCTAATTGCATCGTTGTGAAGACATGATCCCTCTTGTCTGCAACAGTGTTATGTTCCTGCAAGTCGTCACTACCTCTTGCATCATGGGGTGTGACCGTAAGACACGGTAGTTCCACCGGCCTAGTTTCACCACCACTCTCAGATGTCCCGTCCAACTTCTGAGCCACACCGACTACCTTCTCGTTGTAATGAGATAACGCAATGCTTTTCTCTTCTTGATGGTTCCGCATTTTCTATGTCTGCTTTTACCACTGCTCTTGTTACCTATTTCGATATCACTTCTATTGATTTCCACCATCTGATTTTCATCACATGCCGTTTCTTGATTATATACTTTTAAATCACTAATGTCCTGGCGATTTTTAACAATGTGGGTCGGAACCACGCCTACTGATCCGGCCCCTTCCTGTTTAAAGGTGTCTTCATCTCCTTTGGTTCTTGATTTTGCGTTTTGCCACAATCGCGTGCGATATGCCCCAATTCTTTGCACTTGTAGCACTGAAGATTCTTTGGGTCTTGATATACTCGGTTTCCCGGACTTCTTCTCTTCCACCCCGACATTGTTTCTTTAACTACATCAAGTTCGGAATGCCAACGTTTTTCCATTTTGGACATTTGGTCCTGCATAATTTTCAAACTCTTATCCATAGTTTCCGACAATTTATCTATACTTTTACTCAATTGATCTTTACTGTCGGTCGCCACAATGTTTACTGCAGCATCGTCTCCATCTGTGTCACCACTTGCCTCTACAGTATCCCGCAATTCCCGTGTTCTTACCGTACTACCAAACACAGCCTTATTATTATACTGTTGCCACTTGATACGTTCCAAAGCTTCGTCAACAGTTTTTGGTTTGAATGAAGCAGCTACACTTCCAGCATTCTTATCTGAACATCCATGGCACAGTTTAGTAATCACCTCACTTACTACATAATCTTCGGGCAAATCGGTGAATGCCTTGTCTGCCAAATTCAACAGTCGTTCGGCCCATTCATCCAAGTCTTCACCAGGGAACTGCCTTGCACTCTGGAACTGAATTCGTATCGTCTCTGGTAGTTTCTTTAAATTAAAACGTTTTTCCATGCACCTCACTAAATCCGAGTACTGTATATTTTTATCACGGCGGACTCTACCCAAGCAATAACGTGCAGCCGTACCAGTGACCGACCAACACAATTGTGCCCGTTTCTGTTGATCACTCAACCCGGCCATTTCAGCATACATTTCGAATTTCCCAATAAAGGAAACCCAATCATCACCTTTATCGGTTCCGTCAAATTTCAAGGCCTTAAGCAAAGGTGTTTGAGTTGTCATAGCTGTTGGACCTACTGTTGTCTTGTAACCCAATCCATGATGCGTAGGTGCAACTGCACTGTGTGTCTGCGATTCGAAAGGCATCTGGGGTGTGCTAACCGAAGACATCATTGGTGGTTTGCATCGGGGCATGGACTCAGGTGGATATATGCTACGGGTTGGAGTAAAACACTCGAACTTGTTTGAATTGGCAGATGTAACATTCCACAGATCTTGCTCTTGTTGCCAAGTGACAGGTGTTCTTTTTCCTTCTTCCTGAGAGGGGGTCCACTTATTCAAATGTGCTTTTGCAATTTTTCGCTTTTTATGTGGTATCCCGATACTTTGAGTAGGTGGTGAAATTGACACTTGATTTAATTGTGGCTTACGCTTGTCAGAATCTATCCCAGGCCATTTTGTCCCCGGTTCCACAGTCTTACTTGCATTGAATAGAACCTTGTTCAAATCCTGATATGGCAGATTAGCTGTGAGCTTACTGTACTTAATGCCTGTAGAAAATTCTGTTGACTTTCTGTCTGCACTACCAGTTAACGACTTTCTAAATACGTCAGGGCCCAGCAACCCTTCCTGTGTCTCGAACCTATGTTCTTCCTCCTCTGAGTTGGATTCCAGTGTATATTGATCATCAAAGTCCTTAAGGTCATCTACCTCTTGAAACTGAAATTCATCTAATGGTGTGTAATCGATATACTTCTGTATTGCATGCATACGAATGAATGGAACCTGTGCCAAAATTTCTGGTGTGATATTTCCCTCTTTTCGCAATTCCCAAATTCTATCTGCCGTCACTTTACCCACCGTAGCTAGGGTTAATAAATCATCATATCCACAGAAATTAATGTACACTTTCTTTCCCTCAACTTCATCTGTGTGCGACATCCTAAGTGCTTGCAGTACTTTGATTATTTCTTAATTTTCTTCAATTGCTAATTTTTTATCCCATTAATACTCAGAAAATTTACCTGGATCTAGATCTAGACCGAATTAACGGTTTTAATTCCCTACCACTTTGATCACCATTTCAAATGACACAACACACAAACATTTAATTCACAAATTTATTTCAAATTTACACTGTAATTTTCTAAAAATGCTTCAATTTTGCTTCTGATATTTAAAAAAATCAATATTGCACTTGCTAACCACTCATTTTGAAAATAATCCATCACTGCTATTGTCGTTGGCTTTTTTGAAAAGCTAGTACTTGACGGACGAAATCATAATCAACATAAAATGCACCAATTTTGCGAAATCACAATTGAATCCAAGCCGGTTAATACTAACTACATCACAAGGCAATCACAAAAATTTACAATATTCATTGCATCCACGATTTCAACTGTTAATCTTCCAAAACAACTACGACATTTTTTCGCGCCAAACTGTCAAATCAAAAAACACGAGGTCACTATATAAACATTGCATTTAACTATTAAACCGTGCTGCGTGACGCCATTGTAGTAAGTTTATTGGTTACTTACCTAATTATCGCAGGTTCAACGGTTAGATAGCTTCACTGGATTGCAATACACTCTCAATCACGTCTTCGTAATCTCCGGTCAGTCGTAGCTGTCACACAGTCGCCATTCTCCTCTCGCTCTGTGACGTCACAACCTCGTTCCCAGAACTTACCACAATATTTTAACATTGCATGATATTGAGTACCACTATTAATCAACAAACCATTCAAATTTAAATGACATCACCAAAAGCAAAAAAAAAGGGTTTTAAAACTGGTGAACTTTAATCAGGAAAATGAGACGGTCAGGTTCTCCGGAAGGACGAGCACCGGTTACTCTAGCAATATCGTCCATGACCCTAATTTCATGCAGCTTAGGGAAAAATTAAATGAATTGTATATCAGATAACATCAATATTGAAAACATTGTTCATACCTATAAAACAATTAATTTTCCCACAAAAATAAGCCTGTTTTGTTTAAATGTATCTAGCATCCATCTGTTGTGGGCTTTAAATCGTCTGCTATTACAGGATGGCTGAACTAAAAAGCATGCCCTAAAATCGTGCACTTTTTGGAAATCCCTCGATCGATTCAAAGTTTTAGTGTAACACTAAATTAATAACGTATATATGGAAATTACTTAAGTGTTTATTTTCCGTTATTTCCCCATCTTACGCCATTTTGTTGCCATCAACAAGTTAAAAATTCTTATTTGCCACTGTTTTACTGCATTTACCATTAGCCGATCTCTTATTTTATTTGCATCCTTTTTATTTCCAAAAGCATGTATGCTTGCGATGTATGCTAAACAGTTACCACCATCAATAACTTTTAACTGGAAACAGCTCGACTTGAAGCCGTGTAGCTACAGGATATATATCCGTTGCATCTTCATCTACTTTCAGCCAATTCACAGACCATGATAGATAGAAGTCATAATCCATTTTATGCTTGCTCATTTGTGCAGATATTTAATACATGTACTAGAAATTGGAAACAAAACATTGAAGATAACATATTTGCTGTAAGAATTTTCAAAATAATATAAAATGGTTTCCCAAAAAATAAAAAAAAACCTAATATTTGTATAATTTATCACAGGAATTTATTAATAGTCTGTTATTAATTTAATAAAAAAATAAATAGATTCAACAAACTTTTAGTTAAGTTTTCTGTTTGAATTTGATTCCGCACCATTAAAATGTATAAATAAAAAACAAACATACCAGGCCATGTTCAACTTCGATGGGATTATTCAATATGCCAAGTACAGGTTTTTGTTCCTGGATCTCAAGGTTAAGCCCTGATGGAAACCACGTGTTACTTGATTATGACGTCATAATAAAAGTGTTAGTCATTATTATAAAAGGGAGATAGCTTCTATTGCATTTTCAAAAGGTGAAGGGAAATATTGATAAATTACTGAAAAATGTCAATTAAGTTCAGTATCAAATTTCGTAATAAACATCCTTTTATTACAAACTATAATGCGTACATGGACAATTTGTAAAAAAGTAAAAAATGTTAAATCTTCCATATCTGGGATGCATGGTTGAATTCGTACAGCGAGTTTCCTGACTGCCCAAATGTTATGTTAATTGCAATTTGAGCATTTTATGCAGTAAATCCGTTTTTAAGTTTTACCAGTCATTTTAGCAATAATGTGAATACTCAATATTTTCCTTTTGGTATATTCTCAAATGTGCGGCAACGAAAATGTTTCATCTGTTGCTTTTTATGTAAATTGGGCTTGAGTTAGGATACGTTTTAAACTTTTTGGTTGTCTCCTGCTCTGAACAATTTGACAATCTGGCAATTTGTCACTTTTTGAGGAAATCGGTAAGTTAAACCTACCCGCGTTAAAATGTTTGTATGGCATGTTCGTCTTCCTTTAAGAGCTTTAACCACAATAGGTTGTCTCCCTTTCACTTAATTTGCATTGTTTTTATTGCGGTTCTTTTGGAGGATTGTGACTGGTAACTTCAACTAATGAAAATGATTGTATAAGTTTAAATAATCAGAAATGATTTAATACACATTTTTATGGATTTCGTCAAAATCGGATAAAACATAGAAACAGAATTATATATCAAAAGAGTCGACCAAAGATAGCATGATAGTTTTGAGTTTTTCACCATTTTCGACTTTGTTTCGGTATAATAATTTTGTCAAAAATGTTCACCGTAACAAAAGTATTTGACACCAACATTTATGACTAATATCGGCCCTTTTCTTATTACAGGGTTCGTACAGGCCTGGAAAAATCCTTAAATTTTGAGGTTTGCACTAAAAAGACCCTAAAAACAAGTCTGACCCCAAAAAGCCTTTGAATTTATCCTGAAGGTCCTAAAAAAAACCTTGAATTTGGCCGCAAATGATATGCTGAAACATTTTAATAAAGGTGTTTTGGAAATTTAGCCCGGTAGGAATCTGCTTCAAGTTTCCATGGATGGACCAAATGTCAATTGGAAATTCCATGACATGTTGAATCAGCAAATTAAAAACGATTTTGATTTTTCTTTAATCAATATTGGGTCTTGTGTGGTGCATAATGCATTCAAAGCAGGTGCTGTTGAAACTGGATGGGACTTTTCTTCTTGTCATCTTTATATTACTCAACATACAAAAAGGTTTATGGCCATCATCACAGTATTGTTGACAAGTTTGATGTCTCTTGTGTCCAGGATTGCCCTGGATATATTTGACGTCTCATAGTTCCATGTTCCTTTCACACAATTTTGATTACACACGTAGCGGGTGTAGCTAGCTAAACAGGAGGTGCTTACCCTTCCGGAACACCCTTCACTGGTGGAAATTAACGTGTATAACCTAACTTGTCAGTTCCAAAGTTTTTTCTTTGCTTCTGGATTGTGATTCGGATATGGATTAGAATTATTGTTTTTGATTTGGTTTAAAGACAGTCCAGCTAGGATAGAGGATTTTGTAAAAGTAACTGAGTCAGATAATATGCCTCTGAAGTTTGTAAGCCACCGTTGGCTTAAAAATGGGCCAGTTTGTGACCGGGCTGTTCAAATCTGGGACAAAATATCTGTATGTCGGCAGAGTCAAAGGAAGTTTCTAAACCAAGTAATAAATCATTTAGTATTGACAGAAATGCATAAAGGGATAAGTTGCTGAAAGTTAAGGTTGAGGTTTTTAGAGGTATAGCACTTGTAATTGAACCATTTTTGAAAAATAACCAGACTGACAGACCAATGGTTGCAGTTGAGTAGGATTATTAAAGGGCTGATGTCAAGGGTAATTAAGGCAGATGTTGTGTCATCAAATACTGGTGATTAACTGTTTAGACTTGATCTAAATGACAAGGACATTTATATGCATGTAAACAAATTAGAATTGGGTTTTTGCACGGAACAACTTTTAAAGGGAACTGTTAAGGATCAGAAATTGAGTGAAAAACAAGTAGCAGAGTTTAAGGTTAAGCAAGTAGCAGAGTTTTAAGGTTAAGTGTAAGAATTTCTTGATTAAGCTTTTAAAGAAACTGTTACTGTTGGAAATATTCATTTGTAACCTAACTTGTCAGTTTCAGAGTTTTTACTTTGCTTCTGGATTATGATTTGGACATGGATTAGTATGTTGTTATTTGATTACAGTAGACTTTATGAGGTAGTTAAAATGGTCCTTATATTATCCTATGGTCAAGCCACAGTTGAGAAGGGGTTTTCTGTAAATAAGGAAATAGAGGTGGAAAATCTCAAGGAGCAGGGAATTGTAGCACAAAGACTTATCTGTGATTATGTCATTAAATAGGAAGTGTACTGGAGATTCCAATCACTAAGGAACTACTAACTCATGTATCAAAGGAAAAGAATAGAAGTTAAAAACAAAGAAAATTACTTGAAGATGAGATAAAATACATTAAAAACAGACAGAAACAAACCAAAACTGATATTGATGTTTTGATAAAATCAGCTGACGAGAACGGCGAAAGAGCAGAAAAAGAGGGAGATTTATCATTAATTGCTCATTCCAACTCGCCTAGGCAAAAAGCTAAAGATAAAATTTCTGTTCTGGAACACTTCAGTAAAGTTCTTAAACAAAATTAAAATGCATCAAAAATGCTGAAGTATTTATGTATGTAAATAGTGTTATGTTTTGTACATGGCTCCGAAGATGTTGGAAATGATGACTGATGCAATTACTTTGTGTATACATGTATATATTTACCTGAAAAGAACAATTTAGAATGAATACACACTTAAGTATTTGTTTAATTGGTTTAATTGTCTTTGCACATTGTTTTGCTAAAATTGTCCCTCTGATTAGGCCTTAAATTTGCAAATAAGACCCTAAAAAGTCCTTAAATTTGTAGTCCAAATATCTGTACGAACCCTTATAGTATAAAGGATGTCGCAAACTTATTTAATGAATGGACAATAGGACAAAGAAAAATAAATGCCTAGCTCTGTATATGATCATACAGAGTGCAAATTGCATTTAAAGAAAACTCACTTTATACAGTTTAAAAAAAATTGCATGGGTAGTTTCGTGTTTGATACATAAAAACATACTCATGCAACTGAAATGTGTTAATTTGATGCTCATGATACAAGTGAAAAGGTAGTAACAATGTTAAGACTGAAATACATAACGATAAAATGAAAATGTGGATTCTAGATGTATATTTAACACTTATACAAAAAATTTATCATCTGACTTCTTACGCACGGACCTTCAGAAAGCATTGTGGTATAAGATCATTCAACAAAAAACTTTTGGTCTTAATCACATGGTTATTTAACCTCCCTTGCATATACTCTTAAACAGGTTATATGAATGGAAAAAGGTCATGGCATGTCACTATGCCTTACATTGGAAAATAGGGGAAGTCAAATGATTATTTTTTTCAATCATTTCAGAAATTGATATGTTTTGCAAAAATATACATTATAGAAATTTAAAGTGCATTTTAGGACGGTTGATTGTGTAAACATTATATAGAAAAATATACTATTTTCGGTAATGCAAATTTAAGACAAATAATTGAGTGTAAACCATTTCTGGTTATACTGCGATACACTGGCAGCTACCTGGGTTGCCAAGACTGAAAGAGTCAGTTCTATTTACGTTAGTTCTACGGTCAACGGCATGCAACACATCGTTTTATGCCGTTTTAAATTTGTTAATAAGTTTAATAATAGTTTATCGATAGACATAGAAGATATGGGGTGTTTAATGTTTAAATATATTTGTAGGGCTAGCCCAGACTCGGAAGTATAATTTGATAATATGTACGGAAAACTGCAACTTAAAATTTAAAAACAAAAATTAAAAAAACTCAACTTCAATGACACATGTCCACAGTTGAGAGAAACTGTTTCCTTATCTGACGCTTGGTGTAAAGAGATCAGTTGACCAAGTGCCGGTATAGTGTGGTGACTGAGGGAGTAGTATGCTTGTATGTGGTATACTCACTCTGCACCCTCGAACTTCAAAGTCGACTTTATTGTGTAGTACGGTAGTTGAAGGTAGACTATAAAACACATTTATACATCTCGCATATACACGAACTGGACATCCCCACCACTGAATCTTCATAACCAACCAATACATGGTCCAGATAGAGAATGGATAGACCCATTGCAGCGACAACATGACAGCAGCATTTTTATATCCCTTATAACGAAAATACTCGACCGACTACAACCTATCCGTCGACTATTTAACAATTCCTCGATCGGACAAAACATCTCAATATTCAGTCAATTCCTATCGGAGACTACCGACCTTCGGCAAGCGAACCAACACACTTTCCAACACTACCTAGGAAGAGACACAAAACAATCAAAAACAAACATACTAATCCATGTCCGAATCACAATCCAGAAGCAAAGTAAAAACTTTGGAACTGACAAGTTAGGTTAGACACGTGAACTTCCACCAAACGGTGACGGAGATTTTAGGATTTCAATTTCACTGGTCTTTTATTCTATAGCTTTTTTTGCCAAATTTTCAGCCGCAATTAGCCTCTGATCATAATTACGTTTGGTGTTTACCCAGTTTACATTGACATTTTGACTTAGCTCATCTAAACTAATTCAAATATCCTTGTCTTTTGATAGGCTTATCCGTTGATTTTAATTCCATTCTGTCCCCTTCTGATATTAAATGTCATGCGTAATGCTCCTAATTGAATGTTTTCTATCGGACTTAATTGTTATATCCTTAAGCTCTAGATCATGGATTTGGTGTAGACACTTAATTGCTGCCGATTGTTAATTTGTTTTATTCATTTGTACAAGTCCAAAAAACTTTTTAAAGTCATTTTCTTCCCAGTAAATCCCACATCTGGCTCTAGGCAGAAGGCTTTGTCTTGTTTTGCACCGTCTATGTAATCATCCGTTTATTTAGAATAGAACGTAAAAAAGTGGGATGAAAACTGTACGCTCAGCAAAATGTTGAGAAGAATGGCAACAATGCAGGCCCCGGTTTCACAATCGTTCCTTAACTTAATTTCTCCAATTCTGTCCTTAGCTTAATTTCTCCAATTCTGTCCTTAGCTAAGAGTTTTCTTAAATAAAATGATCCAGTAGCAAAAAACCTCAACGCAATGATTAATTGCTCAAATGGTCTTAAAGCCATGACTTTTCCTGATAGGTGTTGTACATGTGGTGCCAATAGATCCACTAAAAATAGCACTGTCTCCGGGTGAAAAAATGTGCCTGTTTAACTCATCTGACCACGAAAGACGACGAAAAATCTTCTCTTTTCTCCTCCTACGGTTTCTGCGACGAATTATTCTCTGAGCTCCGGCGTTTAAAAATTACTTTCTTGTTGCCATTTTGTTTTTCTAAGAAAATTAATATGCTTCCTTAAATATTTTAGGAAAAATCATAAGTTAAGAAAATATTATAAAACACTTTTTCCGTAACTTTTAAGAAAATACTTAAAATTAAGGAAATTCTTAGTTTAGGAATGATTGGAAAACCGAGGTCAGTCCGTTATAATGGATGACTAATTCTCTCACATGATTTATCTATAATAAATAGTATAGGCGGGACTCTTTGATATAACTGAAACTTTCATTTACATGAATTTGCTCCACAAGCTTGTTAAGTCGAATGTATCGGATCTGTTTCAGCATTTTAGTAAGCGTCTATGCCATCCCTGATATATCTTGAGACAAATTGACACCACTGTTTATGTATGATGCCAATTAAGTTGCTAAATCGGTGGGTCGGGCAGTGGGGAACAGTAACTATTAGTCTAAAAGATAGATCGTATGGTTGAAAACATTTTGCGTATTCCATATTCTGGGTTTTTTTCCTTCGAATTTTGTAAGATAGTCTTCTTTGTCAGTTATGCAATTATGGTATTTTCGAACGATCTTCTTTATTATTCTCAGTGGGTTTTATGTTAGAGAGAAACCTCAAACTGTTCATTCTGTGAGCGAAAGAATACGCCGATATTAATTCTTTCTCTCACAGAATGAACAGTTTGAGGCTTCTCTCTAACTTAAAACATTGCATTTCTTTGTGTAAATAAAGTACAGCTTTAAATTCCCATTCATTAAATAATGGATAGTTGAAGGTGACAATGATTAACAGGACAATTGGGATCACAATTCACAACTTATAATTAATGGGTGGTAGGTAACTTCATACTGTGTTTAATGTACAGAGTGAGGTAAAATCCTGATTGTTATGAGTTGTACTGACAAGGTGACTAAATATTTCATCTGCTCAGATCATTTTTAAAATGTCATCAAATAGTAAAGGCACGTTTTACTGGATCCGATTTGCGTGCCTATACAAATAATGATGTTCTGTTTCTAATTTTCATTAAAATGTCAGATTCAAGATTTTTATACTAATCACTGTGCAAAACAACAGCAAATAAATGTTTAATACAGGTTTAAATAAACAAATGATTGCCAAAATAAAAAAACCAGACCACGACCATGATATAAATGTGCTTTATTCTTGATAAATGTAAGGAATTTTCTAATGTGGAGTAAATTTAACCTACATGTAGTACAAAACGAATGTTTCTACAATAGTGGATAGATTAAGTGAAGTGCCTGTTCAATTTCTAAATCCAAAAGTGAAATAAATCTCTGAAGATAGTCTAATTCTTCTGGAATTAAAAACTATTGAGTATGATGTGAAAACAGTGGAATGAGCTAGAAATGTGAAAAATGGCAATTTTCCCATTTTAGTTTTTGTTCTGTTGCTATTGGACACTAGCTGTTTTGGATGGATAATCAGTTCACCTGTAACTGTCCAATAAGTTAATCTAGCTATACATTCTAACTGTCCATTCGGTTAGTTAATGTACAGTTGTATCAACTTATTAGACACATACAGGTAATAACTGGTGATTAGGCTAGTTAATACAAAGACAAAGCATGACGTCATAGCAATTTTTTAACTACAAATGTTACTTTTTCTTATTTTCCTTTCATTTTTAATTTTGAATGCACAAGTGACAAGTGTGGCTTACACTTAACCTTCTGGAGCGCCCGACCTCACTTCCTTCGTGTTTTAATTAATTTAAAACTTAAGTTTGGATTTTTATATTTGTTTTTATTTTCTTAATAATCAAAAACAAACATACTAATCCATGTCCGAATCACATTGAAAAGCAAAGTAAAAACTTTGGAACTGACAAGTTAGGTTATACACGTGAACTTCCACCAGGGAAGTGGAGCCGGGTGCTCCGGAAGGGTAAGCACCTCCTGTTTAGCTAGCTACACCAGCCACGTGTGTAATCAAAATTGTGTGAAAGAAACATGGAACTATGAGACGTCAAATATATCCAGGGCAATCCTTAACGCAGAGACATCAAACTTGTCAACAATACCGTGATGACGGCCATAAAACTTTTTGAGGGCCTTGATAAGCCTGGGCTTGAAATATCCTTGAGTCAACAATTTATTTGCAAGCAGCCTACTTCGTTGTACAAAGTCCCCGTAGTGGGAACAAGCTCTACCATAGCGTATTGATTGGGAAACAAATACACCATAAGCAGGAGAAGCAGGTATATTGCTGCATAAAAAAGGAAAGTTTAAGTTGACAAAAGAAAAATTGAAGTCATCGCGTTTGTCATAAAGTTTCAAATGTAGCCTTTCGTGTGCGTCATAATTCAGGTATAAGTCTAAATATGAAGCAGAACTTGAGGAATCAGTCGTGTTTGTTATTTCAAGCTCACTAGGATAGATGACATTTACATAGTCTCCAAATTTAGAATTGTTGAGAGACAGAACGCCATCTATATATCTGTATGTTGAGTTGAATGATTTGGCGACAGTCTTCTCTCCAGATTTAACAAGGTTCTGCATAAATTCTGCTTCATAAGAATAAAGAAACAAATCAGCAAGCAATGGTGCACAGTTTGTACCCATTAGTATACCGATTGTTTGCTGAAAAACTACATTACCAAACACAACAAATATGTTACCTATCAAAAAATCCAACATTTTTTTATGGTATCTTCAGTGTATTTTGTTTGGAATCCGTATGCTTGGCAAAATAACCAGAATCCCTGTTTGTATCTTGGCGTACCGTTTTTGTAGTCTTTTTATGTTGTGAAGTATTTGACGCGCCTTTTCCACTTTACGATTACCAGATCATAACATTCTCTTAAGCCTGGTGGCGAGATATTTTGATGACATATGCAACATTTAGGTCAATTATGATCATCATCAGTAGAATCTTCATCTGAATCGGTTTCTGTATATTTGGATGGGCCTAGCTGATCTGCATCTATAGGTGTAGGTTTAGCTTTTTTGTTTGACGGTTATTGTTTTTGCTTGTTTTCTCTTGATATTAGATGGTTTATTGACTGTGTTCTGTTAATATCGCTTTATTGCTAGTATGATATTGTCATCTGTAATCGCTTTTCCAAACACTATCGGATAAACTGTTTTTCTCTTTCTGATTTTCCAGGTTCTCGGGTATTTACTGTTTCCTGATAACTGCTGCAAAATCTCAAATGTGTTCAGTGCTGACACTTATCGCACTTGCAACTCTTTACAATTACAAGATAAGTGCATTCCGTTAACCCTGGTAATAATAAGTTTTGATGACAACCACAACAATTGGATGAATCATGCTCATCAGTAGAATCTTTATCAGTTTCTTTATATTTTGATATGTCTTGCTGGTCAGCATCTATAGGTGTAGGTTTAGCTTTTGACTTTTTGGTCTTTTCGTTTACCGGCAACTGTTTTTGCTTGTTTCCCCAGATATTAGGTGATTTATTTACTGTGCTCTGTTTATATCTCTTTAGGTATAGTATGACATTGCCATCTGTAATGGCTTTTCCAAGACACCATCTGGTGTATTTTTTTTTCTTTTGATTTTCCATGTTCATTGCAATTTACTGTGTCTCTTGATAATAAATGTTACACTGATATAAAATCTCAAATGTGTTCAATGCTGACACCACCTTACAGTTACAAGATAAGTACATTCCCTTGAGCATGGTGGCGAGTTTTTATTGCAAACACAACATTTAGATGAATCGGGCTCATCACCAGTAGAATGTTCTCAATCGGTTTCTTTATATTTGGATGTACCTGGTTGATCTGCATCTATAGGTGAAGGTTTAGCTTTTGACTTTCAGTTTTTTGCTTGCCGGCAATTGTTTTTGCTTGTTTTTCCTTGATATTAGATTGTTTATTCACTGTGTTCTGTTTATATCAATATTTATTAGATAACATACATGGTACAAAATCACAAATATAAACAAAAAAAAAGAATTCCGGAACAAGAGTGAAACTCTTATATAAACCAGTCTTCCTGAATATAACATATTACAATTAATTAATCATCATTAAGTTACAAATGTCAATGAAATAAATGAATATATCACTATTTGATGAATTGATTAAATGAATAAATATAAATTACAAGGAGAAAATAAAAAACAAGCAAAAGAATATAAAATGTAATTTGTTGGAGTTTTTCAACTTGTTTTATTTTTATTATTACTTAAATGTTGTAACTGTTATGCATACTAGCATTATTCCCAATCGGTGTGGTGCGCATCAAAAGTGCTGGATATTCATTCAACAACGATCTTGCTATACATGTAACTATATTAATTTCTGGTTACATTGATATTTTATTAGTCGGCCCGATTTGGCACAGAGTTTCATGAAGGTAAGTCATATTTAGGTCTAGATAACACCAGTAGCTTATGGAGGCTACATACAAAGCATTAAAAAATAAATCGACTATAATTTTTTGTTAAATTTTGAACACAGATAACACATATCATAATTCCTTTTTCTCTTTCTTGTTGCTAATTAATTAAATGATCTTTGTATCACTTTTTATTGAGCATGTTGAACTATGAAAATAAATGTTTTACAGGGCTAGGGGATATTTATTTAATTTAATCGCAAGTTGAAGGATTATTACATACCCAGTGTAACCTTTGAGTTAATATCAAAGGCGCCCTTCTTGTTCCTCTTTCCCGTTGATAAACATACAGTTGGGGTCTTTACACGATACATACACTAGACTGTCAAGGACGTAGCGTTTCTCCCCAACTGTATCCTTCAAGTGTAACAGGTTGTTACATTTACTGCAGACTAAACTTCAGCATAGATGTTTCAGTTCAACAACCCTCCGTCCTTCATACCATGCTGTTTCTCCATCACCAACTTCCCGTTGAACTGACGCCCTTGTCGTTCCTCTATCCCGTGGGTGTTGATAAACATACAGTCTTTACACGATACATACAGTAGACTGTCAAGGACGTAGCGTTTCTCCCCAACTGTATCCCTCAGGGGTATTAGGTTGTTACACTTAATGCAAGCTAAATTGTCGGCAAGAGATGTTCATTTCAACAACCCTTCGTTCTTCATACCTTGCTATTTCTCCATTATAAACTGCCCGTTGAACTGGCGCTTGTGAGTCAGAATAAATGGGCAACTCGTCCCGGTCCGGTTGCGCATATATACTGTCCTTTCTTCTATTCATATTTTTCATTCTGATATATTTTTAGCTCTTCGAATCGTAGAAAATTTACCCTTGATCGTAATGGGTACTTTGGCTTTAGAGTGTGCGTCCGGCATTGTTATTGTTGACAGTTACACTTCCGGATTCTGCGCAGAGGAGCTCAGATATAAAGTCACGTGATCGGTATCCGCGTCAGGGTTGTTCCAATTTGTAATAACTTATTGTTGGAAATCACGTGATCCGTCGCTACCTTAATTAAGTAACACTTGGCCCGAGGCAGAGAAGGTAAAAGATAAATGTACGATAATCATTAAAACCTGTGTAATACGTCACCATTTTATGGTTGTTCTTGTAGTTTTGAATGGGATAATCATTTCACATTGTATTTCTTTATCTTTATTCTTTGACTCCGACTGTATCTCCTATTGTCATTTTGCATGACGCTTTAATGTGTCATTCTTCGCAAGCGTGGACTCTGAGACGATTCTTTCTCTGTCTTGCCACTCAATTACAGACGGAACTGCAACTTTTTAAAAACATTTTCTTTCACCTAAAAAGATTAAAACTTGAACATATCTTTAATGCAAATTAAATAACCAAAGCTCATTTGTACAATTACAGTACAAAGTACTTACACCATAGGCAGATATTATAGATGGAATAAATACAGTTTTACTCGCCAGTCAAGAATATTTCATTTACGTCAAGACATCAACAGCTATTTTGAGGTGGCAGAAATTGTATATTTAGCAACTTTAGGTATTTGTACCTATATATAGAATTGGCCTGATTGTCATTCCTTTTTCACAAATCTTATCTAGTTGACCTATATAAAAAGTCATTTTCTAAATATCAATATTTGCATGATCACTCTTTACCTGGGAAGTTATTACCAGTAGTGATGTATATGTGCATTGACTCTGAATTGCATTGAATTTTTTGTATCAACAATCTGTAATTTCTACAAAACAAAAACCACAAAGCAACATGAACAAAAACAAAAATTGAAAAATAATAATAACAAACCTTGAGTTTTTTAATTCAAAGTTGATAAATATTACAAACTTAAATAACCTTTGTTTCCAATGGCAAATTTAAAGTAAAATGTTTCAGAAAATAGATAAGATCACAGCTGATCAAACATGCATATATACATTATTTGTCAATATCTGAAAAAAGAAAATTTTGTAAAAGACAAGCCAGTGCAAGAAATCATAAAAAGGGATGTTAGACACCTAATAATGTCTCTTTAAAGTCAATTTATTAAAGTGGTTGCGACACAAATTTTTTCACAATTCCTACTCGCTTAATGGCAACCCGCCATTTCATTCTTAGAGCACGCTCTTTTGGAAATGTGTGGCCCATGTAGCTCCTACAGTTTGGAACACTGCAATATTTTATCTTTCAAATATTTCAGTACCTATTCTAGACCTATAAATTTTAAAAATAATAAAACAAAAACCACAATGCAAAATAAAAAAACGTCAAAATAAGAATACAAAGTTAGTATTGACAATTTGTTATGGATTATCGAGGTACTTACAGCCATGTGTGTGTGGTATAATAATAATAAGAGCTATCGATATATATCGATCTATCAATGACAGCCCTAATAATAACCAATTCTATTTTAATATTATCGATTGAAAAAGCCAAAACGTTTCTGTATAATGACAGATGAACGCCGGGTCACAAAATTGTAAGACCACATGAACATGCCACACTACGTCAATTTGTCAATAGCTACTAATGTCGGTCAATGGAATTGATTGTATAAATGTTACTGTAGAAACCACTGTGGCTGTGACAGTGAAATTCTCTTTATATCCATAGAAAACCAAATAAATTCGAATAAAGATCGATATTTTTCACTTACTTGTACCTAGTCGTAACAGGAAATCTGTATGCGCATCCGCGATTGTCATAAAGTATGTCTGTAGAAAGGAAAATGTTGGCGGTATGGGGATTTTACACATGCGAAAATGACGATGTTTACACCGGAAGTGATGTCCTTGGTGACGTTTTACGTCATATGCGCAACAGAAGCCAACAATTGCATGGTTTTTCAACATGTTAAATCCCCAAAGCACCAACGTTTTTCCCTATGCAGATATATTTTGGGCTAATCGTGGATGCGCATACAGATTTCCTGTTACGACTAGGTACAAGTAAGTGAAAAATATCGATCTTTATTCAAATTTATTTGGTTTTCTATGGATATAAAGAGAATTTCACTGTCACAGCCACAGTGGTTTCTACAGTAGACTTTCGTTCAGAATAAATCTGTGTCATATTCAGAAACTATTCGTAAAGGGTTACTGCCGACGAATTCTGGACATTGAAAATATTCATCCGAGTTTGAGATATCTGATCATATCTCTGTCTTACCCTGTTATTGGTGTAGGATTCTTTTTCTCACACATTTGCAAAATAAAACATGATTGGTAAACAAAAAATTGCATCAATTGTTCAGTTTTCATGTCACCACCCGTGCCTGCTGACAATGACGTAATCAATTTTTGTTGATATTCCCACGTAAAATGATTATGACGTCATCAATTAAGCGTGTGTTAGTGATTGTGACGTTGAGATATTGTTGGTTGACTTCGGAACTTTTCTCAACTTACTAAGTCCTCCTAACGATAAAAACAGAGCAGGTATAACTACGCGGAAAATTCAGCGTGTAGCCTGTCTCAACCCTAGTGTAAGACAAGGAAATCCCACATGGGTTAAAACAAGGGATTTCCATGTCACAGGTGTGAGAATTATTTATCTCACCTTGATTACGTATTTGAAACAGACAATCAAGATTTTTCGTACACCATAGTACACTGGCGCCGCCGTGCGGATTAACGCGCGAATGAACCCCATTATAACGACGTTGTCAGCAAAATGATGGGGAAACAAGGTGGCCGGACAAAAGCACAAACCATCGATAAGCAAACTGACTTACTATTTCACACTAGATTACACGAGTGGGATTTTAACCTAAGCGGTGTGATGCTCTGATCCGTATACGTAATCATTTAGATGGACACCAATCTGGTTATAAAGGAATTTTTGTTGTAAAGACTGATAATCCTCATTTGTTTAGAGCATGTTGATTATTCAGATCTTTTCTGTTACGTTTGTATGAATGGATTAGCTCTCAGTGACGTCAACGCATTAAGGATGACGCGCAGAGACGTTTGAATTCCTACGCCACAACCTTGTGTTTTTTTTTACATACTACGACTACATTGTTGTCTAAATTGTTGAAAATTTCTATAAATTGAATTATATATATAAGAAATGAAAATTATTTTTAAGTATGAAAGAATTTGACAATTTGCACACGTTAAATAAAAAGAGCAATAAAACATAATACATGAGCACATAATTACCAAAATTGGCGTACATATTCAAATGTTTAGCGCTGTATATTACGTATGTTTAGGAGGTTTTGGTGCCATGATTATAAAAATAATGATAAATAAAACAACGTCGACGTCACAAAAATCCTTAGCCAATTGAAACGCGTAGAATTTATGAATGAGGGTCTCTCAACCAATCGCAAACTAGATAAAATATATACCTGGAAGTAACTATACCTATAAAACACTCGATGTTTTACGTCGAAAATTATTGATGGATTGATTACATCAATAAATGGTAATAGTTATATGATTTATATATAAAGTACAGAACTGTCAAAAGTTTAACATTGATAGCTAACGAATTAACGCAGAGTCGGAAACTAATCTTTGTCCCTCGTTAGCTAAATACTTGAACAGGTGCTGTCTATTTGCAGACAGCTTTTCAGCCACTAACTAGATGTATCCATAACTCCGACAGTCGGCAGTTGAACTTCGACACTTTCGTTTAGCTCTGTTAAAATTTCGACAGTCAGTACTGTATGTATTGTGATAAGTACATGTATATACATTGTACACTTCATTGTAAATAAATCTGCGTCGTTTCAAGGAGATGACAAATATAGCAGATGTTTTTCATTGTTTTGTAAAAATGATATTATAAAACTGGCTCATAGTCAGTATTTTGGCTTTAAAAAGCCTTTTTCAAGACACTAGATAATTTAAATTGTATTACATCTTTCTATCCACTTCCATCTCCATTTCAGAAAAAATAATCTTTACACATAATAAGATGACGTCATTAAAAAAATTTGTAAATAGCCATTTCATACTCTGCACATATTTCTCCATTTTTTCCTCGCCTCCACTGTCCTGTGTGTTGTACCAACAACATTAACCTTGGCAGTTATCTGCCTCCATACCTCCGTTTTTCTCTGGTTCGTCACAACATTTGTGAACTTAGAGTTCAATAACTCTAAATTACTCTTCACCTCTTCACTTGGGGCATTAATTTCCCCAAATGAAAAAATGTGGTCTTCCTTTGCTTTTTTGAGATGGAGGCTGTCATCTTGGATGTGATACTAGAGTGGTGGATTATAGGTAATATTTTTATTTAATCAATTAATTAAAATTTAAATCAATGATTAAATAATCAATGCGTTGAAATGTTTTGAGCAACAGTTTTTAACAACTGATTTGTTAATTATTTGATTAAACTTTAACGAGTCGTTAAACCTTACCAAGTCGTTAAATTTAATCATCTTTTGTGCAACCGACCACTGATTTTTTTTTATTATTTGCAACAATTAAAACATACTTACAAAATGTGTTTCTGATTGAAAAATCGGAAACGAGTTGACATGGAAGAAAATGTTTTTTTCAAAAACTACAAGAATCAACTTTCAGACATTTAGACCTCGTTTATCGGATTTTAGTGCATGGTCTCTTGAACAAATTTTCACTGTATATTGTCTATTAAAGAGATCCATTGGTGGTCGACTGCTCTAAGACGCACAGATAACTGTCTTTCAAAGCCTTGGTTCGAAACACACTATCATATAACATTTTTTTAGTTTTCTGAATGAAACATTCCAAAAATTATAATATAGCAACTCTATAGATCAGATCCTACCTAGTGTTGTTCGACTGCTGAAGTTCGGTTCATTTTCTCTGGGCACTCCGGTTTCTTCAAACATCAGAATTGATATAAACTTTTACTTGGCAATAAATCACCATTGCTATTAACGATAATGTTTCACACAATAACACAGATAATTAATGCATGCATATAGTTATATATTAAACCTTCTTATACCTTTTGTAAATTTCTAGAAATCTGATTGGTTAATAAGCGTTTGGGTAAATTTAATGTCACACTCAGATTTCAGAAAATCTGACGTCACAGGGTGACATTACGAAAAATGTCACATGCGCAGAAAAACTGCGTATGCGGTTCGAATGCATTGGTCTTCTAAATCAGTAAAACGCTTTTCTAAAGTAATGTGAAATATGATAGATAAATGCTACAAGCGTCTCACAAGTTGCTTACGGACGACAGCTGACTCATGATTTTCAACCCAGTATTCTTTGGTTGCACAGTATACTTTACATCAACAATCGGTATAATAAAATAAATATTACATTTCTGAAAGGGTGACAATATGGACTGTCACCCTATCAGAAATGTATTATTTATATAATGGCCAGTTTTAATTTTACAGAAATAGACGCCGTTTCGGCCGCCTCATAAGTAGTGCTTGGACGAAAATTGTTAAACCAAATATTTTTCAAGATGTTAAAAAGAAGCCCAAAGGACCAAAATATATTTTAACAAAAGACAAGAAAATAGTGTGTATAGGGAGTTTACCTTAGTTTTGGAGGAAGTTCAAATTTAAGATAGCGGCAAATTTAGGCAATAATAATAAATTATTTAAGAATTTTAACTAGAGTGAAAAATAAATAATTAGAATATATCAAGGGGGTGTAGGCATCATTTATTAAAATACAAATGTATGTAGTTCAATATTACAAGGTTGGCTTTTCAATAAGAATAATAAGATGCAACATTACATAATACATTATCTTGCCGTTTATAACGAGATCTCGTCGTACGATAAAGAACTCTGCTGTATAATGCCATCAGCCCAAAAAACAGGTAAAATTGCTGCGCCTTCGCCTATAGCTGGCGACGTCTCGATATTTATAAATGAAATTTCTTGACTGGGACGTTAAACACACTTACTCAACTCCTGTCGTTTATACATACTGTAATAAAGGCTGTACAGGCCCCAGTTTCACAATCATTCCTTAGCTAAGATTTTCCTTAGCAAATTTTTGTTATCTCTTTTTAGAACTACTGGTGAATATTTTTGTCAAAACTAAATGCAAATGTGTTAGTCTAGAAGTGACCTTAAAGATGACACCTTGAATTTCTCAATATTTTGAAATTAACAAAATTATAAAGATTTGAAAGTTTTAAGTTAAGGAAAATCTTAGCTAAGGAATGATTGTGAAACTTGGGCCTGGTCATATAATAATTAAACTGACATTTTAATATTAAAACTTTAATTGCAAAACACTGAAATTATACTCAGTGGTGCAGTGGATTAAATTCAACTCCTTATAAGCTGTTACGTGTACAGTCAAATCCCGGTCTATGAAGACCACCCAATGTAATCAAAGTAATAATTCGTCTTAATGGGCAGGTGGTCTTAATAGTCCAAGAGATCATGGCTAAAATCCGGGTGAACGAGGCCATTTCCGATAGTTTGTTATGTTATCAGACTAAAATGTACTACGGCAATACAGAAACATATAAATCTCGAGATTCAATGCCTATATAACAAAATTACAAGAAGTAGAGTACAAATGATTTAATGAAAACTCATTTTCCAAACTATTGTTATAAGAAAAGTGCAAATTTTCATATAAAATCACCAAACACTCTACATATTATTGTTTTATAAATATGTCGGGAACAGACGGGAGATGTTACAAGCAATAATGTTTTGTTTTAAACACTTATTGGCAAGCATGGGCCAAAATAATGAATTTTTAACATTTTCGTATTTTTGGGGTAGGGGAAACATAATAATTTGCTACGGTATTAAGGTTCCATATTTCCGAAGTTTTGTAACATTTTTATCTACAGGACTACCAAGGCTTTCTTAAAATATATAGTTTGTCATATTTAATGCATAAACAACAGATTTACAAGAATCGAAAGACGGTAGATATGATAAAAACGCAGTTTACAGCATCGATTTTATCTCTTTTTTTTAAATTTTGACACAAAACCGGAAAACTGTCAGGATGTTTTGCATATTAATCTATCATGTGTTCACAATGAAAGATAGAATGAACATTTTTGTGTTGTTTTTGCCACAAAATGCTTCAAAATCTGGAATTTTTATTTTTTACCAAAATTTAACATTTGCAGAGACTTTTCTTCAAAAACTGTTTCTGATTAAAAAATCGGAAACGATTTGACGCGTAAGAAATTGGTTTTCAGTAACTAGGGACATTTTCCTACAAAAATCAACCTTCAAACCTTTTGGCCTCGTTCACCCGGATTTTAGCCATGATCTCTTGGACTATAATAAAGTGGCTCAAATAGCATTAATAAAGAGCAATTGGGATAAAATTTTACTGTTCTTTAAAGCAGTACCAATATATAGAGGTGCCATTTAAGACAGATTCGAATGTACAGTCAACCCTGTCTATAAAGATTACCCAAGGGAAACCGTAAAGGTGGCCTTTACATACATGTTCAAATAGCATATATAGAGAACAATTGGGATAACATTTTACTAGGTTTCTAAAGCATGTGTCACATATATAGAGGTGTCATTTAAGGCAGGTTCTGCTGTATATGCAATGTACAATGTCTATGTAAGTATACATGTAAATGTATGTTAATGCGAGGTTTGACTGGTCTTTATTTAATTTATAGACAAGTAAAATATACACGGTGTTTCCTTCACACCTTTTTATTTCGTCCAGCTAACATTTTGCAGTTTCTCTCTATTTGTTTTATGGTCAGTACACCTTTTTATGTCCTGGGCAATGACAGTCATCCGACACGCTTGGCTGATTTTATGACAGTGCAGCGATATGTTGATGTCATTTCATAGACGTATATCTCTCATTGGACAAACGATTTAGTTCATGAAATAATATCGAATATATATGCTGTCGTTTATAAGGAAACTTATTTATATTTTATAAAATTATATATTTTTTGAAAATATCCAATATGTTTTGTCTTCAAAGAATTCCAAGTTTGGTAAGTAAATTTATATTTATATATTGTTGTTAAGAGCACACAGTGCGTTTTATGATAAGGAAATAAACGTTATCTTGTTTATTTCCTTGTTTACTGCATTACGTTCTTATATTGGTAACATGTAAACACAATATAGAATCACTGGCCAATATATTGGTTTTATTGGTCAATTTTTTTTTGATATTTAGATTATTACACGAAGTTGTGAACATTAAATGGTGTTTTACAATATGTTGACGAAAAACAGAATCATTTACCAATATTTTGACCATATTTATTTGATTTTTGAATATAATGCGGCGTTTTGAACATTTAATGATATTTTACAATACAATGACGAAATGCAGAATATTTGACAATTTTGGGGTAAATAAATATTATTGAATTTTAGCACGAATAATTGAACATTTAATATTTATATCAACAGCGACATTTAAGACAAAGCACGGGTAAATGATACCCGCATTTTAATCATACCCGTCTTTAATTTATGTTTTAGCATTATATCGCATGTTTACTTTTCGTTCACTTTTATTTATTTATTTATTTATTTATCCGTTGACGTCTTTTTAGTTTAGTTAAAACAGTTTTTACTTTGATAAAGATATATTTTAAGTTAATAGTAAAATTGCACTAGAAAAAAATTAGGATTTTTTGTTTATACTGAAGTTTCTACACTGTAACTTTACATTGTATGTTGATCTTGAAAAGTGTTCAACTTGAAAAAATGACTAATGGAAGTTGAAAACTCTTCATAATTATCGGTTATCATGTACATGTACATTTAGAAGAAAACAAAGAAAATTAAAAAAACCTGTTTTTTCCATTTCTTTAATTTGAAAAAAAAACAAAAAATAATTATTTATAAATCTAAATAGATAAATAAATTTGGATAAAATAGAATAAAATAAATAAATAAATAAATAAATAAATAAATAACAATTCAATTGATGAAATACACAAACCAATTGCCGTTTCGGTTTTAAAAATAATTCAAAATCTGCATTTAAAGACCACCCGTGGGAATTAGTAAAAGTGACCTTTATGGTCCTGTGGTCCTTATAAAGGGGTTTAAAACATGAATAAAGAACAATTGGTATATAAATTTACTGAAATTTAAAAGCAGTTGTCCCTTTTATAGAGATGACATGAATGAAGGTTTGGCTGTAATTCAAAATCTGCACCTAAAGGTGAAGCGATACAATTGTACTCTTTAGAGAGAAATATGGGGCAAACACATGACAAGTTAATGGTCATCTTTGACCAGTATTGGACAATAAACTGTCCGGAGTAGAGCAAATGTGTCATATTTTAATACGCGTACCGATTCACAGCTGTATACATCAAAATATTAACCCAGAAATATATATAAAATTCACATGTATATACATTTGACAGAGGGGTTGCATGTGACAGTGATCTGAGCGTCCGAAGTTCTTGCAATGATTGGTTTCATTTCCAATTGAATGGTTACGGATCACAGGTCCAAAACCTGTTTTTGATATTTTGAATTTTGTATTATCTAGGACATTTAATGACTGCTTTAAATGTCGCTGGTATTATATCCTACGCAAATGATGTATAGATTTTGTATATTCAGGAATCATCCTGACCATCTGTCCGTCCTCATATTGTGACCACTCTATGTCTATGGATAGGTTTTTATCAAACTTGGAACAATGAAAACTTACATAAAGTCATGTGGTGTATTGGTGTATAGAGCAAGGACCATAATGTCTTATAACCCTATATAAAAAGTGCGCGGGGTATGTAATTAGGCTACACAATACATGTATATGTAAATGATAGTTTATTTCACATAGGTACACCAGTACAGTAGAAGTAAATGAAAACATCTAATAATGATGAATTCATTATGATAAAAAAATATTAAAAAACATGCCGCACTTAAAAGGTGTTTCATGTTAAACAAATTTCCTTGTGACATAATCGTGTTCGGGAAAGTTGTACGGCCCAGTCATATAGCTTTACAAAAATTATAATATATATACAAACACATGTCTATTAATTAAAGATTATACACAAGGCATGGCTGGCGTTTATAACGCAAAAACACGACACGCTATCAATAGGGAGAACACGGATATACAGACAGCACACATGCAAAAACACTGGGGAAATTACAATTTTTGCATTCTTTGTATTTTATATATAAATTAAGTGTCTCCATATCTCGTGACGTTTGTCACGCATGGCAGATCAGATCTTTTAATAGTCTTTTTAATTTTTTAATGTCCCTGGATATATTTGACATCCCATAGTCTATGTTCCTTTCATTAATTTTTATTACACACGTGGCAAGAGCACTCCAGCTAACTAAACAGGCGGTGCTTACCTTTCCGGAGCACTCGGCCTCACTTCCCTGGTAGAAGTTCACATGTTTCACCCGTTGTTTTTACTACGCTTGGTGATTGTGATTCGGACATGGATTAGTATGTTTGTTTTGAATTAGGAATAGATAGTATTTGTCAGTATTAAGCACTCAAACTTCTTTTATTTATACCGATTCTACTTTTTGAGGTAACCGGAGATAACACAGACATTCGACAAGCAAACTTGCATACTTTCTTTCCCTAGGAATGGCAGCTTGGGCTTAGATCCGTTAGCGTGCGTTTTCAATCATTTGCCACCTGAGACCTATCAATACAAAAATGACCGGACTAGGAAACAGAAATGTCCTGTCGGTTGTACTCCTCTTTATTTAATAGGAAACTACAAATATGAGTTGAGTAATTGTGTTTTACGCCCAAGTCAAGAATATTTCGCTAATATCGAGACGTCGCCAGCTATAGGCGAAGGCGTAGAAATGTTGCCTGTTCGTTGCGCTGCAGTGTTCTTTATCGTGCCATGCCTACGTATACCGTGACACGGTTCTTCGTTATTTTAAGTTCCCATCCGAAAGAACCGTGACTTTTATTTCGTGAAACCGTGTGCTTGGCGAAAGAACAGTCACTACCCACTTTCAAGTTTTGAGTCAGACCCAGTCGTGGATTCGAACTCACTTACGGACCAAGCACTCTACCAACTGAGCTACCGCAGTGGTCTATTTAACAATTCAAATGTTTTGAAATGGCGTTCATAGTCAATATGAATGCCAAACCTTTGCACACAAACTGAATAATGTGCGAAAGCGAAGGCGACTGGATTAACTTCCACACAAACAAATATGAGTTTCCGCTAACGCTCTTAACATATTAGGTCCAGTTGACTATTGTATCATTAACTGTGTATTGTTCTCTGTAGTTGTGTTGCCTGTTGTCAAGTAGATGTGCTTACTAATATGGTGGCTGTGTTGCACCATACCGAAAATACCGAATTAGTGATATCAACACAAAGACGAAATCATTGTTTTTCCTTTTCTTACGAGGAATGTCCTCGATGGCAAGTGGCCTAACGGATTACAGAATATCTTGGCTTCCAATCAAATTCGGGATAAATTCTAGTGTGAGAAATTTTGTCAATTCGCTTTCCCAAGGTTTGTGATTTTCTCCGCATATTCCGGTTTCCCCAACTATCCATGAACTGACCATTTTGTTTTTACTGCCCCACTTGTTTGAGGATGGTACTTTGGTATTTAACATCCGATCTTTGACCTGGAATTCAGAGTTGATCGATCGAAAAACTATTTTTCCCATAGGAATAACTTGTTTATCGTAGAAACGATGATTGAACCCTATTTAGTATGTTTTATTGCTTTTGGTGACTTGATTATTCCAAAAACTTCTTTGACCTGCTGAAAACCGTGATTTATTGCACAAATACAAGTTATATTTTATCATATAAGGCGTTGTACCCTATTCATCATTATTGTCCAAAAATATACTTGTTTTTGATACCAAGGTCATTACACTAAGAAGGGATCCAATGACCGAGAGGTCTAAAGCACCGGCTTATGGACAATAACAACTCCTCTCACTGCATTGGCCCAATCAAGAAATCAATATCAAAGATTTTGAGGATCTGGTTAATTCACATATACAGGTCATCCCATTTGAAGGGACTTTGTGGCCCAGTGGCCTAAAGCGCCGATTTACATTACAAACTTCACGTGTAAACTTGTAATTAATCACGAAACTGAAGTACATCTTTTATTTTAATAAAGCCCATCTTTAAGTAATTGTTCTTCAAATTTCTCCAAGTGAATTGGGTTGATTTCTCTATCAAGCTGATTTTATAACAACACACACTCCCACTGCTGGTGACTTTTAAGAAAAACGTCTCCCGTTTGTCCGGCCAAATTCCCGTCGAAGGTTTTTAGTTGTGTGTTTTTGTTTTTGTTTTTTTGTTTGTTTGTTTTTTACCAAAATGGGTATGAACAATTTAATAGTACTCTGTATCATATGTTTACAGTATTTGGATCCGTCTATCGGTTAACTATTGTATCTTTGCTGTTTAATCTGTCCATTGTAACATTGTTATTGTCAAGTAGATCTACTGGTTATTCAACAAAAATATATCCCATTCAATATTGCTTTATTTTTATATTTCAGGTTATTATTGTCTCTACAGTTATAACACTTGTAAGTATTTAACAATTAGGTTGAGTTGAGTAATGGTGTTTAATATCGCAGTCGAGAATATTTTACTTATATCGAAACGTCACCAGCTATAGGCGAAGGTGCAGAACATTTGCCTGTTCGTTGCGCAGATGGCATTATACAGCAGGGTTCTTTATCCTGTCACACCTGCCGTGACACGGGACCTTGTTTATTTCAAGTTGCCATCCGAAAGAACCGTGACTTTCATTTCGTATTGCCGAGTGCTTGGCGAAAGAACAATTATTACCTACTTTTAAGTCTTGGGTCAGACCCGGTCGTTGTTCGAACCCACGACCGGGTACCTCCATCTTACGGAGCGAGCACTCTACGAACTGAGCTACCGCAGTGGTCTATTCAACAATTCAACTGTTTTGAAATGGCGTTCATAGTCAATATGAATGTCAAACGACAAACTGAATAATGCGCGATAGCGACGATCATCAAACACGAATGCATTAATTTTGATACCCTAAGAAGTAAACCACCTGGGAACATGGAGGCAGCATTTTTGTTTACCAGTTTATAGATCGAAGGGAATGTGTATTGCCGATATCAATATTCAAACACAGTGATGCGGACGTTTGACATTTATAGTGCCATGAATGCCAAAGTCTCAAACTGGAGGAAGTAGGAAATACTCAAGGCTAATGAAATATAAATGAATACATAACAAAAATGTTTCATACAGTACTGTGGTAGCTCATTAGGTAGCGTGCTCGCTCCGTAAGTGGGACGTCGTGGGTTCGAACCCCGACCGGGTCTGACCCAAGACTTGAAAGTGGATAGTGGCTGTTTTTTCGCCAAGCATTCCGCATTTCGAAATGAAAGTCGCGGTTATTTCGTATGGGAAATTTGAATAAACGAGGTCCCTTGTTGCGGTAGGCTTGACACGATAAAAAAATATTCTGTAAAACGCCATCAGCGCAACGCAAAGGCAAAATTTCTGCACCTTCGCCTATAGCTGACGACATATCGATATAAGTGAAATATTCTTGACTTGGACGTTAAACACCATTACTCAACAGTACAGACCTATCGAACTTTCGGCAGCTATTCCATCACTAGCTATCCATATCCTGGCCAATCCGCAGCTAAGATTCAAATTCTTTTGGTTAACCAATTGTTAAACTTTCGACAGGCCTGTGCTGTACGTTATATCTACATGTATATAAGAAAATTACTAAATTTTGATTAAACACGTGGCGGGTGTAGCTAGCTAAACAGGAGGTGCTTACCCTTCCGGAGTTCTTTTCTACGTGTACAATCTACGTGCATAATAAATAATTAAAATATCATTAATAACAAAAGAAACATCATAATAAGGAAATGCACCTGATGAAATTGCATGGTTGTTTATGTTATATTGGTGTCCAATTATGTGCAAGTATTTCTGATCACCGTTATGACACTGGATACATACAGCATTCAAATGGAGTTGAGTTGAGTAATGGTGTTTAACGTCCCAGTCAAAATATTTCACTTATATCGAGACGTCGCTAGCTATTGGCGAAATTGCAGAAATTTTTCCTGTACATACCGCTGATGGCATTATACAGCAGGGTTCTTTAGCGCGCCAAACTTACCGTGACAGGGGACCTCGTTTATTTTAAAGTCCCACCGGAAAGAACCGTGACGTTCATGTCGTAATGCCGCGGGTTTGGTGACTGAACGGCCATTGCCCACTTTCAAGTCTTGGGTCAGACCCGGCTAGGGATCGAACCCACGCCCTCCAACTTACGGAGCGAGCACTCTACACATGGACTGTGTATGACTGTATATTCATTGAAAACTAGTCTGAAAAACAAATATGATTGATTTATCGAATGGGGTGTTACATTCCAGTCAAGAATATTTCCTTTATATTGAGACGTCACCAGCTAGGTGAAGAGGCAGAATTTGTGACCTTTGAAGTGCGTTCGGGGCACTTGAGAAGGACCCCTGACATTCATTTCTAAATGCGGGCTGATTAGCTAAAGAACAATCACAACCTTTTTCATGTCTGTCAGAGCTGGCCGGGGTTCAAAACCCATACGGAGCGAGCATCTCAGTTTTCAACTGAAGTTATGAAATCTGGTACTGTTTGAAGGGCCGTCGGGTATTAATAATGGATGTTTAAAGATAATGAACCTAACTTACTTATTGTAAATCTTAATTATTAAACAGACTTAAGGTCTTCATGGTCTTATGTCCAAAGCATTAATTTTCAACATACCGGTATTTCCCTCTATATAAAATAAACGATCCTTGATATCAATTGAAACGGTTCTGTCATCATATGGAAATATTCAACTTCAGACAAAAGGGTGAATAAGTTTTATAAAAATTTAAGCGTGGTTGTGGCCTAGTATGGTTAATACTTGGTCAGTAAATCTTATATCCAGCTACCATTGACGCTAATGCTAATCAAGGGAAATAACTCATACTGGTCACTAGATATAAAATACATATATTAGGCCGATAAATGATCGACCAAAATCCCCATATAATAGTGAGAAGTATGCTTAAATTTTACTTTTTCTATTTTTCTAGATACACGGTGCTCATTTTTATAAGGAGGAAGAAAAAGTATGTCACACTTCAGCAGATTGTGGACAGGGCATGTGCTGTAGAGAAACTTCCGGTGCTATGCTTCAAATGTCCGGTCTATTCGACACAATTGGTAATTATCCTTATTTACATATTCCATGGTGTACATTTTGAAATCAATTAAAATTAAGCCTTCCACGCACCTTGTATTATTCACACAATGATAAATATAATGAAACGGAATGGAGTAAATGAGATTTACCTCAAGAATCTTTCGAGGTGGTCAGTTCTGGAATGGCAAAAAAGAAGCCCATAAACCTTCGGTAAGCAAACTGACAAGCTTTAATTCTCGCATCAGGACCTTTCCAGAGAAGGACTCAAATCTTGATGTTGGAAGTGTTGTGGTTCGTAAGCGCGCGCTTAAGACCACTTTCCTGTGAAGATAAGACGGAATATAAGGAACCTAATAAAAGAAAACCCTTTTATTTCATGCCAGATTTTTGCAAATTGAAAACGCCATTTTCCGGGAATTTTGGAGGGGTCAGATATTACCCTAGTTGATCAACTTATGTGGATTTTCGAAGTAATCACATAAAAATGGTGTTTTAGTAAACCTGTGATAGTTGCGATACTATTTTGGTTTCATAATTTTTGTCCAAGCACTACTGATGAGGAATTGTATTCCGAAACGGCCGTCTAGTGCTGTAAAATTAAAACTGGTATAATATGTAAATTGACACTTCACTTACACTTGTGATAGACACTGTACATTAATACTATTATTGTTATTTTTTTCTTTTAGGTCCATTTGGTGAGTTAGGGAACGGTACATGTGTTCCATTGTTAGCACAGTATGGAGAACATTGTAATGAACATTGCCCTTGTGACTCTACACATGGTATGTTGTATATTGTAGTTTTTTAATGAATTCGAAATCAACCCGATGCCCCGAACCACGGTAGGCGTGGCACGTTAAAGAACCCTCTCTGTATATTACCTTGAACGTACTGTTAAGTTCCACGGTTACTGTTCATTCGCCAAGCACTCGGCATTACGAATTTCGGATGGGAACTTAAAATAAACGAGGTCCGAGGTCCCGTGTAGGTTTTGCACGATAAAGAATCCTGCTGTATAATGCCATCAGCACAACACATAGGCAAAATTTCTGCACTTTCGCCTATAGCCAACGACATCTCGATATAAGTGAAATATTCTTGACTGGGACGTTAAACTCAACTTTACTCTTATTCTATGATGCAAACGACTGATTATCGGTATGTTGTTAAATGATTTTTGAGTTATATCAATTCGTTTCACGCTTTTATCTCCCGCCTTTCGAAGAAAGACAAAAGAGAAGAATATTAAATTTGAAATTTGTCCTTCCAGACATTTCTTGTCCGGAGTAATTCCTTAAAACTATGAAGTATTATTTTACAAAACATAGAGCAAGGCGCCAGTATCTACACTTATAAGATATGTACAGTCCATCTGTCTAAAAAGGCTACCCAAGAGAACCAGTAAAAGTGGACCTTATGGACAGGTGACCTTTATATACAGGTTCAAATTATATGAATGAAGAACAATTGGAATACAATTCTACTGGCCTTTTTAAACAGGTGACTCTTATATAGAGGTGACCTTTAAGGCAGGTTAGACTTTATATTTACCCCTTTGAACATAAGTGCAAATCACAAAAAATCTATTGGCATGCTATCCTAAATACTGAATTTTCTTCTTATTTTAGGTCTGGAATGTTACCGCCATTTTACAGACGATAGGATAGAGTCTACTTCTTGTAGAGAGAAGTCGTATGTTGACAGGGAGACAAAATCATGGTTGGCGTGTTATCACGATCCTAAATGTAAATTGCCATCGTGAAATAACACAACCCTATTTATTATTTAGCTTTATTTTATTAACTTACAGATTTTTTATAATAAAAGAGGAAATGAAAATGGTTTGTTGTTTTGTTACAAGGTTGACGTGAGTGTAAACACCGTAATTGTTGTTTGTTAAAACTGAATTTTATATTCACAAGTGGCAGGTGTCTTTATTTGTGTTTACCCTTCCAGAGCAACCCACTTGAGTTTCCGGTTGGAAGTTTATGTGTATTCTTTATGGATTGAGTTTTAGATATACACCGTTATCTTTTTGTTTGATTATATTTTTTTTCTGGCTATCCGTCTTCACTAGCTTAGTATAAGGTCTATTGTATAATTGTTTTCAAAGTTTTGCTTTGCTTTTGGGATTGTGAATTCGACACGGACCAGTATGTTTGTGTACAAAGCTAAACCATAATTGTTTGATTGTTTGTCCAAAATAAGATTGAAAGTTTGGTAATGAGCAGCCAAATGAGCATTTCCAATCAAAGTTGAAATGGTAAGTTTTATGCATAAATTTCCCAATTACGTACATATTTAGTTTATCACAGACGGAATGTCCCGTTGTGCGCTTACGAATCACAGTTCCTCTCGCCGTCTGAGGCTCGTATCCCACTCAGGCAGGCCCTAGTATGAGAAAGTGTGCCAGTGAGTGATTTTTCCCGGTTACTCCGGTTTCCTCCACAATCCATGCACGGACCAGTCCGATAGGTGAAAGAATCTTGACTGGAACAAAGATCACTGTTGCTAGACAACATCAAACATGCATGTAGAACATTGTTTAATAAAATAACTAATATGTTGAGAACACATAATACTATAAAAACTTTTATCAATAAACAAGCAAATTCAGTGAATAAAGATACCCCCAGCAGGTTCTTTTTATGAGTTGCACTTATGTTGAAAGGGTTATAACTCCGAGAAAATGAGTAAACCAACTCGGATTAACCAGATATGCACATATCCTATCAGTGTTGATTTTTTGCACCAAGTTTCGTAAAATAGTGCTTCAATTTTGGAGAATTAGCGAAAACGAGAATTTCGGACGGGTCGAAGGAAGGACGGAAACACGAATTTAACACCCCCTCTTTCTCTGAAAGGCGGTGGATAACAAAAAATTTCAAATGTTAAAAGAGTAAAACATTATACGGTTTTATTAACAAAATATTATAATAAAATATACACTGTGATTAAATTGTTGGATTTAATAATACAGTCCAACCTGTCTTAAAGGCCACCTCTGTATTAGGGCCACCTGCTTATAAAGGCCGATAGAATTGTATACCAATTGATCTTTATTCATATTAATTGAACCTGTATATAAAGGCCACCTGTCCATAAAGGTCACTGTTACTGGTTCCCTTGGGTGTCTTTTATAGACAGGTTTGACGGTACATGTATATATGTATTTTTAAAGAGACCAATTATATTGAGATATACAATAAGCCATGTAGTAGGATATACGTGAGATATCAAGTATATGCAGCTCATTCCGCGAAGAAACGTCACCACCTAGCTAATTTGCATAAAGAAACATCACCACCAAGCTAATTTCCATAAAAAACGTCACCACCTAGCTAATTTCCATAAAGAAACATTACCACCTAGCTAATTTCCATAAAGAAACGTCACCACCTAGCTAATTTCCATAAAGAAACGTCACCACCTAGCTAATTTCCATAAAGAAACGTCATCACCTAGCTAATGTCCATAAAGAAACGTCACCACCAAACTAATTTCCATAAAGAAACGTAAACCCTAATAATATTAAAAATACATTTTCTCATATTTGTTAACTGTGTATGTATTTATATTTGCATTCACGTGATTTGCATAATTTATTTAAATTTACCAAAAAGAGCCAATAAAAAAGAATAAAAATACAAAATTCATTTCATTTAGAAGTGATTTACTTAGAATCAGTGGCATAGTTTGGTATCAATACAAGCTGATTTACAGCTAGTATTTTGTAGAAGCATATCTTGCCTGAATTACAGCGCTCTAACACGATAGGATTATGTGCGATACAAAAATTTTGATATTCTGATTTCTTAATCTATAATACCAGTGCCTCAAAGATCTGTTGACGATTTCGGGTTTTCTCTGGCTTTAATCTTCTTAAGAGAGTCCCACACATTTTAACTGTATTCGGATAATGATAGATTCAAAACAGTCAATTATAGAAATGTTCATTGTTTCAAGAAAATGCCAAGTCGATTTTAGATGCCTAAGCAGGAGCAAGATCTTGCCGAATCTTTTTTTCATGGAATTCCGAACATTCACACTGAATTAGTAAGTCATTTCTTATACATGTATGGTAGCATTTACTAATAAAGGTGTCGGTAACCATCTATAGTATCTATAGTACACCTACGTCATTATAAGACATGAACTTGAACAGGATTTTTTATTGTGAATTGTGTAGTGTATAATAACCGAGAAAGCGTTCATCTTTTTGACGTAAAACTTTCTTTTTTCTGTTAATGTAACAGGTCAATGGTAAGACAGTAGCCAAAGATAGTCCGAATTTGTCAACAGAGCCTTGACAGTTTAAAAAAAGCACACTGGTATTAGATCAAGAAATCAGAATGTTAAAAATTGTATCGCATACTACCTCATTTGTTGGAGTTGTTATTCAAGCAAGAGGTGTTTCTAAAAAAAAAACTAGCGGTTAATTTACTTGTGTTGACATCAAGCCAACCCAGCCATTCATGTGGCAAAATTCCGTCCGGTTACCAATTTGCATGTGTCCGCCATTTTGAATTCTGTGGGAATTTAATTCAAACATAACAATGCATAGAGGAATGCATTTTTACTTCCTTGCTGTCATCCTTGGACATTTTTCCGAGGGTTACAAAAATTCCTTACACCAGGTAGATTATTTTTGTTAGCACTTCCCAAACATCTATAGAAATTTGAAGGTTTCTGCGAATTTTGAAGTTTTGAAACGAGAGTCACTTAAAAACGTGTTATTCTTTTAAAGCAAAATGTGGCAAAAATGGATTTTTGCTATCTTGCAGGGAATATCAAACATAAACACATTTTTTTCGAGTTAAGCAAAAATAATCTTACAAAATTAAAGTAAAAAAAGTTCCCGAGACTGTTAAAAAATGGTAATTTTAAGAAAAATGCCTTTTGCGGATGAGAAAACCACGAGGTTCTCAATTATATTTACGTTAAGTTTACAACAAAACAAACAACTGTCTTATAATAATTCTTTGTGGAATAAGTTGTATACAGTAAAATTAATGTAAGATGCATTCACTTATCCAGCTTTGGGACATCAAAAATATAGTACAATATTTATGAAAGACATACATAGATACAAATATACCATTAATGAGAGTATATCCTGTGATTGACTGAAAAAATAAGCATTCACGTAAGCGACAAACTGAACAAAATTCGGAAAGAGTTCCATTTGTAGTCTCCACTAAAAGTTTAATTTCGACTAAAAAAAACCTAAAATGACGGAATCAAGCAATTTTGAACATTTCTGTGAGAAATAATTTTGGGAAATTGGTGGAGAGTACAAAAGGAACTCTTACCCAAAATTCACTTCCGGGGCGGCTGGTAGAAAAGCAGACTGGTCAACTTGTCAAGGCATGCTTTTCTTGTGAAACTATTACAGTTTAAATACAAGTAGATACGAGAATTTTATTTTTGAGAGTCCATGTTATGATTGTCCGTCCAAGTAATCTTAAACGTATGCGACAAACGGAATTAAGTTCTTAAGGTCAAGTTTCAAGGTACGTTTGTCAGTTGAAATTCTCTATTGTTGGAAGTACATTTGTTAACATTGGAGATTGGAAATAAAAACCGGACAACGGAACTGACAAATGATGTTTAAGTAAGATCAAAGTGACATGTATATAAATATATATCAATAACACAAATTAAAATTATACTACACAGAAACCAATGTATGATACACCCGGCCCAGGTTGGCATTGTTAAACAAAATAGTTTTTATAGGAGAATAAAGAGAACAGTGTACTAGAGAGTGAATTTCGTTTTAAATTTGACCAGATCTAGAGTTGCATCAGATACAAAATCTGTCACAAACTGATTCATTTCGATAACGTCCTGTCTCAATTCGAATTGGCAATATTCCTCATTATCTTTGATTAAGGTTTTGCCTTCGTAATAATATATACCATAAGATACGAGTGACCACCATGATGACCACTAACACAAGTATATACTGCCAGAGTGACCAGTCAATCTGTGATATTAAGAGAACAAGTTCTGAATCAAATTCAGTAAAAGTTTCATTTGTAGCTGGATTTATCATTTTACAAACTGGAACATTTGTCATGTTTGGAGGCAAGCACCTGCAAAGAAACAAAACAAATCGTGTATATTTATAATCAAAAACAAACATACTTATCCATTTCCGAATCACAATCCAGAAGCAAAGTAAAAACTTTGGAACTGACAAGTTAGGTTAGACACGTGAACCTCCACCAGGGAAGTGAGGCCGGGTGCTCCGGAAGGGTAAGCACCTCCTGTTTAGCTAGCTACACCCGTCACGTGTGTAATCAAAATTGTGTGAAAGGAACATGGAACTATGAGACGTCAAATATATCCAAGGCAATCCTGGACACAGAGACATCAAACTTATCAACAATACTGTGATGACGGCCATAAAACTTTTTGAGGGCCTTGATAAGCCTAGGCCTGCAATATCCCTGAGTCAACAATTTATTTGCAAGCAGCCTACTTCGTTGTACAAAGTCCACGTAGTGTGAACAAGCTCTACCATAGCGTATTAATTGGGAAACAAATACACCATAAGCAGGAGAAGCAGGTATATTGCTGCATAAAAAAGGAAAGTTGACTATTACCATTCCCATTGAATTTCATTTTAAAATTTTAAAAAATTGTTTTGATTTTTTTTTCAAAAACGTTTATCAAAACCTTCCCTTATCATTTTATTTTTTATCCAGTAAGATACATTAAAATTCTTTCTAACCTTTGACTTTAAATATGTTTTATATCATACTATATTAGTGATAAGTCGCAATCAAAATTTGAATCTGTCCATTATTATCATTAATCCATTGAACGTGTTTTACAAACATGTTTGCTCCTCTTTGTACTATTCATGTAAAGTGATCCCGTCTTTAATGCCACTGCATCACTAAACTCCTGTTTCAGATGAGACAACACAATGTGCTTACCATTAAAAGTGTTGCTAAGATAATAAAAAAACACATATAATTCCTTATTCAAAATAAAACAAAGTAAAAAAAACTTCTAGAACCAGCAAATTAAGTTAAATGACCTGTACTCACTGTATTGGCTGAGCATTCTTAAATTCTAGTAATATAAATGCGTTTAGTCCATAAAAGAAATATGATGCATATTTCCCCCATCTCAGCCACACCGGTGGTGTGTTAAAGGCGCCACCTACAATGATTAAAAGAAATATCCAATAATAAGCTATATAATTCATAAACAACAAACATAACAATCTATGCCTAAATCATGTTAAATCACATCATCTTAAACACATGAGCTTCCACCAGGAAAGTGAGACCGAGTGCTCCGGAAGGATAAGTACCTCTTTTAAATAAGCTAAAAAGACAACGTTTGAATTAGAAATAGAAAACAAGAGGAACATGGAACTATGGACGTCAGATATTGTTTACAAAGACACCATACTTGACGACCCTGAAACTTTTGAGGGTCTCCATAAGACTAAACTTACAATATCTCTCAGTCAAGATATTTTCAAATATGCGGGAGTTTTGTCTTCCAAGGAAAGTTTTAATCGATAAACTAGGTCCACTCAAACCGAAACACATAATTTACACGTATATAAACGTCACTGGAATTTTCTTCCAAGACATTTATGGACATTTCATACAGTTACTCGGCAAAAATAACGTTTAGCAATAGATCTGCAAAACATTGGATAGACATTCACGGCCATTGATGAATGTCAGAATATCAATTTCTAATCAAGCACAAACAATATTTTAAATCACAATTACAAAAGCAATGAAAATACCTTATAAAATTGGCAAATTAAGTTAGACAGTGGTTAGTGAGGTAGGGTCCTCCTGAAAGCTAAGCACATTCTGTCTATGTAGCTAGAACAGCCATGTGAAAAATGGAATTAGGGAAATTAAATATATATTAAGGATAGTCGTGTATATCAATTACATTGTGATCAGTCTGGAATTGCAACATTCCTTCAACAATTTATTTGCAACTAGCTATTTTTATATATTATGATGTAAAATACACGAGTTCCAAACAAATGAAAAACGCAAGGATAAACGATTGATATGTAAACTTAAGGTGTTTACATACCCCATAACATCATAGACAAAAGTCCTAGAGACACCACGCTAACAGTCCATGGTGGTCGTAACGCCGTACCAACAAACAGTCCAATACTCTGGAAAATGAAAATTAAAATATATTGCTATGCGGTTTGTTATGATGAACCAATGGACATAAGTTGCCTTGGTAAAAATAACATCAATTGTCGGCAAACCCCAATTTCTTCTAAGTAAAAACAATGTATTATACAGCAATGGATTTAATTTTGATCAACCGTTATTAGCAGACTTTTACTTGTTGCAACAACGTATACTGACATTCTAAAACATTGTATACTGGTAAAGACTTGGCGAAAATTTAACATTGCGCTAACGCTAAGTTTGACTGTCGAGTGCACGTAGACGAGATATGGATAGCTAAAGGTCGAACAGCTGTCAGTTTCAGAAAAGTTATTGCGCTATAACTATCGAGATGAGTTGCTTACTCGAAACCAATCTCTCTGCTTAGGGTTAAAACTAAGTCTGAAGCTGCTGAAAAATTTGTGTAGTAATTCAACATGCAAATAAACGAACAATGCTCTATAAGATGCTGACCTGTGCAGCAAATACGTCTAGCCTAAGTTCTCCCATGGAGCCAAAGAATGCCGCAAGAACACTATCATTTCTTTTTTTTAATTTAGTGTGAAACTATCGTCAGATCTGTACTCTAGCCTCTGAGAAAATTGCCGTGTCGTATTCAACATGTAAACAACCGAACAATGTTCTCTAAAAACTTACCTGTGCAGCAAATACATCTAGCATCAGTATTCCCATGGAGCCAAAGAATGCAGTAAGACTGTTAAGATTGGCTACCCAATAGATGACACACATATACACACATGGCTGTAAAATGGCTAGTGGTATTTCACTGATTGTCTTCGAGAGGCAATACGCCGATAATCTGTACTGTCGCTGTTTTCGTTCTTTGTTAATGACTTTTAACTCTTTGGGGACTGTCAGTTAAAAAATATATAAACGTTAATAACAGACATTGAGAACTAAAAATCATGAACAACACAACAAAGAACACGAAATTATACTACATTGTACTAGTTTACTATTTACAGTCAAACAGGACAATATTGTTTATAAGTTTGTTCTTTTCCCACAATTTTGATTACACACGTAGCGGATGTAGCTAGCGAAATAGGAGGTGCTCACTCTTCCGGAGCACCCGGCATCGCTTCCCTGATGGAAGTTCACGTGTTTAACCTAACTTGTCACTTTCAAAGTTTTTGCTTTGCTTTTAGATTCAGACATGGATTAGTATGTTGGTTTTTGATTATATAACCTTCATAACTATTGTCTTCTTGTTTAATTTCTTAAGCTATTATTTTGAAAAAAAAATGAAAATACAAAATGATATTTTGCATATAGACGACCGATTTAAAGCATAATTTGAAATGTTAATATTAAAAGCAACTCACATGTTAGTATCGCATCAAGCAACGCAAAAAAGGCCCATTGTACCACCGTAAAAAAGAACTGAAATTAGACTCGTTAGATTAGTATAGTATTATTGTAACTGATAATACAGAATACTATAAACAAATACTTTAGTGTAGCAGAGTGCAATAGTGGTGTTTAAACTAGTTAAGAACCATTCACTTGGGACGACGCAGGAAACAGAATTCTCAAGAAAACCACACACGTACAATATTCGAAATGGCGATTTTGTAACTTTCTCACACTAGGATCTGATGGGTATGTCGAACCTAGGCATCCACAGGCTCTGTGATCCGAAAGCCTAAGAGTTAAGTTGAAGAATGGCGTTTAGCGTCCCAGTCAAGAATATTTCACTTCCCTCGAGACGTCGCAAGCTATCGGCGAAAGTGCACATATTTTGCCTGTACGTTACGCCTATGGCACTATACAACAGGCTAGGGTCCTTACGTCTCCTGTGACACAACGCCTCTTTTATTTTAAGTTCCCATCTAAAAGAACCGTGACTTTCATTCCGTAATGCCTTTTTCACTCCTACAAACCTACAGCAGAAACCTGTCAAAAGTTGAAACGAAGTCGAAGCTCGGCTACAAGTTGCCATGGATAGCTAAAAGCCAAAAAAGCTGCCAGGAGATAGGTAAATTCCGACAGGTCTGTACTGTGCATGTTATCCGGGTAAAAATATGTCCTGAGGGATATCATTTCATAGTAAAATCTATCCGGCGAAATAGATATCATGGATTATTCTGTAAAATATTATCCATGGGTAATATTTATATTATCCATGGAACAAATCTCACAAGAAAATATCATCCTAGGAAAATATTTCATGGGAGATAAAATAAACCGTTACACTTGTACAGGTCCCGATTTCAATCATTTCTTAACTTAAGATTTTCCTTAACTCGAATCTGGCAAATTAAAATTCTTTATAATTTTGTCAATTGTTAAGATATTATGGAATTTAAGGTGTCGTTTTATATATTATATCAAGCCTATGGCATCTACATTTCATTTTGACAAAACTATATATTTATAGTTTAAAAAAGGGTTTGCCAAATTTTGCTCAATTTTAGTTAAAATCGGGGACAGGCACCCAGGCACATGATGTTAGTATAAATTAGTTAACTATTTTACATACCAATCCTAGTCTGTCTTTTATGGTGTCCTCTCGTCGTTCGACTTGCCACCAGATTAGAACACATATCACTAGAATATAAAAGTTTTGAACAATACTGACAGGAAACAAAATTCTTCTCCGTGCATTCTGAAAATTCCTTACAAATAACACCGCCATCTGGTGGGAGAATGGTGTTGTCCATGTCGTGCTGCCTTTGGAGTTGTATTTCTGCTGTTTCTGTATAAGCACTTTAACTTCATCTGAAATATATATTTTATTTTAATTTATCATATAATCAATGAAGTCATGTGATAAAAATGCAATATCGTTTTTACGACCTTGGTAACAAGTGGGCGGTATTCCAATGTGCGTGTGCTATGACTTGACTGTCGATGTTTCACTGAAACACTACAAACACTTCATTTCGTTATTTCAATATCATGCAAAAGAACTCGAATAAACTTTTTGTATATTTTCTATGGAAAAGTCAACATTATATTTTTGACATATTATATCCATAAAAGTTAAAAAATACTCTTATACGCATGTATGCAATTGCGTGATTTCTGTGTATTGTGGACATTCGTCTCTTTTGTTATAGAGAAGACGGATTTCTTCACAAAAAAACTTTTCCTAGATTATGGAATACATATAATTATATAATCTTACATTCGTGGTTACATCGTTTTGAATTTAACATAGACACTCATGAAAGATCCTCTATATATTGAATGGTTGTATTTGCTAAATTGCAGAAGACAGCACACTCAGATAGAACAAACCTAATGTCTTTTGAAAATTGTGTAATTTCCTACACGTCCCTAGGACATAATTATAAACACGATTGGAATGATAAGAGTGAAGTTAAAATATTTTTTCAGTTATTTGTTAGTATTTACGTTTAAAACAATAGTCACACATTAATTCGATATTTCTGTGAATAAAGGAGCTATAAATGTGGGGGGAAATACGAAATTACAATACTACAAAACAAAACATTGGTTGTTACTGATAAAATACACATACCCTTTTCTAGTTCGGTTTGCAAACCATGGTTATTTTGATATTTTGCTATTTCAAATGAATCTTTTCTGTCCCTATGTTTACAGCTGTTTCCATGGTGATTGTTGTCGATGTCGATAGATTTACTTTGCCAGTCTGACGATGACCTGTTTAAAATAAACGTTTAACAATTTTATTTTAAAACACTATCACAACATATCAAAGCATCAGTTACTTCATGAACTCAAGATAAATTTGAAACAGTGAAATGGTGTGATTTTGTTTGTGAATCCTCAGTCATGATTCGTTCCGGTCTAGACGACGAGACGCGCCATGATCTGTAAGAATGTGCCTTATAAAGCACCATTCATATGGCGAGAATTGCATACCCATGTATTTTCTACTGATATGAAAAATTACCACTCGGATAATAGACCCCATATAAGAAAGGCATTTACCGTCAAAATTATTTGCATACTATACCTCCTTTTATTTGTCAATCTTTTTATTTTAACATTTCGACACTTTCTACTATGCATTTTTATTTGTTTTGGAACAGCTAGACTACGGTTACAGTCTGTGGGAACAATACTGTCATATGGTACAGACCTGATGTATGCAGAGACCAATGTGTAACACAAATACATGTACTTGGTAATAGACACAAGAACAAAAAGGTTAAGTAAAACACATATACACAGGCAAACAATACGCATTTGAACCACTGATTAAACTCAAGATACCATGGTGAACTCTTTCACATATATTATCTCCAGGAGTTCAGATCTTGAATGGCGAACAATGGATTGCACGATGTTCGTCATGTGCTACTTTTAAATGCATTGTGTCATAAAAATTCAAAAGTAGCACATGACATTTTCATAAATTGTAATTAGAGCACGCACTGAATGAAACTGAACAGAACAAAGAAACATTGATTACTGAAGACTTCAGTTTGTCCAATTAACTTGTTGGCTTTTTTCATGTTTTAGCGAAAAGCCTAGAAAATGACTGTAACAAACCATCTTGAACATTTCTGTGAAAAAAATTATTTTCAAAATATTTACATAGTATTTGATGGAGGGGGTTACAAATGTGTACACTTACCTTATTCTGTTAAAGTGTTCCAATATTTTGTCCTGAACTTTTTCATTGTCGTTGTAAACATTCTCGATGAGTAATTCCACTGCCAAAATAAAAAATGAATATTTTCTTGTGCAAGAATATATAGTGCATCAAGTTTGACCTTTGAATTGAATACAGTCAAACCTGTCTATAAATGCCTCCAAAAGGAACCAGTAAAATTGACCTTATGGGCAGGTTGAATTTATATACAGGTTCAAATAATATGAATTAAGAACAATTGAGATACAATTCTACTTGCCTTTATAAGCAGGTGACCAATATATAGAGGTGGCCTTTCAGGCAGTTTGGACTGTATTAGTTTGGACTAATAGACTGTGGATTAGGTACGACAGCAAGTTTTGTTGTCATAAATACCCTACGACCAGTATTACTATCATTTATCCTTATATATCAACTTTATGTCTCTTTGAATATTCTTATTAAAGGTCAAACGGCCAGGTCAAACTTGACGCACTTTACACATACATATATGTGACATTTCATTTACAGTCCAACCTGCCATCTCTATATAAGTACCAATTGCTTATAAAGGCCAGTAGAATTGTATCCCAATTGTTTTTTTTTTCATATTATTTGAACCTGTATATAAAGGTCACCTGCCCATAAAGGCCACTTTTACTGGTTCCCTTGGGTGGCCTTTATAGATAGATTTGACTGTATTATCAAAAACGTAAAAATAAATAAATAAATAAGTAAAACGCCGGACACGTGGTGGACACGTGGTGTTTAGGCCCTGCCAATCAATAATTGTTTATTGCGATGTATAAATGATTAAAACATATCATAAATCTATATTTTCATTAGCTTTGAGTATTTCCTATATCTTCCAGATTGAGGTTTTTGGCATTCATAGGACTATAAATGCCAAACGACTGCATTATTACGTTTAAATATCAATATCGACAATAGACATTCTGGAATCGCACACTATTCAGTTTGTCGTGCAAAGGTTAGGCATTCATATTGACTATGAACGCCACTTTAAAGTTCAATTGTAAATATTTCGCCATGTCTTACTAAATATTGTAACTTTCCCAGTGTAAGCACCACTTGCCATTTTAAAACAATGGTCCTTATGATCCGAAAGTCTTCAACATAACTAAATCCTACACATTATGCAGACAGGAAGTTTTAAATAAAACTTTTTAGCCAATAATCTTTAACCAGTTGTGTACAACAAACACACATGTTTGATATTTGATTGTACTAAACTCGGTTGTTATAAGACTATAATTACCATTGCTACAGTGACGTAACTCATTTCTGCCTTATGCCTATACGCATGACGTCATAGATTGGCTGTTCCAGCGATTGGAATTGCATATAGTACATGACAGTGTTTGAAATTTATTTCAGCATGAAAAAATAAAAATTCCAAAATGTTTGACTGCTCAATGGTTAAATGACATAATTTATATATCGGATACGTACTCATCTTTTCTGCTGGATTGTAAATGGTTTGAAATTTTACATCTAACTTGGATAGAAAATCTGATAACTCTCCAGGTTTACCGTAAAACGCCATCTACAAACAAATTAAACACAAGTTTTGATTTTTTTTATTTCTTTTACCATATAATACACCTGACCACTTCGGTAGCTCAGTTGGTAGAATGTTAGCTCCATAAGTAGGTAACTCAGTTGGTAGAATGTTCGCTCCGTAAGAAGGTAGGTCAGTTGGTAGAATGTTCGCTCCGTAAGAAGGTAGGTCAGTTGGTAGAGTATTCGCTCCGTAGGTAGGAGGTCGTGGGTTCGAACCCCGACAGGGTCTGACTCAAGACTTGAACGTGGTAGTGACTATTCTTTCGCCAACAACTTGGCATTATAAAATGAAAGTCACGGTTCTTTCGGTTTGGAACGTAAAATAAACAAGGTCCCGTGTCACAGTAGGCGTGGCACGATAAAAGAACCATGTTGTACAATGCCATTAGCGCATCGCACACTGACAGGCAAAGTTCCTGCATCTTCGCCTATAACTGGCGATGTCTCAGTATAAGTGAAATATTCTTGACTTGGACTTGAAACACCATTACTCAACACAATACAGAACTTCAAATATCCACGAGAGAGAGAGACTTACCTCACCGTGGTAAAGAAACATAATGTTTGAACATTTCTGGAACAATATACTGGGGCAATTTTGTAAGGTTACGATCACGGACTTGTTGGATTTTTCTGTATAGAGTTTTAAAATCTTCAACAGATCCAATCCTTCTTTGTAATCCAAACCCGAGTCTGGCTCCTGTATAAAAATTGAAACAAAAACAAAAAAGGTCTTAATGATTTTTTCGAGATAGTACAGTCCAACCTGCTTAAAGGCCACCTCTATTTCCATTGTTCTTTATATATATTATTTGAACCTGTATTTTAAGGCCACCTTTCCATTAAGGCCACTTTTACTGGTTCAATTGGGTGGCCTTTATATACAGGTTTGACTGTGTTTAGAATCAGTATTTCGAATATTCGCATTACTAATATTGTAATTTCGGCATTGATTTGTTTTTTTTTTTCGGAAAAGTGATTTCGTATATTTCCGAATATTTACATTTTGTCTGTTTTCTGTCTTCTACACAGGGTTTTAGAGCAATTGCGTTCATATCGGCTATGAACTGCAAGATCTACCTTGGTGACGTCACGGGAATTCCATTCACAACAATCGGCGTATGAATATACAATATGAAATACACAAAACCGAAACTTTTTATTGATTGTTTGCATAATTGTGATTATTTACTACCGAAATAATTGTATTTAATAAAAAATTGAACAATTTAGTAGAAATTTTGTATGCAATTTATTGTTTTTTCCAAGCACTATTTTGTCCTAGAATTTCTGGCGCCAAACTGCACAGCTGATCAGTTGGATCTGCTGTTCCATCAGCTGTTCCGTTAATCGAAAATTGTTGTTGACAAAGCGCGGAATTAAATTTTTCTAAAATGATTTTGAACCAAGAAAAAGAAAAGAAAATAGTTTTAAACGTAAATAGAACAATTGAACTGTTTAGAAATGCGGTTCATAGTCGATATGAACGCAATTGATATGCAAGGCAAACTAATCATAACATGCTAATGCGCGTTATTCAGTTTGCTTGCATATCAATTGCGTTCATATCGACTATGAACCGCATTTCTAAACAGTTCAAATGTTAAATAAACGAACTGTTTAATGAAATAAATGTGCGAATTTTGTACATGTGTTTTTTGGTATGTTTATTATTATTATTATTTACTAATGCGCACATAGAGCGACGATTAGAGTGCTAGGAAACTCGCCTGCATTGTCGCAGAGAACAATATTAATCGCAGTCTATGCCTTCAATTATACTGGTACCAAACCAATCAATAGAAGCTTACTCTTTTCTTAGTTGCGGTGGACCGGCGTCGATCCCACAGCGGTGAGACATCATGGGTTTTGAAGTCTAATGCCCTAATTACTTAATTACTATCCTAGTGAGCTTGAAATAAAAGACACGACTGATTCCTCAAGTTCTGCTTCATATTTAGACTTATACCTGAATTATGACGCACAAGAAAGGCTACATTTGAAACTTTATGACAAACGTGATGACTTCAATTTTTCTATTGTCAACTTTCCTTTTTTATGCAGCAATATACCTGCTTCTCCTGCTTATGGTGTATTTGTTTCCTAATTAATACGCTATGGTAGAGCTTGTTCCCACTACGGGGACTTTGTACAACGAAGTAGGCTGCTTGCAAATAAATTGTTGACTCAGGGATATTGCAAGCCTAGGCTTGTCAAGGCCCTCAAAAAGTTTTATGGCCGTCATCACAGTATTGTTTGATGTCTCTGTGTCCAGGATTGCCTTGGATATATTTGACGTCTCATAGTTCCATGTTCCTTTCACACAATTTTGATTACACACGTGACGGGTGTAGCTAGCTAAACAGGAGGTGCTTACCCTTCCGGAGCACCCGGCCTCACTTCCCTGGTGGAAGTTTACGTGTCTAACCTAACTTGTCAGTTCCAAAGTTTTTACTTTGCTTCTGGATTGTGATTCGGAAATGGATAAGTATGTTTGTTTTTGATTTGAGTACCACTATCCATATCAAAAGTGATTATCATGACACTAAGATTTTGCTACTACGGTAGCTGAGTGGAAGAGTGCTCGCTTCGTATGTGGGAGGTCGAGAGTTCGAACCCACTCCAGGTATGACAAAGACTTAAAAATAAGTAATGACTGTTTTTTTGCCAAGCACTCGGCATTTAGAAATGAAAATCACGGGGTCCTTCGGAAGAGACCTTAAAACCAATGTCCCGTGTCACGACAGGTGTGACATGTTAAAGAACCCTCCCTGCACATTGTCCTGAGGCGCACTTGTGACGCTTCAAAATAAGTGAAATTTTCTTGACTGAAACAAAAATCAAATTCAACGAATCAACCAACAGTATTCTTGATCTGGATGTTAATCACCATTCAATCAATCCATCCTAAAAAAGTGTATCGTTAAAATATCTTAACATGTTCCTTGGTTCGAGTATAATGTTGGTCGATATTTAACTTACATCTAAGAGTAGTACTAGCGGGTCTAACAACATTTCACAGGCTGCACTAAGTTTCTTTCTTACCCCAGGGGTAACCAGTTGAACAACTGAAAAAGTTACATATAAAATGCATAGGACATCGTAAAAATGATGGACCATAACAATAGCTTATAGCTGCCATTATTATACCATTAGTACTAATACTCAAATAAATGTTTAAAATTTAAACAAACGACAAAAAATGAATGGACCTTGTAACAAACGCGTTAAAAAAATGTTTAAAATCTCTCGTTTGGAAATATTTATTTAGTAAATGGTCAAAATAAAAACGCACATCAGTAAACAGTGAAACTTCGATTTATTAGCCACCATTTGTTCAGTTTAATTTTGGCATTATAAAGGGTTAAAGGATTTTGACGATAAATCGACTCATAAAGTAAAACATAAACAAAATGGATTTTGAAACTTTAAAGCAGTGTGGCGATAAGCAAGGTGGAAATATATTGAGGGGTATTATAACGAGGTTTTACTCTGTTTGCAAATATATATGGCACCAGTTGGTCTCTATAGCATAGTCTTTAATATGCTTTCTATTTTATATCTGCATAATTACATATGATTTATAACATTAGCAAACACAGTGTACACAAAGAATATTATAAATCTGAACAGAGTAAATATAAAAATGTTAGGAGATGATTAACAACATAATAAACAAAGTATGAAAAGACAGGACATTATTTACAGTTTGAAAAGGTATACTACAGGATTGTCGAAAGTTTAACACTGGACTAGCGAAAATAGGCCAAAATGCAACTGCAAAGAGATAACTATAACTAGTGACCAAAAAGCTGTCCAGATAGATAGCGGCACCACAAAAGCTGTGGAGGCAAGACGTTATTTACAGTTTTAAAAGGTACTTAGTGTACAGGCTTGTCGAAGGTTTAACACTAATGCAGCTGGAAAGAGTGGCTGAGATAGCTATAACTAGTGGCCGAAAAGCTGTCAAGATAGATAGAGGTTGCCAAAAAGCTGTGGAAACAAGACGTTATTTACAGTTTGAAAAGGTACAGGCCTGTTGAAAGTTTAATATTGAAGTTTAACGAAAAAATACCGATCGGCTTAGGTATGGATAGTTTGGACGAAAAGGTGCCAAAAGATAAAAGTCAACTGATGAAAAGTTGTTGATATAAAACTGTAGCTATATATAGCTATCAAGGGACCCAGGTGAGCTACAGATCTGATACTAATTCCTTAGCGTATTTCCGTAAGTGGGAAGTCGTAGGTTCAAGCCTAAACCGGGTCTGACCCAAGACTTGAAAGTGGGTAGTAACTGCTCTTTCGCCTGGTACTCGGCATTACGAAATAAAAGTCACGGTTCTTTCGGATGGGAACTTAAAATAAACGAGGACTCGTGTCACGGCGGCGAGCTTGGCACGATAAAGAACCCTGCTGTATAATGTCTTCAGTGCAACGCAAAGATAAAACTTCTGTACCTTGGCCTATAGCTGGCAACGTCTCGATATAAGTGAAATATTCTTGACTGGGACGTTAAACACCATTAATCAACACAACTCAACTCCTCAGCTTATCGTTAAACTTTGAACAGGTCTGTACTATAAACCTTACTAATGTTAAAACACGTATCGAGTTCAAACAAATTGACTAATTCTTTGACTCGGTCTTCTTTCTCTTCTACAGTTAGGTTTGGAAGTCGTAGTAACGCTGTGTACTGAAAATAAAAATGCATACATGTACTTCAGAATTTGTCTTTATATGCTTACTGTTCAAGTCGGTGTGTTTGTGACAGTGAATTACTCTTTATTTCCATAGAAAATCAAATAAAATTTAGTAAAGATTGAAATTTTTCACTTACTACTGTCTAGCCGTAACAGGAAATCTGTATTCGCATCCGCGATTGTCATTAAGTATTTCTGTAGAAAGGATTTATATAGAAAGGCACTTTGGGGATTCACATGGCGAAAATGGCGATGTTTACACCGGAAGTGAACTCCTTGGTGACGTTTTTTTCCGTCATATGCGCAACCGGGTCCGCCATTTGTCTGGGTTTTTTTTCAACATGTTAAATCCCCATACCACCAAGGTTTTGCTCTGTGCAGCAATATTCTTGGCTAATCGCGGATGCGCATACGGATACGCAATTCACTGTACATGTCACAAACACGCTGACTTGAACAGTAGCTACAAATGTAATCGTTTCCTCGCATTGAAGATTGCTTTGTTTTTATTTACTAGTACGCATTTAGCTTACATGTAAAAGATATTAGCATGAGATGTAATCGAAGAACAGTCCTGATTAAGGGGCGACGGTAGCTAGTAAATATGGATGTCTAGTTGCCAAATTAAATTGCTACATAGAGAGAGAGAGAGAGAGAGAGAGAGAGAGAGAGAGAGAGAGAGAGAGAGAGAGAGAAAGAGAGCTGTTGTCGAAAATCTGTCGAAATATAGCTAACTGGACAGAGATGAGCTGCTATTCGTAACTAATTCGTTAGCTCGTCGTTAAACTTTTGACAGGTTTGTATATATACATCATACCTTTAGTGTTTCTTGTACAGTTAGCGTTGGCAAGAACAAATCCTGGCGTTGTACAAATGTTACTTCATGTTGTGAATGGTTGATTGTCCTGCCATCTATACAGATTTCTCCTGAGTTCGGAGGTATGTATCCGGCTAGCACCGATAATAGAGTAGACTTCCCACTACCTACAAATGATAACTAGACTGATTGATCGAATGATCTCGAGACGCCAATAGCCGTTTTCCCCAGAAATTTCAAGAATTCAATAATGAAAGCCGACAGACCCTTCCCCCCCATTCGACTTCAGAATGAAAAACTGGGGAATTTTGTTTTGAAATTGTTGACTAAAAGCTAATATGTATTATTATACTGAGTGGTTAGACGTTAACCTTCAATTCTAAGGTGTTTCATCGCTACGGGTTCGAACTCGTTTCAGAAAGCTTTTTCCTGCCACCAAAGAGAACCAGTAAAAGTGACATTTATCGGCAGGTGGCTTGTATATACAGGTTCAGATAACATGAATAATTCTACTGGCCTGTATAAGCAGTTTGTCCGTATACATGTAGTTGGCCTTTAAGGTAGGTTGGACGATACATTGAGTTTCGATGCGCAATAAAACCTTACGTAATACAGTTGAAAAGTAGGTTTATAGTTTTTTCTTAAAAGAAACTTTGGTCAAGAAGTCGCCAGGTTGCAGAAGTGATGACCGTACACCTACTTAAGGTTTGATTTTATGGACTACTGTAGGTGGTGTCAAGTATTTTACAGATAAAGGTGACACTATTACAATGGATTGTAAATGTGTTTTATGTCTTTATAGGGGCTATAGTTAAAGAAGCATTTTATTTTATCTTAATATGAAGTGGAATATTTGGCCACCGTTTACTGCAACAATCCTTACTCGAAAGGTCACAATAAAGCTTTTAGCTCATCTGAACAATTATTGGAGATAGCCATTGCCACCGTTTACTGCAACAATCTTTTTCTCCAAATAGTCACGATAAAGCCTTTAGCTCATTTGAGCGAACTATTAATAGGAGAGAGCTATTGCCACCGTTTACTACAATAATCCTTTCTCTAAATGGTCACGATAACGGTTTTAGCTCACCTGAGCGTCATTGCCACCGTTTACTGCAACCATCCTTTCTCCAAATGGTCTCGATAAAGCTTTTAGGTCATCTGAGCGATTTATTTATATGAGTAAGCCATTGCATTGCAGTTGTGTCCTTCTTCATCAACAATGCTTCAACTAACTTAATGGTTCCCCCTCAAAAACGAATGACAAGACTTAACGGGGTGTTTCCGGACCAAGTACAGACCTGACGAAAGTTTAACACTGGGATAACGAAAAGGAGTCAGAGTTCGGGAGCCGAGTTCCCAAGACACCTCCCCTTCGCATGGAAAGCCAGTGGTCGAAAAGAGATAGATAAAAAGATGCAAATGATGCTGAAAAGCATAAATATAGTAAGGAGGATAGCTGCTGATTCGGCACTATTGTTAATCTCACGATAGTTCTCTACTGTATGTTTGCTAACCGCAGGTTGACCTTAATCTTCATTTAAGGTCACAATGACATTAAATATGCAAACCATACAACACAATGTTTGCTTGAATCAGAAGTGATATGCACTATAGCATCAGTGTATAAAGGGCTACAATATGTGACCAATCACAGTGACCTTAATAGTAAAATCTTTACACACCTTCTTGTCCTAACGCGAATGGTCTTGACGCTTCATATTACACATAGACTCCTTCGTATCAAGTTTACAGCTGACTGGACTTACCCTTCATTCAAGGTCACATTGATCTCGAGTGCTAAATTTAAAACATATTCTTGGCATAATCAGACTCGAATTAAAAAGGACTGGAAATGCAATTTCCATAGGGATATATTTAAATATTATGTCAAGATTTAGAACTAAGATACCAGAAAATATTTTACAATGACATAAAACTCTTGAAATTACCGATGCGTGTGTATAATGTCTCAGGGTATAATATCATAACTGGTGCGAGTCTAAAAACCAAGCTTTATGTTAGCATTCATATATTAGAAAGGTAAAATGGTGAAAAGATGCAATGCAAAATTAAATGTCTTGTCCAAGGACAAACCTCACAGTCCGGAAAGGGCCCGAAGCCATCATAATTTAATCCTGATCCCGCTGCCCGAACCCCACTCTACCATGTTTTTCTGACATGTCAAAATGTAAATACTACTATATAAATAAGCAAATATACACATAAATAAGCTATTTTCTCTATATAAAAATACATAGAGTGTTAACATGTCGAAAGCTCAATCATTAGTACCGACTCGGCAGCTCATCTCGCCCTCTCGATTTCTACACAAGTATTTCGACAGCTTTTGACAGCTGTTATATGTATCTCTCGTTTCAGCTTTTAGGTCAATATAGCTTTCCATCTTTCAGCCAATTTGGCAACCGAGTTCTAACTCTTCTGAGTTAGTTTAGTGTTAAACTTTACTGTATACATATTCGTTTTGTTTTACCATATGTTTTAAATGCTTGAGAAAAAAGCCAATGCTACGAAAAATATGATACAGCATAGTGTAAGAAACAAGAAAACAAGACAAAATTAATATTTAGACCGATTAGTTATAAAAACAATCTCCGACTTTTAGAGGGGTTTGGACCCCGTGGTATGATTCTGAATCATGAAGAGCACTTGCAGATATTCGAAAGTTTATTGCTGAGCTGACAAATCAGTGCTGAATAGTTAACCCATCTCGGGCACTCATTAGCTGTATATCGACAACTTTTCTCCAGCTTGTCAGCGATATCTCTCGAAAGCTTTTGGGGTCCACTTGGCAGCCGAGCTTCGACACCATTTCGTAATCTTGGTGTTAAACTTTCGACAGGTCTGTACTGTATTACTCACCTGTAGGTCCTGAGACAACCAGCAACTCTCCTTGGGCAACCTGTCCGTCTATATTGTCTAAAACCTTCTTTTTATTCACAACAACTCCTAACTCCCTGAATGTAAATTGAAAATCCCTATCTCTTGTTCCAGAAAACATTGTCGTGCTAGTATCTTCACGTTACTTTCAATGTATTTCTACATATATAGAATCTAAATGTAGAATTCAGTTCTTCAGATTTATTTCATATGTGTTACTACATATGTAGTCGTGTTCAATATTTTCTCAAATGCATCGCTACATGTGTCGAATTTTTCTAATGTCTATATATAACTTATTTTGATCCACTAAATATTTCCGCATTCAGCCCCTACACATTTCTTTTAAGGTGTCACTATCTATGTTGAATCAAGTTTCTAATATATATTTGTATATAATGAAATTACTCCGCTAAAGTTCGAAATATTTACAATATTGACAGTTCTAGATTTATATTTCTTGTGATAAATGTGACACAATATGTATGCTTTTGAACCTGATTAACTCATAGGTGTGCATGTCAACTGCACGAACATATTTCTCGTAGGAATATATGAACATTTAAAGTCTCCCTGCATATTACTCCAACAAATATGTATAAAAATGTCCTTTTTTACAGAATTAATATTCTCTGGGTTTTTTTCGAACGTACATGTATGAGAAAAATTTCAAAACTAAATAAATTTCCTCTTCAATTTCCTCGGAATATATGAAAATGCTGTATAACATTAACAACCACTGCGTATCACCCGAGTAAATCAAAATGTTGCTCAACAAAATGAATTATCTCCCTGTATTCCTCTATTTTGAGATGGCATTGAACACTCGCGTGGCTTTTGTTTTAACAAAGCTTTAGACACTGAACCATCCTTATAGCGTCATTTTAGGACAATGAGTAAGACACTTGAGTATCATTAGACGGGTCGTTTTTGTGAAAGGTTGTACCGGTAGTAAATCCAACATTTGTCAATTACAGACCAAATACTTAAAGTCAATAAACATACGTATAGGAAAAATAAATACAGTACAGACCTGTCCAAAGTTTAACACTAAGCTAACGAATTACAGTACAGACCTGTCCAAAGTTTAACACTAAGCTAACGAATTACAGTACAGACCTGTCCAAAGTTTAACACTAAGCTAACGAATTACAGTACAGACCTGTCCAAAGTTTAACACTAAGCTAACGAATTAGTCCCGAATCGCACAGCTTAACCGACAGCTTTTCGGCAGCTCTAATCTATCTTTTGGGCAAGTTTTCGGTGACTAGTTGTCTCTCGGCCCCTTGAAAAAAATTGAATCCACAAAGCTTTAAGAACTGAAATATTTATCTTTGGCGCTTTACTTCCTGTTAAAAACATTGCATAATACAAATACATGTATTCAAATAAAGTTTAATCCAATCGGCTTTCTGAACTGAGGCAGTTGTCTTTGATTTCACGACTTGTAAAATGATTACATATTCCAAAAATTCAAATAAAATTAAATCAAATTAAATGTAGCCTTTTTAAACTACCTGTGACTTTAATTCTCATGTAAAACTGTCCAAATAAGATTAAATCTACATGAATTTTCCATGTTTTAAGATTAAGTCCACACGGTTTTCTGAACTTGAGTTTTAAATTAAATCATACATCACAATAAATGGCTAAATTTATTTCTACAACTTCTAAAATGATTGTAGACAAATAAAGGGTTTGTCGGCGTTTTCTGGCCAAGTTTTTGACAACACTTCTCAATTTGAATATGTTACATAATCCTAATGGTCAATAGGTATTAAAACCAGAACGTTTAACAAATTTAACAGGAAAATACATTTATCATAGATTTCTAAATTTATTTCTGCATCGCATTAAGACAAATAAAGGATTGACTTTTTCATATCTTAGTTTTTGACTTCACCTCCCTATGTGGATATTCCACAGCGGTAACTCAGTTTGTAGAGTGCTCGCATTCTGAATTTCGACTTGGATGGCTATGTTTGTTTTTGGTATTTTATTTCACTTTTCTATGTGAATATGTTACATCATTCAAATATTGAAATAAAAATAAACCCAAAAGGCTTTTTGAACTTCAGTGGTAAATTAATTTATAATAAATATTTCTACAACAAATTGAAACAAATAAGGGTCTGTTAAGAAAATTACCCTCGATATATTTCACGTCCCATAGCTCCAATTTGGATAGGTATGTTTGTGTTTGGTTTTTAACTCTTCTATATGTGAATATGTTACATAAGTTCAATATTGAAATCAAATTAAACCCAAAAGGCTTTCTAAACTCAAGTTGTAAATTAATTTATTTTAAATTGCTAAATTTATTTCTACAACAAGTTAAAACAAATAAGGGTTTGTCGGCATTTTATTGTAGGACTGTGTACACTATAATCTGTGGGAAAATAGGACTTTCCGGTACTTCAGGATACAAGTGCTGCTTTAAACCAATTCAGGGGCCATAATATACCTGATGGATAATAGTGTTAAACAAACTCAGGGACCATCATACACAAGATAGCCGATGGACTATAGTGTTTTAAGAGACACAAATGACCAATAAAATAAAATTCTACTTCATTTTATAAATTTTATGAAACTGGGCACAGATGACCATTGTATCGGTGCATAACCAGTAGCAGGTTTAACGGGGATGGATGCCCCTTCTTTATAATAATGATGATGATAATGTCATATTTTTTTATTCACTAAATCTTCCAAAATTTATATTTGACAATTTATACCATTTTATTAAGAACATTTGAAGAATTACATATAAATAATAAAACATTTTTTCAATGTGCAATTACAATGTATACGTATTTTTACATCGGGCACTTTGGATGATGTTTTTCATGTAACGCAGCTCAGATCGATTGGCACCAGATTGCAGATTTTTACGCCGTTTTAAAAAAATGCAATTCGATATTTTCAATTTAACCACTTGAATTCAGAAACAGCTAATCTGTCTATAAAGGCCACCAAAGGGAACCGGTTACTTTATCCTTTATGGGCAGGTGGCCCTTATATAGAGGTTCAAATAACATGAATAAAGACCATGTGGGATACATATTTACTTGCCTTTTAATAGCAGGTGACTCTTACATAGACAGGTTAGACTGTATGTATATTAACAAATTACAAACAATAATGGGCTGTTCGATCAACTGTACTTGCATTTTGTAAGAGGCAGTGTTTTTTCAGGATTACAAAATCAAAAAAAGACTTTTAAAATTGCAATATGTAAATATAACTACTAGTAGTGTTGAACTGTCTAGAATTACATGTGGTTTATAGTCACTATACAGTGCCTTCATAGCGCGCTAGCTGGTTTACTTTACACGGCAATGGAACCTATACCACTAGTACTGTCAGTGTTTGAATGTATTGCATGATTACAATGTCAAAAAATGGTAAATGACAGAACTATAAACGCCATTTCTGGATACTGAGCTCATTGGTTAAGTATTGCATTAAGCTCATTGGTTAAATATTAAATTTGAAGTTCTAAAAATCGGCATTAATGGAAAATCAAACACTTTTAAGTTATACTTGAGTGACGTACCCGTGAAAAAGTACCCTAAGTAGTGACTAAGTACAAAGGGATTTGGAATCCAAGTGTGTGTAAATATTACTGAAAGTTGACTTTTCCTTTCAAACATTTAGAGTGTGTTTTTTAAATTATAACACTCAAAATTTAAGTGTAACAGTCAACACGGCTGGATTCGTTAAAACAATATTTTTAGAAATAATGACCATACCGCTTTTAATCTGCCGACCAAAGTCAAATATTGGCCTGAAGAAGTATCCTAACCGAAAGGGAAATCTTGATTCATAAATTTGTACATGTAACAGTACAGACCTGTCGAGAGTTTAACACTAGGGTAACAAACTAGATTTGCTTTTTTTTCTTCTTGTAATTTATATTTACTTATTTAATTAATGAATTCATTAAGTAATTATATATTCATTTATTTGATATTATTTTGTAACTTCACCCTGATTTATATATTGTAATGTGTTATATTCAAGGAGACTGGTTTATATAAGAGTGTCACTCTTAGCTTGATCCGAAATTCTCTATTGTTAGTATTTGTGATTATGTATAATGCATGTCATCAAAATTAAATATTGTTTTAACGAACTAGCGCGGAATCGTCAACTCATCTCTGTCCCTCGTCAGCTATATCGACATTTTTTCGACTGCTGTTATACGGTACATACCTGCCGAAAGTCTAACGAACTAGTGCGGAATCGTCAACTCATCTCGGTCCCTCGTTAGCTATATACGGTACAGACCTGCCGAAAGTTTAACGAACTAGTGCGGAATCGACAACTCATCTCGGTCCCTCGTTAGCTATATCGACATTTTTTCGACTGCTGTTATACGGTACAGACCTGCCGAAAGTTTAACTAACTAGCGCGGAATCGACAACTCATCTCCGTCCCTCGTCAGCTATATCGACAATTTTTCGACTGCCGTTATACGGTATAGAGCTGCCGAAAGTTTAACACTGAAAATAACGAAAAAGAGACTAAGATTGACTGCTGAGTGGTTCAGGCTCAATTTGGATAACTAGGGACAAAAAATGCTACCAAGAGATAGAAACAGATATCGAAAAATCGAGATGTAGCCAAGATGTGGTGCCGATGATTCGGCACTTATCCGTTAGCTCAGTGTTAAACTTTCGACAGGTCTGTACTGTATATCACTTTCAGTAGCTTTTCGGCCACTTACATTGTATCCGGGCTGTCATGTGTTGATTGAAATAATGCATTCAATTGCAAAATCAGCACGTGATAACTTTGAATGCATTCTTTTAATAGAAATTCAAAATCAGCACATGACAACTTTGAATGCATTCGTTTAATAGAAATTCAAAATCAGCACATGTCATGACAGCGCCACTCGGCAGACGAGCATCCACTTCATTTTCGTTGCCTTATTGTTAAATTTTCGGCAGGTCTGTACTAACCATGTACATATTCATATCCAACGTAGCAGTTCCTTACGAATTCACATATCAAAACGGGGTATGGTCCTTCTGAGCTCTCATAAGACCCGTTCTACCCCCTCTAGGGTTCTTGAATTTTTCACCAAATGTTGCAATTGGATAGATCTATCCGTGGTTAAAAGCCCTAGATGGGGAAACTTATTTTACGCCCTATGCGTAATTTCGTATTTACACTTAGAATCACGATTCCTGTGGTCTTAATATACAGGTGGTCTTTATAAAAAGTGGTGTGTAATACCAGGTCGCCCTAAATATCAAATATTAATAAATCAAATGATATCAGGACTAACCGTATTTAAATAAAATCGAATTGCCCGCTTGATGATATTTAAAAAAAACTGCGGGCTAGAATTGCGGGCTAGCTTTACACCAGTCATATTCATTGATAGCAAATACTTTTGATGTGTTTAAATAATTGAGGACAAATTAGTACAACAAGTACCTCAACTTTACGTCAATATTTTCGTTAGATTTTCGAAATCGATACCTATTTTATGGTATAAACAGTTTTATACTTTTTTCTTTTCCGAAACGAATACTTAATCTTGGGGCATATACAGTATAGACCTGTCGAAAGTTTAACACTTGAGCTAACTAAAAAAAAGTCGAAGCTAGCCTGACGAGTGGTCGATATATGGTAGTTAGTGGAAGAAAAAGCTGCTGATAGATAACAGCTGCCTAAACGCTGACTAGATACAGTAAACGATTTGCAGAGATGAGCTGTACTAATTTATTAGCTCAGCGTTAAACTTTTCACAGGCCTGTTCTGTAATTAAGCCAATTTGGTTGTTGTCGTTGTATGTGATTTATTGAAGAAAAACATTTGAACCGATACAAAGGCTTTAGCATGGTTTAAATTTTTTTGAAAATTTGTTTATGTTTATTATTTTTTCATCATTTTCAGTGTTTTAAGAAAGATTAAACCACAATACAATCCTTATGTAACTTGCCACGTGACCTAACTTATTAAGAGATCGCCGGCCACGCCAACAATGTTCGGACAAAGGCCTGGCGTGTGTGTGGTACACACAAAAAGAATGAAAACTTGGCCTGAAGTATGCTATTTAATGACGTGACTGATACTAGTACGCCATTAATTGACGTATCGCCGGCCATGCCCAATATGTTCCAACAAAGGGTCAACATGCTTCAATTACACGCAAAAAGAATAAAACTCGGCCTGAAATGTTCGGTCTAATGCCGTCACTGACACTAGAACGTCATTAGTTGCCGTGACGATGTATTGGTACCGTAATGGCGGTCAGTGTCGGAACATTGTGGGCGTGGCCGGCGATACGACAATTAATGAGGTAACAACGCTTTGGAAAACCAGGTCCAGATGCAGGTCTTCAGGAAAAAATTGCACCTACCGGGGCACCCGGCCTCACTTCCCTGGTGGAAGACCACGTGTTTAACCTAACTTGTTAGTTTCAAAGTTTTTACTTTGCTTCTGGATTGTGATTCAGACAGGGATCATCAGTATGTTTGTTTTTGATGGCAATTAGATCTGTAACAAATTCATGAAATAAAAAAAACTTCAAAAATATTGTTAATTTTTGTAACATTTTATTGGATTACTCCACGTTCTTGAAGAGATTTAAGTTTATCTATGTCTATATTCAGAAGAGACTTTAATACTGGAATAGTATGTTGACCAAGAGTTGGTGGTGGGTATCTTACAACTGTCTTACTGTCACTGAACTTAACCGCAGCACCTGGAAAAAAAAAGAAAAGCAAGAATTGAATATTCGTGTCTAGGACGTTAAGCCCCACCCAAGCAATAAAGCAACCAGGCAATAATATCGATAATCACTTGGCTATATTATACTTGACTATGCATGCAGTAAAGGTTGGTTCTATGAACAGTAGAATCTGCAGAACTAGAACTTACAAGATATTTCGTAAGAAAGCTCTCGCTTTTTTTTTTTTTTTTTTTTTTTTTTTTTTGCATGGAAGGATTGACTCTCAGTGACATCATGACACGCAGATATTTGAATTTATACACCATAACCGTGAAAAAAATTCACAAGTACGACTGGACAGTTGTTTAAACTGTTAAGTTGTTGTTTTAAGACTATAAATTGAATTATAAGAAATATTAAATGAGAATACTTTATCTTTTTGTTTGAAAAATGACAGAATTGGACAGTGTTTGATTCAGGTAACTAAATAAATTGGTAATAAAGAAATGTTTTAACACATATTCTCTTGTTTCAAATATTGGTGTAGTCCATTTCACCTACAATTTCAAAATTTGAATACAAACTTAATCAACGATATTTACAATATCTTACCCGCCACTTTGACTTTCCAGCGGTAGGATGATCTATTTCTTGCACCATATCATTATGTAATACCTTAATAAACAAATTTAATTTGAAACATAAATAATATTGTGTAGACTCAAACCTGACTCAAAGGTCACCTACATATAAGGATTACCTGCTTATAAAGACCAGTAAAATGTTATCCCAATTGCTCTTCATTCATGTTATTTGAACTCGAATATAAGGACCACAAGTCCATAAAGACCGCTTTTACTGGTTCCCTTGGGTAAACTTTAAAGGCAGGTTTAACTGTATCAGTAGAAGTCAAGCCAGAATAAGATAAATCTAATTAATTATACAAGATACAGTACAGGCTTGTCGAAAGCTTAACACTTAAGCTAACGAATTAGTGCCAACTCGAAAGCTGATCTAGACTCTTCATTAGCTCGCTATCTCTAAACAGCTTTTCCGCAGTTGGCTTGCTATCCATCTTTCATTCTCCATTTTGCAGCCGAGCTTACAGTCCTTTTCTTTCCCTCAGTGCTAAACTTTTGACAGGCCTGTATTATATATATTCATAAAACAGATTTGTGTAAAACAAATTAGTTGTCCACTATGGTTTCCGGTTACCCCGAATTCACATTACATATATGCAAATAGGCATCAAAATTATCTGGATATTGCTGCATAATTAAACCAAACACAAATGTACCGGTCCATGTCTAAATAACAATAACAAAGTAAAAGTAAAAAACAACATTGAAAACTTGCACATTAAGTTGTTAAACGGTTCAACCTATGACAGAGACGTGAAGCCCGATGTTCCAGGCCAGGGGGTAAGGTTCTTCTGTAGTAAAACTGGGATTTAGTAAGGACGGGGACTCTGTTCAACGAAGTAGGCTGCTTGCAAATAAATTGTTGACTCAGGGATATTGCAAACCTAGGCTTATTAAGGCCCTCAAAAAGTTTTATGGCCGTCATCACAGTATTGTTGATAAGTTTGATTGTGTCCAGGATTGCCCTGGATGTATTTGGCGTCCAATAGGTCCATGTTCCTTTTACACAATTTTGATTACACACGTGGCGGGTGTAGCTAGCTAAACAGGAGGTGATTACCCTTTCAGAGCACCCGGTCCCACATCTATGGTGGAAGTACACATGTCTAACCTAACTTGTCAGTTCCAAAGTTTTAACTTTGCTTCTGGATTGTAATTCGGACATGGATTAGTGTGTTTGTTTTTTATATGTACCTGTGGATCTGAGAACACCTGTTTCATGTTGTTTACCGGACCGTAAGGTATACCACAGCCTTCCATAGCATCTAACCACTCATCTAGCGTTTTGTCCCTAAATCTGAAAGCACGTGGTTAAATCACTTAAATAATTCAGATAGCTTACAAAGTATCAATCAAGAAAATACTTTAAGACGTGCTTTACTAGCAATAACAGTATAGTTAGAGCTTTATAGAAATTGCTGTACAAGTCACTATATCAGATTTATATAGAGACTAGCGTGCAGGTCTGTCGAAAGTTTAACACTAACCTGACGAACTGATATAAAACCGACAGCTCAGATTGGCACCTGGTTCCCAAAATCTTGGCAGCTGTTATCTATCTGTTTCGGCAGCTTTTTTTGATCACAAATTAACTATATCTTGGCCACTCGCTAGTTTCGACTCAAATTCGTTAGCTCAGTGTTAAACTTTCGACAGGCCTGTAGTGTAGACAGGTTCAAAACCAGTTGCCTGAACACAATATACCGGTATGTACAGAACAGTAGTTTACTAGGGACCGAGATGGGCTGATGATATGACACGAATTTCTTAGCTTAATGTTAAACTTTCGACAGGACTGTGTTGTAGGTATCTAGATTGTTTCGCATTTTGATCCATATTGCTGATGGGTCTGGCTATTTAAAAAAAATTCAGCTACAACCTGTTTAGAATTACAATACAATATAAATTGGTTGTAAAATGAATATGATGGTTTGGGACTTCCCCAATACTTATCCACATCTATGTCAATTCTCCGATGGATCCAGCAAAAATGAGAATTAAATCCTAAACACCTGTTAAACAATAGACAGCAATAATGGTTATACATCGTGAATTCCAATTTTATGTGTTATGTCTACTCACATGGTTTCTAAAACTTCTATTAACCCTTCTCTGTTAGCTACTCTGTCTGCGTTCGTTCTGTACTTTGCCGTTTTTACCATTTCTGGTTTATTTATAATCTGATTAAAAAAAAACAAACATACAAATCCATGTTTAAACCACAATCCAGAATCAAAGTAAAAACTTTGAAACTGACAAGTTAGGTTAAACGCATCAACTTGCATCAATGAAGTGAGACCCGGTGCTCCGGAAGAGTAAGCACCTCCTGTATAGATAGCTACACCCGCCACGTGTGTAATCAAAACCGAGAATAAAAGGAACATGAAACTATGGGACGTCAAATACATCCAGGGCAATCGTGGACACAGATATATATCAGTTTGAAAATGTCATCTGTGAGAATAACACAAAAAAGGAAATGATGGCATTGCTGTCGCCACAGCTACAACGGTTATATAAAAAATTCTGCGTTTTGTTTCTTCTGCAAATAAGTAAACAAGATTACTGAGCCGAAACTAATGGTCTTAATCAAGAATATCGATCCATCTTTCAAATCACAATCACAAAAACAAAGTAAAAACATTGAGAATTTGCAAATTGAACTTCCATCAGAAAAATGAGACCGCCTGCTCCGAGAGCGTAATCACCTCCTGTCTAACTAGCTACACCAGACGAAACACCTTACGAAAACCTATTACCTCTAGATTAATTGGTCACTATAAATTGACTACAAACACAACTAATAGCATTAAAGGAAGGTCGTCATCTACAAATCAGATGTGCAACAAGTCAGTCATTAAGCATCTTCATTGTGAAATTTTACATTGCACAGTAACTCGCGCCCATTGCTATAAAAGCTATACCGTAATTCAGTTGATACAAAACGGTCAAACATGTATTAAAAGCCACCTATATATAAGGAGCCATGCTTATAAAACCTAGTGAAACTGTTCTTTATTCATATTTTTGAAGCTGTATATAAGGGTCACCTGCCAATAAAGCTTCCACTATTACTGGTACACTTGGGCGGGGTTTACAGACAGGTTTGACTGTATATACATTAAATTACATTATAAGCTATAAATTATCAATTATAATCCACTTACTTGACAGAAAATCTTGAACTGTTTATCATTGCCAACACCAATCATAATATATCTGTCATCTTTGGTCTTGAATGCCTATGTTAAATTTGAATTTCAATGTGTTAATTGATTGATTGATTGATTGATTGATTGATTGGTTGGTTGGTTGGTTGATTGATTGATTGATTGATTTATTGGTTGGTTGGTTAGTTGGTAGGTTGGTTGATTGATTGATTGATTGATTAATTGGTTGATTGAATGACGTTTTATATTCCAGTCAAGAATATGTCATTGATATACTGATGGTGGATACATTGAATTTCAATGTGTTAATTGATTGATTGGTTGGTTGGTTGGTTGGTTGGTTGGTTGATTGATTGATTGATTGATTAATTGGTTGATTTATTGGTTGGTTGGTTAGTTGGTAGGTTGGTTGGTTGATTGATTGATTGATTAATTGGTTGATTGGTTGATTGAATGACGTTTTATATTCCAGTCAAGAATATGTCATTGATATACTGATGGTGGATACATTGCCGTACTCTGTGAGCTAGCACGTTAAAGTCGCCCCGAGTGCGCGCTAGTACAAGGCAGACCAAAAACACACTTGCATTTCACATGCATACACGAACTTGTTCATAGATCAATTCATAGAGATTTATAAAATAGTTCTCGTGTGAATAGCTGAAAAATTGCTGATGCGACATTAAGCAATAATAAACCAACCAACCTTCCAGGGAGAAACCCTCAATGGATTAATGGCTAGCGACTTAACCAGCTGCAATCGGTCACCAAAAACAAAACATATCAATAGAAAAAACATTTTACAAACATAAATAGAGAAAAGGTAACATACCTGATAGGGTACAACGCTAAAATGAGCTGTTCCATGACGTGTAGCCTCCAACCCTGCGTTAAGGTAGTTTGATCCGATATTAACAAGGGAGGCAACCTACTTAAAAGATGACAAATGCATTATCAATTAACCTTTGAAAATTGCTGAAACGCACGGCGGCATGCATGGAAGGACCAAATGAAAAAAAAATTAAATTGCTCGAACGAATTAGTGAAATCGTTTTGACGAAATAGTTTTCCGTTCGAACGAATTAGTAAACCATTTGGAAGAATTAGCTAAATCATTCGAACGATTTATTTGTTTTCTTCATTTGGCCCATCCACGCAGCCGTAGAAAAGCCTTATCACACGGGATAAAAATGTTTGTACAGTTTTATTATGATGTAAAACTGGAATCAGTTTTTGTGAATCTCACAATCTTGCTACAAAATGAAAATGAACTTCAACCAGGGAATTGAGGCCGGGTGCTCCATAGGTTAAGCACTTCCTGTTAAGCAAGCAAGACACGCAACCTGTGAAATCAAATTCGAGACTGAAAGAAAGATGGAACTATAAGACGACAAGTATATCCAGAATTCGTTTAGATAAAGAGGCATGACACTGATTAACAATATTTGAATAAAACTTCATAAAAATTTTGAAGGTCACCTTGGTAAGCTTAGGCTTGCAATATCCTTGTGTCCATTTATTTGCAAGCACTTGTAGATTTTGGTCAAAGATAAAGAAAGCACTAAGTTACGGTCATACATCGTTTAGTCTCCCATATTTTAAGCGTTCTACTCACTTGTGTTGACAATAAATTACAGTCTATGTGCTGCCCTCTACCGGTCCTTTGACGATACAAGATGGCGGCCAGAATGGAACCATAAGCATACAGACCTGTAGATAAGTCAGTCATAGCGACACCAACCTTACAAGGTTCTCCATCCTAAAATTTAAATAAATAATAAAAAAGAAACATACTAATCCATGTCCGAATCACAATTTATTTTAAGTCACTGCAATACCACTATGGTAGCTCAGTTGATAGTGTGTGGGAGGTCGAAGTTCGACATCTGTTCGTGTCTGATAAAGACTTGAACATGGGTAGTAAATAAGTGAAATATTTCACATGGACAAATGATTTACCATGTGTTCACTGACATATGAATACCTTTGGTCCCGTTATGTGTGTTAATCCTCCTTGTGCAGCAGCAATGACGTCATATCCGGCCCTTTGAGAATATGGGCCCGTTTGACCATACCCTTTCATAAACAAAAAAAAATAAATAAATAAAAAAAAATAACAAAGCATTATACATCATAAAACAGTTTTCTAAAAATCAAAAGCAAAGTACAGCCCTGTCCAAAGTTTACTACTATGCTAACGAAAGTGAGTCGAAGTTCGGCCGAGAAATGAATAGTTAGTGACCAAAAAGCTGCCGTAATTATATACAAGATTGTCGGACATGGCCGAGTGGTACTGTCACTGGCTTTCGAAGTCAGGGGTTGTGGGTTCGAATCTCACTCCGGACTCGGGAATTTTTTTAGAAGATTTCCATCTCCTGCCCATACTAGAGCTGTAAAAAGCTAAAAATTAGAAAAGTCTTTCAGATAAGACTTAAAATCAAAGTCCCGTGTCTCAGTGTATGCTAAAGACACCTCTGTAGAGTTACAAAGAGCAGGCCACCCGTAGTCGCTACGGAGGACGCTTAAAATCAGAATCGATTGAAACAGACTGAGCAAAAAAAAGTTGTCGAGATATAGCTATAGCTATGCCGAGATGAGCTGTTAAATCGGCATTAATCTGTTAGCTTAGTGTTAAACTTACGACTGGTCTGAACTGTATAAATGTATAATATAGAGGTAATGGCTCTGATATCTACCAGTATTTTTAGTGTCTCGTAAGCCTAAGTGACTGGGCATTAAGCCTTATCTGTAAATTATTTTAAAAGTTTTTGAAATGTTATCTATTATGTATTTAAGTAGTACTTAGTAATAATTTTGGTAATATTCCATTAATATTACAAACTTACATGTAAACGAACTAAGAAGCGGTGTGACGTCAAACCCCCACTGGGGTTCGCCAATGTATCACGTGATCAATACCTCTTAACGTTTTTGCGGAACGTTTTGGAAAACGTTAACATAAAAATTTCCCGGAATAACGTAATTTTTACGGGAAACGTCATCTTTCGCGATTCCATATCCATTGGATATTTGTTCCGCACAAACGATGAATTGTATCACATGGTACAGTAGAGAATCCTATTAATGACATTAATATATACATGAAGATGTATCTTACCTGTTATAGAGCAGTATATCAGTTCTGGAGAAAGGACAGATAACTGTTTATATCCTAATCCATATTCGTCGAGTTTACCGGGTATATAGTTCTCTACCAATACATCACACTTACAGCTAAGCTAAACAAATGTGTTAAAATGTGACGTTACTATCGGCCTTAAATACAAAGGAGGTTTACTCATTTGCCCATATATAACAAGAATTGGCAGGTAACTCATGGAAAAACCTGGATAAATCGGAACCTGTCTTAACTGGTCTTTTTATTTATCCCCGAGTTAATCCGGCAACGTCATATTTTACTTTTAATAATTATCTATGTGTATCTGCTTATATATGATTGTTATTGTTGTTAATATTAAATTTATAATACACTTGTTCAATGTCTTTTAAATGCGACCACGTTTGAGGTCTCCATGCCCAAATTTCATGAAAATATCAGGAAAGACTAGTGAACCATGAAAATTAGGCCGCAGTGACCTACTTTCATATTTCATCTGTTAAATGTCACAGCGTTATATCCATATACCATGTTTGAGGCTTGTGTATTGAAAGTCAAGATAAAACCAAAGACATGTCATTTCCAGGGTTTGAGTCTCTTTTGCACCCCTTTGCACTCGAACAATGTGCACAATCAAAATACTAGTAGCCAATGACATATTTACTCCACCCAAAGGTTGTTCAGGTGAAGTTTCATAAAGATTTGCAATAGTATGCATTTTATACTTTCATCATTATATGTTACCCACTTCGTTTTGGGGACACAGTTTAAAGACTTGAAAGTGGGTAGTGACTGTTCTTTCGCCAAGCACTCGGCATTACGAAATGAAAGTCACGTTCTTTCGCATGAGAACTTAAAACAAAACGAGGCCCTATGTCATAATAGGCGTGACACAATAATTAACCTTGCTGTGTTATGCCATCCGTGTAACACATAGGCAAAATTTCTTCACATTTGCCTATAGCTTGCGACGTTTCGATATAAGTGAAATATTCCTGACTGAGACGTTAAACACCATTACTCAACTCAACTCGTTTGGGGGACTTGATAACTCTGTACGTAATCATAATTCCTGTCTACAAAATGATGGCAGCAATTAAAATTACATACCTTTTTCACTAAATCTTGGCCTTCTTCACTTTGAATATTAATGGCAATGCTCTAAAAAAGAAATCGTGATAATAAGAAACAAAAAAAATAATAACAAGCAAATTCAGTGAAGTAGGATCCCCGGCCAGCATGTTCTTTATTGTGATTTGCACTTATCTTCAAGGGGCAATAACTCCCAAAAAAGCAAATCAACTCGGTTAATGATATGCACATCCTCTATCAATGTTGATTCTTTGCGCCAAGTTTCGTGAAATAGTGGTTCATAGTTTTGTAGAATTTGCGCAGAAAAGAATTTCGGACAAATGGGTGGATGGAAACTCGAATTTAATATCCCCCTCTTTCTTTAAAAGCCGGAAGATAATTAAACAGATGAACATCGTAGACCACTCTGTTTCCGGTACCAGTATACCAGTCACCCAGTACATGTATCAAATAAACTTTCTGTCACATAATTGTGTTAAGAAATGACATTCTGGTCATGATATTGCAAAAGGTAATGCAAGATATTGTAGCACGTGTCAAATTCAAAATGAAGGGCTTCGAATTTGATGTATACTATAGAAGCATGGTTTTGCCATAGTAAGTAATTTTATTAAGATATTTGGCAATGACATTGAGGTATTCTTCGGCACTTCCCCCTTGTAGAAACTACAAACATGTCTATAAAGGCCACCAAGATAACAAGTAAAAGTGGCCTTTATGGGCAGGTGACCTTTATATACAGGTTCAAATAACCTACATAAAGAACAATTGAGATACATTTCTACTGGCCTTTATAAACAGGTGGCCTTCAAGGCAGGTTGGACTGTATTTGAAATTCTATACATTACATGGCGTGACCCCAACCATATCCATTTTAATACAGAGCTAACTAACCTTTTTATTTCTGTTTACAGACAGAAAATAAGCTGATTCTTTACCACAAAACGGTGGACCCCATGTTCTTGTGTCATCACCAGCACCTACAAATAAATCAAAATATAGTATCAAAAGCAATCATACTAAGCAATGTCCGAATCACAATTCAAAAGCAAAGTAAAAACTTTGGAACGGACAAATCAGGTTGGACACGTGAACTTCCGCTAGGGAAGTGAGGTCTGGTGTATAAAATTATACTTTTAAATATTTTTGCAGGCACATTTAAGTATCATCTAACCGTATCGATGGTTGAGCCGTAGAGTGTCTGACTCAAAAGCGGTCGTGGATTCAAACCCCGGCAGTGTCATACATAAACCTTAAAGATTTGGGATACGGCTTCCTCTGTTGTCGCTCGGATTTTATCAAGAGGACAGGTTATTGATTGTTTCATTTTGGAGTCTGGATAATGTGACTGGGGGCGCGGTCAGCTTGTATGCGGCATAATGACTCTGTGAGTTAGCACCTTAAAATAACCCTGTATGTGCGCTGGTACAAGACAGGCCACAAAACACACTCGTACATCTCATGCATAGACACTAAGCAAACTAATTTATAAACTATCTCACACTGGGATCTGCCCCGAATGAGTGAGTGAGTAATGGTGTTTATCGTCCCAGTCAAGAATATTTCACTTATATCGAGACGTCGCCAGCTATAAGCGAAAGTGCAGAAATTTTGCATACGCGTTGCGCTTATGGCATCATACAGCAGGGTTCTTTAGCGTGCCAAGCCCACCGTGACACGGGACCTCGTTTATTATAAGTTCCCATCCGAAAGAACCGTGACTTTCATTTCGTAATGCCGAGTGCTTGGCGAAAGAACAGTCACTACCAACTTTCAAGTCTTGGGTAAGACCCGGCCGGGGTTCGAACCCACGACCTCCCACTTACGGAGCGAGCACTCTGCCCCGAATGAGATTCGAACCTAGGCCGTGATAGTCGCTCTGATCCGTAAGCATGAACTTTAGACCACTCGTTTAATGAGACCCTAGAGTGATGCATGGGGAATAACTCATAAATCGCATGTTGGATAGAGTTGAGTTTAGTTATGGCGTTTAACATCCCAGTCAAGATTAAATCTTTTATATCATGGCGAGACGTGGCCAGCTATAGGCAAATGTACAGAAGTATTGCATTTGTGTTGCGCTGATGACGTTATACAGCATGGTTCATCGTGCCACCACGCCTATTGGGCCTCGTTTATTTTAAGTTCCAGTCAAGAATATTTCACTTATATCGAGACGTCGTCAGCTATAGGCAAAGGTGCAGAAGTTTTGCATGTGTGTTGCGCTGGTGGTATTATACAGCAGGGTTCTTCATCATGCCACGCCTACCGATTTTAAGTTCCCATTCGAAAGAACGGTCACTTTCATTTTGCAATACCCAGTGCTTGGCGAAAGAACAGTCATTACCCACTTTCAAGTTTTGGGTCAGACACGGTCGAACCCATGACCTCCGGTTTACGGAGCGATCACTCCATCAACTGAACTACCACAGTGGTGGCACATGCTGAATAGACAGTCTAAACTCACTGTTTCATATTTTATTACCTGGTCTTTCTACTTTAATTATTTCAGCTCCTAAGTCACCCAGTATCATGGTACAATAGGGACCAGCTAATACTCTGAAAATTTATGTTAAGATGACTTGTAATATGTATATAAATGATATAAGTATACATTTGTATTTAAAGTTTATCCTACCTCAGATAAAAATCTTTTATTCCCATTAGTCAATTAGTAACTTATATGGGGTTATATTAGATATTGATGATTATCTCCCTTGTTCCCCCCAAAATAATTGGTCAGTAGCGATTACTTCCCCTGTAACCAATATAACCAATGACGTTGTCAAAGTAGTTTGCTGTTTCTGCAGATAGTACTAATGTTTTGACATCTTGAAGACCAACTTGGGCTGCCGAGTGACCAAGATATGTGTCGCCAGTGTTCGAGAAATAAATACCTACCAAGATACAGCTTTTAATTATAAAGATCCAAAAAGAGCTGCATTTTGGCCGTTTTATGTTCTTTAGCTTTTTGTCAAACTTTCAACAGGCCTAAACTGTTCATTTTGGCTTGCAAATCTTCCTTAAATGTTATGAAAGGTAGTATTATAGACGTCCATCTTGCAGGTTACTCGTAGATCTCGAATGATAGCATACAAGCGTTGTACATATTCCCGTCGTGTTCCGATGCTCATCATCGTCATGGGATCTCTCGAAGTGATTTTGTTACGTTTCTTAAAAACTACCTTCTGCCTTTTGAATTCAGAATATTTAAAGTTCTGAAATACAACAAACTGCATAATGGCATGCTTGCAATAGCTTAAGCCTTTGAATTCTCACTGCAAAGATGTTATATTGTGACAATATCTAACGTTTTGTGGGTAACGACAACTAGATTCAATTTGCTAGTATATCGCTGTTGGAAATTTTAGTAGTCTTATAATTAAAAGTAGCAAATGACAATTTAATGGCTCAAAATTTGTTTCATCATTGAAGACCTACCAATTTAATAACATCTACCTGCTGAGGTCCAAAACTCGAATACCAGATAATATTCCGGACAATATTACAACATTTACCTGCTGAGGTCCAAAACTCGAATACCAGACAATATTCCGGATGAAGTATCAGCATCACACTGTGTATTGCCATCTGCAATATCAAGTTTAATAATTCATGATATTCCTTGACTTAACAATGGCGTTTTAACTAAATCGTGAACAATCTTGAGTTTTGAAGCTAACTAGAAAAACTAGAGAAGAAGTTTTTTAAAATTGTATGGCCCGTAGGAGATACTTAGTTGGTCAACTCGGGAATGGTAGAAGGAACGTTTTTCACACTATAGTTCCTGGGATATACCCCGAAAAGGGGCGTAGCTGGATCTGAGATATCATGTAGGCACAGACGCATGATGCGCAAAGCGCCAATGGCGGTGCTGGAGGGGTTTGAGGGGGTTCCGGGGTCCTCCCCCGGAATTTTTGCAAAATTAAATCGAAAAAAAACCGCATTCGGAGTGTTTCAATTCTATATTACACATTGTATGCTGTACAAACTTTATACTGAAATCATTATTTGAAAGATAAATTTTGACTTTATTTCAGTAGATTGCTGTCAAAGTCAAATGAGATTTTTATAGCAGGATGTTTCTCTGATTTGTGTTTTTGAAAACTCTTAGTTCCTCGGTATAGTCTATGTTAAATGCGGTAGCTCAGTTGGTTTAGTGCTCACTTCGTATGTGGAAGGTCGGTGTTCGAATACCGGCCAGGCAGACGAAAGACTTGGAAAGTGGTAGTACTCAGAAAGCCACGGATCCTTTGGATGAGATCTTAAAGTACCAATGCCCTTGGCACGGTAGGCGTGACACATTAAAACACTCACATTGCTCTACACGCACTAAACTCTTAAGTAAATTTATCTTTAAAAATCTTAATACATTAATGTCTTTGTCAAAATAATGTGTAGGCATGTTCATTTTGGCCTTAAGGCAGTTACGCCTCTGCCGAATGGACTCGAACTAAGGCCATGAATGGCAATGTGACAGGCAAGTGCGCTTTAATTCGGAACAATCCCTTCTTGTACTACTTTTCAAAAAAAAATTTTCGAAATATCACATTCAAAAGTAAATTGCCATGTGATGCTTTTGAATGTATTATTTCATAAAAATTCAAAAGTATCACATGACACGACAAAGTTAATTTCACTATCAAGTGATACTCCATTTTGTTTGTGCAGAACTATTAATAAATCGAATAATTCGACATTTTCCCCATTTTGGGAAACACGCACACACACACATATATATATAGTTTTAATTAATGTTAAAACAGATTTAAAACCCCAGTGGGTACCTAAATGTACTTGTATATTTGATACGTGATTCAGAATACAAATTCCAAGCTCAATTACATGACGTCCGGTATATAATATGATACGACAGTAATGTAGCTTATATTGTTATGATTTTAGTTTACATTCAAATATCTTAATATAATATCGTGTGAGTTGACGTCCTTATCAAGAATATTTCACGTATATCGAGACGTCGACAGCTATAAGCGAAGGTGCAGAAATTTTGCCTGTTGATGGCTGATGGCATTATACAGCAGGGTTCTTTAGCGTGCGAGCCTACCATGAAACCGAACCTCGTTTATTTTAAGTTCCCATCCGAAAGAACCGCGACTTTCATTTCGTAATGCTGAGTGCTTGGCGAACAGACACTACCCACTTTTAAGTCTTGGGTCAGACCCAGTCAGGGTTCAAACCCACGACCTCCCACTTACGGAACGAGCGCTACCGCAGTGGTTATGGAATATTGTGTGAGCAAATGTACTTATATAATTATTCGTACACCAAAGAAAAAAATTGAAAAGATTTAGTTTATGGAACAAAATATTCGATTGTATGAGACTGACTGTTTTGAAAGATTTCAATGAAATTTTGTTGTAGTCATTGAAAATTTTGCAGCGAGAATAAAATCGGAGGTAGATTTTTTTTATTGGCTCATACTCCATAAAGTTTTATGTAAACTTATATTTTCTACAGAAATGTTCAGAATTGCTTGAAACTGTCATTTTTAGGCTTTATATTCATGTAGTTGAAATTAAAATATTTGTGAGGGAACATATGAAAGTCTTTCCGAGTCGGAACTGATTTCTCTAACAACAATCATGATCCATAAACCAATGAACAAAATGATATTACACATGTGTACAATTCGAAATTAATTATTTATGATTGTATTCTTATATATTGTGGTTGTATAGTGAACCAAGTTTTGAAATTAATTCGGGACTGATTTTGTTCTCCGGCGGATACAACTATTCGACGACTAACACGGCCAAGAAACCTATCTACACATGAACAAAAAGGATATTCCGCGTGTGTACATATTGACATTAATGTGTTATTTATGTGTATTGGTTGATGTGGTCACATATGTACATGTATTGTAGTTGTATAGTGAACCATGTTTTGAAGTTAAATTAGGCCGGGAGTTGAGTTGAGTAATGGTGTTTAACGTCCCAGTCAAGAATATTTCACTTATATCGAGACGTCGCCAGGTATAGGCGAAAGTGCAGAAATTTTGCCTATGCGTTGCACTGGTGGCATTATACAGTAGGGTTCTTTAGCGTACCAAGCCCATCGTGACACGGAACCTCCCACTTACGGAGCGAGCACTCCACCAACAAATCAAGTTGGGACTGATTTCTCTCTGAGAAGTAACATTCAATGACAAACACAGGTGACAAATATATAGACACGTGAATAAATGGACATTTCACATATGTACATAGTGACAATAATTTGATATTTATGTGTGATGATGGTTGATGTGGCCACTTCGGTAAATGTCAAATTACCCATCAATCATTGAGAACTTCTGGTCAACCAATGGTACAAGATTACATTTTGCATATAATATCCCAAAATCCAATGAAAGGCTGTCAATAACAGTCACTTAATGAATTCATTAATTGCTGTCAGGTGGTCATTTAGGCCGAATTACCTGCCTTAACTTTTGATAGTGCTACCATAGTATGTAGATTCAGTCCCTTTATATTCGGCTTCCTTACAAAATGCTGAGTTTTGCCCACTCGTTTTAAATACTTCTGTTTAACTATCTCAAACTTTGTAATTGAATCACCTGATCTCCAAAACCACTTAAAAAATAAAGTTAATTTGTGTGACGACAGTGGGTGGCGTTAAAAACTACTTGAAAAAATGCTCTGTGTACAAAATTAAAATTGAGTTTTGGATAAATGAAAAATATTTTTCCTATGAGGTCAGTATATTTTGTATCAAGTTTTGACAATTTTTATGACTGTTAGAAAGTACGATTTTATTCTTGCATTTTCTACGTGCACTCAATTTGTGGAAATACATTAGGTTCGAATTCCACTCATCTGCTCATGGAAGTTTTAAGTGTAGAGAGTGTGTAAGTTCACTTGCCGAAAGTTGGTGGCTCCTGGTTACTCGGTTTTCTCCACAAAACTGACCGCCTGGATATAAGTAAAAGAGTCTTGACTAGGATGTGGAATACCATGAATTGAACCCAAAGATACAAGCACGATAACTCTTCTTTTTCTCGCACAGTTTGAATTAATGATACAAGCGCGATAACTCTGGTTTTTCTTGCACATTGCAACAACCGTTATTTAAGATATCAAAACGTTGTATATTACCGTTTGCAGATGTAGATTTTTCTCTTATAAATCTCACACAATTCTGTAATGTTTTCTTCAGTCCACGAGTTCCTCGCCTTCCTACAAAACATTTACAAACTATCGACATTTCTACCAAACCAACACTGGACTTAAATATACGAAGCAGCGGCTAATGCATACATTATTGACATTTCTTTAAGTGGGGTACACATGGGGGTATTCCCGATTTACGTCGAAGTTTTCCGTCGCCGAGCAAAATGACACATTTTTGGTTGTTACGCTTTACGTTAAAGGGAATTGAAGACGGTTTTGTACGTCACTTCCTAAAAACGAAGCTTTAACAGAAAACAAAAGACTAGTCGCATTACATTTGATGGTATTTAACTGCCTCATATAAAACTTGCAAGAAATATTCATATTTTACACGTACCTGTAACATTTCCATTTTTTGGCAGGTGCTTTTGTTTAGCAGGTGATTTTAATATAATGGTTTTAGATTCAAATGATGTTTCTACTAAAAATTCTCAAGAAATGTCTATACTTTTATAAACTAGCAAAAACAGAAGTTTTGTTCTGCTTTTACAATGTAAATGAAATTTTATGTTTTGTTTTTAAAAGCGGAGTGGCATAAATGTTACGCTTTCCGACCAGCTGTGTTATGCTTTCCGTGTGGATATGTTACACTTTCCGTTTAATATGATTCGCAATTGGATGAGTTGAGTAATGGTGTTTCACGTCCCAGTAAAGAATATTTCACTTATATCAAGACGTCGCCAGCTATAGACGAAGGTGCAGAAATTTTGTCTGTGCGTTGCGCTGATGTCATTATACAGCAGGTTTCTTTATCGCGCCAAGCCCACCATGACACGAGACCTCGTTTATTTTAAGTTCCCATCAGAAAGAACCGTGACTTTCATTTCATAATGCCGAGTAAATGGCGAAAGAACAGTCACTACCTACTTTCAAGTCTTGGGTCCGACCCGACCGGGGTTCGAACCTACGACCTCCCACTTACGGAGCAAGCTCTTTACCAACTGGGTTACCGCAGTGGTTGATTTGCAATTGACACCGCAAACTCTTTATTATAACTTCAGATACAATCATGGGTAAAAACTATTTAAACAATCTTAGTATTAAATCTTGAAAATTTCTTTATTTTCTGACATTTTCCGGAAGAATTTTAATTGGTTTTTGACTGAAAAAACCTAAAAACGACAAATCCCATTTTTATTGTGAAAATACTTTTTCTTATAGAATTTAATCAGGGGTTATAAAAGGGGAAAGAGTTCCATTTGTACCCTCCCTGACTAAAATTTTAATTTCGACTAAAAAATCTAAAAATGACGGAACCAAGCAATTTCGAACATTTCTGTGAAAAATAATTTTTCAAAAATTTTATATAGAATTTAGGTGTGTTTGTGGAGGGGGTGCAAAAGGAACTTTTACCCATATAAAAGGAAGTCTTTTCAATTTCCCCACAGTAAACGCTATGGTCACGACATGATCTTAACTTCTTCATCATCATGTATGTGGTTTTAAGCCTCATTCTAGAATATTTTACTTATATCAAGACGCAACCGGCTAAAGGCGAAGTAAGAAAAAATACCTCTGCAGTACTGCTAGTGTCCTCAATCGGACAATGTGCAGGAAAGGTTTTTTAGCATGTAATGCCTACCGTGACTGCGTGCATTGGTTTTTAAAGTTTCATTTTCAGTGACTGTTTTGTGCAGAGAGCTGCTAAGCTACAGTCACTTCTTACTGTCAGTCTTGGTCAGAACCGGATGGGGTTCGAAGACGTCCCACCTACTGAGCGAGCACTCTACCAACATAGCCGTCGTAGTGGTCTAAAATGGACAGTCAGGTATACAATTCCATAATAACCTGTCAGAAATTTTCTGGATTATTCCTACCAGAGTTTATGTATTTATTGGGAGTAGAGTAATGGTGTTTAACTCCCTGTCAAGAAAATTTCACTTATATCGAGATGTTGCCAGCTAAAGGCGAAGGTGCAAAGAGCGTGCATGTGCGTTGCGCTGCTCATGAAGGCAATATAAAGCAGGGTGCTTTAGCGTGTCACGCCTATCGTGACACAGGATGTCGTTTATTTTAAGTTCCTATCCGATAGAACAATGACTTTCATTTCTTTTCGTAATGCCGAGTGCTTGGCGAAAAAACAGTCACAACCAACTTTAAGTCCTGGCTCAGACCCACTCGGGATTCGATCCCACGACCTCCCTTTTCCGGAGTGATCACTCTACCAACTGAGTTACAGCAGTGGTATATGTATTTAATGGCAATGATGCATATCAGACTATGGTGAGTATCTAACCCGGTCCGGTCCGATCAAGACTTGAATGAAGGTAGTGACTGTTCTTTTGCAAAGCACTCGGCATCAATATTAAAGTTACAGAGTCCTTAGAATGAGCCCTGTGTCACAGTAGTCGTTAGCCCTGAGCGCAATGCAAAAATAAAAAAAAAAATTAGGCTGTCACTTCACCTTCAGCTGGTGTCGTCTCAATACCATTTAAATAATTTTGCCGACTGGTAAATAAAAGCTATTTTATTAATAAATTTGTCGAGTTGGGATCGAACACGGGTCATGAACATTATGATTTTTTACAGTACTTGGTAAGCAAAATTCGCCTGTGTGCACCATAGAAACCACAGGTACTTGTGGAAAATCATCTAATTTTAATTTATATAAAATTATCCGATTTTACTCTATATAATAATATTATATAGAGTAAAATCAGATAATTTTATATAAATTAAAATCAGATGATTTTCCACAAGTACCTGTGCATAGAAACCTGTTGCCACAATATACAGGTGAGTGGCCCCTGGGTTTTTTTCACCATGAAACACATTGCTGTGGTGTAAAACAGCGTAACAAACTGGATCCGACATGCAGTTATTGGGAACACTGTGTATATCTGAACAATTACAATGTATATATCGGTGTGAACTTTAGCCCTAAGGCGATATATGTATTTAAATTGAAATCGACATTAACGGTATTATTGTCTATATTTATATCAACGACAGATTGTATATAGCAAACATCATTGACCTGTCTGCTTGACCTTTCTACAGGTCTATTCATATACGATGCTCAAACCAAGATAAAGACAGTGTTAGTATTTGTAGTAAATACGTAAATGCCGAAATCAACACCCCTGTTTCCTATGCGTCAGTGCACTGGGCCATGCTAAATTAATAAAAGGTGAAGCTGACAGGTCAATGTTGTTTACCTACACAAGTGTCGCCAAGGTCAAGGCCGTACGATTTCGAACCTAGCTTTTCCAGATAACAGAAGTTTTGTCAACCGGATAAATAGTAAATATTTCTTTATCTCAGGACATCACTATGGAAAAGTGTACGGATTCTGTCCCTTATGAATTGGACAATGGGGACGAAGGGGAGGAATTGGACCCTCGAATTAAAGTAAGTTTAATTGAACTATTTTATTAACGATATATTTTTATTTTAAAAATCAGTCGGACACGCCCCCTTCCGTTTCGCATGAAATACATGTGCACTTTTACACAGTCTGATGTATTTGATTTGAACGTGATGCGATTGGAAATTTTAATTACATGTACATGTTAATTAAAATTGTTGGCGGAGTACTGCTCATAATTAAAGTAACAATTATGTTTAACTTTTAATTACTTGTAAAAGTAAATTTTAAACTGTTAGTTTAAAGTAAATTTCATTCCACTTCAAACATCCGTTTCTAAGTTTTAAAATTTCTTAATCTCATATAAATTGTGTCCTGTCTCCATCGCAGTTTCATGAGATACAACAACAATAATTTATTCAGATACTGCACAGTAGAACTTCTTTTTGTGCACTGACTATAAAATTCTATGTCATGTTTTAGGGGGATTATCTTTCAAATGACTCGATTTTCTCATTTTAGGCTTTTTCAGACAAAATTAAAAATTAAATTTTTAGAAGATGATATTCGTAACGAACCTACTTTCCAGACTTCGCCGGGAATCGCTATCCCCGTCTAACCACCTCGATTAATGGTAAACGTTCTCAACGAAAGTGGCAGGTCATGAGTGGAACCCCGGCCGGGTATACATATACATGTACATAAGACTTTAAAATATTAGATATTGCTGATGCAACTTTAAACAACTTACAACCAACAACCAACCCATACACCCTCATGTTATAATTATGCAGTTATGTGTAACAATTAACTCTGACTCCCGGTGCTAGCTTGTGCTCGAATGCTGTTTATTAGATTTAATTCCTAACTACTGACTAGCGTAAACGTGTGGAAGTAAAGGTGTTTATGGTCCCAGTCAAGAATATTTCAGTTATATCGAGACGATGCCAGCTATAGGCGAAGATGCAGAAATTTTGCCTGTGCGATCGAACTCACAACCCCCTTATGGAACGAACACTCTATCAACTGATTTACCGCAGTAGTAACTACTGACTCAATAAAATTTTTTAAAATAGTGTAAATTTTGTTTTAACTTTAATTTATGATCTATGTTTTCTCGTCTATTAAAATCACGGTTACATCTGTGACAATACTGCCATGTGGTTTTTATTTCTGAATTTTTATAAATCAATTATTCAGAAATTATCACATTGCAAATTAAAGTTAGCAATGTTGCCATTTGCTAGTATTTAAATATTTTATTTTAAAAATATCAAAATTTAGAACATGACAATAATTTTAAAATTGATGAAATAGCCTACATAAAATATTAAAATGATTATAGAAAAATATGATTAGGGTTCGCGGTTAGGGAGCGCTGAGTTGTAATATTAACATGTGCTAATTTTATGCCGGAATGCGTTATTCTGAAACTTGAAGCTAGCACGTGGCTTAAAAATGATGATATGCAGTGAAAATGTCCAATGAACTAACTTTTAATCAAGAATGCGATTTGTTATGCATTCCCTTAAGATCAGAGGCTTTCTCTGGGAAATCTGTTTTCCCTATTCCAAGATCTGTGCGCATAGATAAAATTTATGAGAAAACTTTTGTCCGGGAGGAGGGAGATAAAACAGATAACTATTACTTCATTTCGCCATGTACAGACTTGTCGAAAGTTTAACGCTAAGCTTTAGAATTGGTGCCGAATCGGCAGTTCATCTCGATCCCTCGTTAGCTATGTATTTTTCGAAAACGTTTCGGTAGTTTCATTCTATCTACAGTACAGACCTGTCAAAAGTTTAACACCAAGCTATGGAAATGAGTCAAGGCTCGGCTGTCAAGTGGCAGAGAAAATGGATAGCTAGTGAAAACAGAACTTCCGAGAGATAGATAGCAACTGACGAAAAGCATTGAGCTAACGAGGGACCGAGGTGAAATGCCTACTCGACACTAATTCGGTTTTTTAGTGTTAAACTTTCGACAGGTCTGTATTGTATGTCTATAATAATAATAATAATAATAATAATAATTTATTGCTCAAACACAATTTACATAATTGGTTAAGGTAATATAAAATATTTAACAAAACAAACACCATACAAATTTACAAATAAAGAAAAAACACATGTTATAGATAAAAGTGGATTAAAAATCAATGTGCAACATCCGAAGGGTTTTGATTGTCTCATTTTTTAAGTTTGTGAGTCTATATGCAGTTTTTCAAACACTAACTATTCATGATCATATATAGACCATTTGTTAGCCGAGCTTCGACTCTTTTTCGTTTGCTAGCTCAGTGTTAAACTTTCGACAGGTCTTTACTGTACTGGATTAGGTAGACAGCCATTAGCAGAAATGTCACTAACTTTCCGATTAAATACTTATCTATTTTTATTGTCTTATTTTGCATAAATTAAATGCACAAAAAGACCAGGTTTATGATAATTTATGATAATCATTAAATAAATGTGTACATCCGCGATATCTCTGATTTTTAAGTTATATACTGAAACCGAATTGTTGTAAATTTATAGTTTATAAGGGAGATATAAGTAGTTTGCGGTTATTAATGCATGTACACTGTACAATAATATCGACTTATGACGTCATAAGATTTCACGTAGAATATATTGGAAGTTACTATAATTTCTACTTATGATATCATAATTACGTCTTTCTGGGGACGGACTGAAGGGCGTACGGAAACTCGAATTTAACATCACCCTCTTTTTTGAAAGGCGGGGGATAAACAGCGATATGACTGAGAACCGTTGGAACAGTGCTACAACTACAAAAGAACCGTTGGAACAGTGCTACAACTACAAATGAACAGTATTATCCTGCGACTTTCAAAGAAAAAGGGAGATATTAAATTCGAGTTATCGTCCGCCCATTTGAAATGCTTGTCTGCGCAAATTCTCCAAAACTATGAAGCACTATTCCATAAAACTTGGTGCAAAGCATCAGCATTCATAGGAGATGCGCATATCATTATTCCGAGTTGATTTGCTAATTTTCCTGAGAGTTGTTGTCCTTTGAACATAAGTGCTATGCAAGAAAAAAAGAACCTGTTGGCGAGGGATCCTAATTCACTGAATTTACTTGTTTTTAATACCAAAGTCCAAGTTGAATAATCTGTGGTCACACAACACCTGTTTGTTCTCTTTTGTTTTGTCTGTTTCTATTAATTTTTGTACAGCGTGAAAACGCGTACATTGTTGTCACTTTCTTCCAAGATATCGAGCTTCTTTGCTATGAAATTATAAGATATGAGTACACCTGGAAATAGTGCGCCTGGTAAATGAGCGTGAAAGAAGTATATCTGTTTTATCGTGAGATATGTATTCTGAGACGGGTAATGCATTTGGTTACATATGCACATTTGGAATAAATTTTCGGAATACATTTCGGAATCTAGTAAAATATTGCGACGGGATGCACCTAATAATTTCTGCAATTTGGCGAACTGATCTCATGTTTACAATAAAAAGTAGTTCGAGAAGTTTGCGTCCTACGATGTAAAATCATAACTTTTTATGAAATAAACAGCAACGGCAGGTTGTTTAATTAATTCTTCGCGAAATCTACAGAAATTTAAATTTATTTTGAAGGTTATGATAACGTATTTTGATGTTGAGGCAATTGTGTCATATTTTAAAATGTTTATCGATTAGATTTTACTTTCGTGAAAGGGAGATAATTCGTACAGTGTTGTGTACAGTCGTTTTACCAGTTCCGAACAGGGTGCTGCAGACGTCGTCCACAAGCAGATGAAATAAAATTTATGTTGTGTAATAATACAAATGTTAACTGATTCCAAAATATCGACACCTGTCCTCAAAAACACGTGGTAGTATGTTTTCTTGAAAAAAGCATTTCCGTTATCACGATTTGTTTACATCGTTAAACTAGGTCACCAACAATCTGTCGACCTTTTAGGAAGCGGTTGAAGTTTAATATTATTTAAACAATTAATGCCCAAACATTCAAGTAGAAGCAAATTTAGAAAGTTATTTTGCGATTCCTTTAATTGAACGGGATTGAAATTTTAGATTATTCGGTAGTAAAAATTCGGAACTGGTAAAACAACTGTACTTCACCATTAACATGAAACGGGAATATTGTGAGTGATAATCAGCAGTTAATTAAAACCCAGATTAACAGCAAATGATCCAGTTACATACAACCGCTAGAATGTACCCCCTCATAGCGACGGTAGGATCTGCAAAACTCTTTCTCTCTATCCGAAATGACAAAACGGTCGGGTACAACTTTTTTAAATTTTAATTACCGATTGTCTTTTTCATATATTTATGAAATTATTATTTTCTACCATTTAATTCAGCAATACATGGTTTGGTACATTGTTTCTTTTTCAAAAAAAAAAAAAAAAAAAAAAAACATCCGTCGGACTATGCATTGATCGACCCCCCCCCCCCCCCCCCGAATTTTCGGTTATATTCTGTCTTGCCACAACACAATTTTCCCAACTACTGTACGCTGTACAACAGCACGACAGTGCTATGTTTATGTTATTTGCTTGGTTGTTTTGCCCTTTTATTCAGTTACACATTTTTTTCTTCTTTTCAGACACAACTGGACCATTTAAACTTCTCCAGTGCAGAAATCAACAGACTTGAAAATGAAATTGATGTAAGTAGACACATAAAGCCAGGCGCGTAGCTAGGTGAAAATTACGTGATATGGGGGAATGTCAGGGGCATTGAAAACTGAAATATTGATGTCACATGGTGCAACCTGGTGGCATTTTTGAAAGAAATTTGTGGAATCTGAAGCCGATGTTTTGCGAGTGATTTTGTCGAAGGTCAGCACTGGTCAGTTAAGGATACTAGTGGGACGAATTAATTTTATTGTATTTTGTATTTGTAAGCGAATTGATATCAATACCATGTGTTCTGTATGAAAGAATACTTCGAGCAGAAATGATATTATACTAAAAAGTATATAAAATAAAATAAATTATGTGGACGCCGTAGCGTACTGACGTATAGGGAGCTACGCGCCTGAAAGCACAACTATAAATAGCGATGGTGGTGGTTGATGCCATGTCTTGGAAAAGTGAATTTAAAGTTAGTTGAGTTGAGTAAAGAAACCAGAATACTCGGAGAAAGCCATCGACTTCCTGTAAGCAAATTTTCTCGCACTAGGATATGTCCCAATTGGGAAAAGAACCAATGCGATTAGAGGGACTGTGATCCGTAACCGCGCGCTTTAAACAACCCAGTAGCGACCCAGGTCCCTGTATGTTAGGAATTATCTAAAATAATACATGTATTAAACATTTTCACAGTTCACACACATAGAACCTAGTATGTTAATATTTTGCTATACCGTAATGGACAACTGAATTGAATTTATGTTAAGATTTGGTTCTCCTATAACTATTACTTTTTGGGGCAATCAAAGTGAACTAGTAGTCAATTTGATTTACAGTACAGACCTGTCGCTAAGCTAGCCAATTATTGCCGATCATCTGGGTAGCTGTTCGGAAATTACTATCTATCTCTTGACAGCTTTTCGATCACGAGCTACCCATCTTTCGGTCGCGCAGCAGTGGAGCTTCTGCACTTCTTCATAAGTTCAGTGTTAAATTTTTGACAGGGCTGTACTGTACCTCATTTTACACAGGGGAAGGCTACCAATTTAGGCAAATACTGAATGGTTTTATTGTTAACTCTGCCTTTTCTATGTAGGAAGCTCGAGTAAAGTACAGACTGACTTTTACAGAAGCCTCCAATAAAATGACACAAGTCGCTAGAAAAAGGAAAAAGAGCATACAGAGGGCCAGGGAATATTTTGGTCTGAAAGAACAAGCAAAGATAGTACGTATAACTCAGTGGAGGATATAAAAAATTTAAGAGAGAGATAATATAGTAAATACATCTGAAATGTGACCAGAGGTCCTCAGAAATATTAAAAATTATTTTCTTGGCCCCCATCGGGGCTCTGCCCTAGACCCCTAGTCTCTTCAATACTCGCACCTAGCATTGATATAATTATCAACCCCCCCCCCCTTTCAAGAAATCCTGGATCCGCCCCTGCAACTTACTCTGTCTCTCTCTCTCTCTCTCTCTCCATGGATACTCTGTCTCTCTCTCTCTCTCCATGGATACTTCGCTCGCCCCCTCTCCGTCGATACTTCGCTCTCTCTCTCTCTCTCTCTCCGTGGATACTTCGCTCTTTCTCTTTCTCTCTCCACGGATACTTTCATCGCATTATAAAGCGATGGTGGGCGAGGTAAATAGTTGAGGCCATGTGAAATACATTTAATTTACTTCTTTTACCCGCAATGTGTGAATATTTTTTAAAATGCGGCGACACTTTTGTTGGGACAAAGTCCAATGTCCCCGTCTAATATAACTCAGTAATTGTAAACAACGTTGATCTGGGGATACAAAATTTGTTTGCACATCAACAGTGGTTTCCTGATTAAGAAAGCCTCACGATCACGTGTGGCTCCAGGTACATTCATGATACCATGAAACAACATGCAGACAAGACGTCACAGATCGAATTCAAGATATCGAAATGTATTCTGCTTTAGGGATAACACCTACTAAATAAGTCCGACTTATCAGTCCACTAAACCCCATTTTGATTTTTGACTTGTTGGGGGTTTGTAGTCTGACAGCTTCCATTATTGAATTCTTTTAAATTTCTGGCGAAAACGACAGAAACGAAAACGCTTGTCGATAGCTTCAAGTATTTCCTTACATCACTCTTGCTGGCAGCATGAAACACTTCCTAAAACTATCGACGCGTGTATTCGATTCTTGGGGATTTATAGTGGGCTGATTAGTCGCACAATTGAAATGCACTACCATATATGTACTAAACGAATGTTTTCAGCATTTGCCTAAGGTTTGTGATAATATTAATAGGCATTTGATAATCAGATTTCCCTAAAACCATTATTCAAAAACAAACATACCAATTCATGTCCAAATTGCAACCCCAAAGCAAAGTTAATACTTTGAAACTGGCAAAATAAGTTCAACTCATAATCCTCTACCAGGGATATGAGACCGAATGCTCCGTTAGGGTAAGCACCTACTGATTAGCCAGCTAAACACCCTAACAGCCACGTGAAATCAACATTTAAAATGACAGGAACATGGAACTTTGCTCAGGTGCCCTGGAAGTGTAAGCACCCCTGATTGACGCCTAATCACGCCTGTCCTGTCATGTATAAAAACTTTGAGAATGACAGGGAAATTTAAATTCCATAGGCAAGGGAAGTCAGGCGCTCCAGAAAAGTAAGCCCTTCTTTTCTAGTTAGCTTCACCGGTCGCGTATGAAGTCAACATTGAGAATTGACATAAACATGGAAATTCAACAAAGTTAGGGAAGCCAGTTGATCCAGAAAGGTAAGCGTCTCCTGTTTAGCTAGCTACACCCGTCACGTGTACATTCAAAATTGAAAATGAAAGAAACATGGAATTTCCACCATAAGGTTGTGAGTCCGATACCAGGTAATCGAGAGGGATATGAGGATGACGGGAACATGAACCTTCTACCAGGGAAGGGAGATCAGGTGATCCAGAAGAGTAAGCACTTCCTGTTTAGCTAGCCACACCTGCTATGTGGAATAAAAGGAACAATGAAGGTATAATTATTATGTGCTTAATGCTTTACAAATAGGTTTGCAATTAGCAAGTAGATTTGATATAAATCAGGTACTAACACTCTTTACGTTAATATATTGCAGGCTCAGGGAGAATCGTTAAAAGCTGCCAGACAGTATCAGTCAGCCATAGGTGTGTACAGAGCTGCAAAAGAAACCGTAGCCCTAGCCGAGGAAAGATTGATACAGAAAGGGGAAATACAACTATCGTCTGCTTGGCAGGAAATGCTGAACCATGGTACAATTAGGGTAGGCTTTTGTTGCTTTCTCAAAGATAAACGAGAAGTTGATTTTTACCCTGCTTGTCGTGTTGAGTGTTGTTTGATTGTATTCAGTTTGACGTCAAAGTCAAGAATATTTCACTTATATCGAGACCTCACCAGCAATACAAGTGGGGCGGCAGAAATATTCATCTTTACAGTGTGCAAAGAAAAATGTGCAGGAAGCTTCTTTTGCGTGACAAGCCTACCTTGACACGGGGCATTAGTTTTAAGGTCTCTTCCGAAAGGATCCCGTGGATTTCATTTCTGAAGTGAGTTTTTTTCAAGTACTGGTCAGGCCCGTCAGGGGTACAAACCCGACCTCCCACATACGGAGCAATAACTCTACCAATGGGACTTCCGTATTAGTGGTCATTGAGTATTGAAATATATGTTGACATACGAAATACTATCTGTGGTCATACCCAGCAGTTGTTTACACGTTTCTGAACTCTGCAGCCCAGTCGCCGAAAAGCTGTCGAGATATATTGTATTTGCATTAATTTTCGCGATGTACTAATTCTCGCGGTTGTTCGTTTTGCGATAAAAATTAATACCAAGCGAAAATTACACTATGCTTATTGTGTTATAGTGCATATTTTCAAAAAACGCTAAAATTTGACTACACGGATATGTCTAAATTTCAATTACCTCGAAAATGATTCACGCGAAATTTAAAACAGTAGCTAGGCAAATAGGCGCCAAGTTGACTGTAGGAACTAATTCGTTAGCTTAGTGTTGAACTTTCAACAGCTCTCTACTGTTGTTATTTGTATCTACTGTAGTTATTTGTTTACATGATGTGAATAATTAATTTATTAATTGAATGTAGGTAATGGAAGCTGAAAAAGAAAAGCGCCGAAGTGAAGCACAACATATGAAAACAACCACTCAATGCGCTGAAATAGATCTACGTCTAAAACTGCTGGAGAAAAAATACAAAGGTTCCATAGCAGAAGCCAGGTGAATATACTTATCAATGTTGATTGAAAACTATTGTTCGTGAATGCGTGCCTTTATTGATTTTAAATTTCTACAAAACGTATTTAATTTCGAGTGTATTTATTTTCGAGATGTATGAAATTAAGACATATCCCCATACTTTGGCATTAAATAATTATGCACTATAACACAATAAACATAATATAATTTTCGCTCGGTATTAATTTTTGCGCAAAACAAACCGTCACGAAGTGAAAATGCGTACACCGCGAAAATAAATATGTTTACAGTATTGTACAATATATGCCTGTCATCATTTAACTTCAAACTTGCCTTTCAATTTGTATAATCAAAATCAAACATACTAATCCATTTCCGAATCACAATCGAAAACATAGTAAAAACTTTTGAACTGACAAGTTAGGTTAGACACGTGAACCTCCACCAGGGAAGTGAGACCGGGTGCTCCGGAAGGGTAAGCACTTCTGTTAAGCTAGCTACACCCGCCACGTGTGTAATCAAAATTGTGTGAAAGGAACATGGAACTATGAGACGTCAAATATATCAAAGGCAATCCTTGACACAGAGACAAATGATGATTGCAAACCATTGTTTAGAAATGCAAATCTGTTCTTGAATTTTTGACTCCATTGTTTCCAAAGTACATGTATATATTGTAACAATAAGCAAGCAAGACAGGAGCTACGAGGTCTTCTTGAGCACCCGGTCTCACTTTCCTGGTGGAATTAGGCATGTTTATCTTAGTAGTCAGATTTCAAAGTCTTTTGTCCTTTGAAATTGTGAGTGTGCTTTGAACATGGACTAGTATGTTTGTGTTTGATTTAATGTTTTTTGTCTTTAATTTGGGTTTGTTGGTTATCTTGACTTGACCCAACATGTTCACCTGTTAATTGGTTGGATCTGCATACAGTCCAACACAACTTTATAGAGGAAAATTCGGAAATATGTGTCATTATATATATATTTTAAACCTATACAGGAAAATCCGTTTATTAGTGGAGCAGATAAGAGTCAGTTTTTAGAAGAATCATGCTAATGATGAAACATGCATCAAATTTAGCATAATCGATCTACTAGGGCTACCTATCGAATCTATCCGATTGGCCATTTGAAAATTCCAAGATGGCCGCCAAAGTAGTTGCATCATTTGGTTCTAAACAGCAATATTTTCATTTTCAGACCTTACTTTGAATTAAAACAACAGCTTGATATCAAATTACAAGTAAGTTTCTAATACATTTTTATGATTGATGAATTGATTGAATCTTAGTAATTACATCCCAGTCAAGAATATTTCGTCCACCGCCACCAGTTGCAGATGTTTTACGTGACCCGGCTGTAGTTGCTTTTTTGTTAAATTTTTAATATAACATAAATTTAAAAAATCAAAAAATCGCATGAAAATAGCGAATTAAACAATGAAATGATCGCAGTATTCGAGTTGATTGGTGAAAAAAAGGAAAGCAATGCTTTGGGAAATATTTAGCCAAGTAAAATATAACTGTATATTGTCATTTGTGTTCTCTCGGGGTCTCAGAAACCGAGTGGTCTATAACTCCCTCAACACCTCTAATCGCCTGACAAACTTTCTCACACTATGATCTGTCCCGAGTTTGATTTGAATCTACAGTCCAACCTGCCTTAAAGACCACCTCTATATAAGGGCCACCTGTTTATAAAGGCCAGAAGAATTGTATACCAATTGTTCTTAAAACATATTATTTGAACCTGTATATAAAGACCACCATCCCATAAAGGCCACTTTTACTTGTTTCCTTGGGTGGCCTTTATAGACAGGTTTGATTGTATATAGCTCTGTAGCTAGGCGATAGATAGTTTGTCAGTAAACTTGAAGGTCACTGATTGTCTCCCGGGGCAACTAAATTTTCTTTATGATCCCCGACCTAAGCATCGATAAAGATGAAAAAAATATTTCTCCACTTTTTTATGTGTCAATGCAGCAAATTTGTATGTTAATATGTATTTTTTTCGTTGTTATAGCAACAGAAACAAAATGTCACCGATCTCCAGTCAGCCATTAAAGAAACAAAAGTAAAATACTCACAATCATTGAAAACATTAGAAGAAATATCCATGTCAATCCATGAAGCACGGCGGAACAAAATTATGCTGATGTTTCCAAGGCAACCAGGAGTCGGCGCAGAAAGTGATCATGAGAGTTCAACTTCAACTTTATCAGAATTAGCTTTGGGTATGAATTAATGAATTGGGGTTCATTCAAATTAGCACTCATCAACTTCTATGGCTATTTCTATATAATATACTCCCGATTATAGAATCTTGATGTACATGTATGATGTACAGAATAGTTTGTCTGTCCTGTTTCTCCAACATTGTTGAAGATATTTTATTATGTACATAGTTACCAAGATATCTCATTGTAAGTGTGACAAAAGAGGCAAATTTTAAATTTTTCTCATAGTTATGCCCCCTTTCTCTTCTCCTTACACTAATGAACAGAACATGAACTATTCTAGAATAGAGTTTTATTTTTTAAGGTTAGTTATTCCTTTTGGTTTACAACAGATTCAACTATAAAACTCTTAATCAGGGAACGCAACTCAATTTACCTATACATGCAGTTATCATGTGTATATATACTCGTATACCGAACTTTATATCTGTATATAGGTGATGGATGTAAAATGACCGTTTATAGTCCGATCACTTATTTGGTGATGAATACCGATGTGGCCTTAAAAAGATCGTGGATTACTTACCTCAAATTTTATTAATGCTATATGTAGATCTGTTATTTTTATAACGTGTGTTTAAATAGTTTGATAAAATTCCTTATATTAAGTCTAAAAATCAAATAAAACCAGTTTTTATCCGACGCGCATCTGAATTCAGATAATGCGTATCACGTAGTAAAATGCATTATCGCCAATAACTTCATCTTTTGAGATAAAAATCGTGGCTTAGTTAGATGAGCTTGAAGGTTTTGCAGTTTCAAAACATTAAATTAAAAAATTGCGTCGTTCTAGGTCAAACATGTGTAATAAATGAATATCATTCATTATTTTGATGTTTGTGCTGTTTTACCTGTTGTCCATTCATAAAAAGTGCAATGGGTTAGCCCGTGACGTATACTGGTTAGAAATAGAAACACCTGTATAAACCCGTATGGCGTGAATAGGTATTAGCCAATCAGAACCCAATTATGAATAACGTATATGAATGAAACTGTCGAATATGCAATATCATATATGAGAGGGACAACAGCTACCTTTCAATTCAGAATTGCTAAATTTTGACTCCCGAAAACTAAAAAAATACAGTGACTATTAATAATTTAAGCATGAAGATAGAAACATAGTATTTTTAAATACTTATCTTTAAAACAAGACTGCAAATGAACAAGTATTAATTTCTCAACAAACTTTTATCGAAAAAGTTTATTTAAATTTATTCATATAAATTAAAAGCAAAAAATTGAAAAAGCTGAGAATATTAGCAAAAAATATTCAAAATATGAAAAAATATGTTCTAATAACACGTGTGAAATTTCAAGTCTATTGAAGTTATATCAAGTAAGATATCTAAGTTTGAATCACACCACCCATTCAAAACATGTTTTTTCATCACTGAAAATGTGATCGGACTATAGTCGGATATGAAGCATTGTATTGATCAGTTACTGAGTAAACTCAATTTGGGAACAATTGTATCAATATTCTATTCTTCTAAATTCAGATTCAGTTGAAAACGACTCGACCGCAGATTCTGTAGAATTGCGAGACAGCGACGGCTTGGATGAAGATAACATATCGGAAAAAGATGTTTTACAACAGGAAGCTGATGTAGCATCGCCCTCTGTTGGTTGCACATCTTTATCATCAGAACGCTTAACTTCCGGTTTTGAGGAAGATGATTCAAAATCTGATCAGACTAATTTTAGCGAGCGGTTGAAACTTGAACCATTAGGTTGTGAGTCCGATACCGAACAATGTTCCTCTTCCAATGACTCCTCTCACATACATAATCATGACTCTAATGTAAAAAGTGATGGAAATGGCTTGTCGATATTGAATTCAGAGACAGAGAATACGAATCAAACATCTTGACGACGCCTGTACATTAGAAATTATTGTTTCATTTGTTATAAATTACCATGTCATCAATATCGTTAGTTTTGAAAGCAATAAACGTAATATACATGTAAATCTAATTATACCACCTCAGACAAAAATACTTTATACCCATTGGTCAATTAGTAACCTAATATGGAGTTATATTAAATCACTAGTGATTGGATCCCTTGTTCCCCCCCCCCCCAAAAAAAAATTAAAAAATATTAGGTCAGTAGCGATTACGTCTCCTGTAACCTATACAAACGGGGCGTCGTCTTTAGAAGCGACTTGCTGTTTCTGCAGAGACATCTTGACATCAAGATCTTCGGTGGGATGAATTCGTTACCGTGTCGCCCAATATCAATTTTTATGACGGGGGTTACTCCATTTTCCGTATTAGGTCACTAAATCACTGTGTAACTAATAATATGGGATAGCCAACTTTGTAGTTAGCTGACTTTCATTTAAAGGTGGTATAATTATCAACACCGGACACTGAACCAGTTGATTCTCTGACCGGGTAATATCTAGCACATGTTGAGGTCGCAGTGTCTCAAATTTGAACTCTTAAACATGAAGTGACTGGGGTTCGAATCCTGATACTCTAACCTCTTAATACCTAACATCTGGTGAGGACACAGTGTCTCTTTTAAGTCTTATGAATGAAGCGACCGGGTTTCGAACCCAACTCGGAACTATCGCTTTAGAGACAGATGCTTAAGTTATTTTGAAGCATGCTTCAAGCTATTACTGGCAACATAGTTATGACTGGCGGTGCACATACAGTCCAGACCTGTCGAAAGTTAAACAATGGGCTAACTAAGAGGAATCGAATTTTACCTGTGGGTGGTCGAGATATGGATATCTGTAGTGGCCTAAACACTGTCGGGAGAGGGATGACATCAGCGAGCGGCCGAGCTGACCTGCCGATTCAGCATTGTTTAGTTAACGTATTGTTGAACTTTCTAAAGGTCTTCAAGCCCAAAGTTCAATTACTGTCAATCGGTAATTAAACCATGTAAACTGCCCTTAAGGCACTGCAAAGGTAAAATTTTCTGCCATTTCACTTATAGCTAGTAACGTCTCGATATAAGTGAAATGTCCTTGATCGTAAAACGCCATTCGTTCAATTAAACGATCAAATCGGCAGATGTTTGCAGCAGGATCGGGTCGGGGACTTGCTCTGTGCATTTCCTAAGTAGCAGCATACAGTCAAACCTGTGTTAAAGGCCACCTCTATATAAGGACCACCTGCTTTTAAAGGCCAGTAAAATGTTATCTGCTCTTTATACATATTTTTGAACCTGTATATAAGGGCCACCTGCCTATAAAGGCCACTTTTACTGGTTCCCTAGGGTGACCTTTATAGACAGGTTTGACTGTACATACATTGTATATAACTCAACGTAAAATGACGCAGTTTAGTTTTGTTGAATATTTAATTACAAGTATTGTTGAATATTTAATTACAAAGATTCTGTAACTGAAAAAAGGAGTGACAACTTCAATGAGCTAAAGATACAAATGTCGAAAACATAATATAAACTGAATACATATCCATCTAAAATACACGACAACAATAAAATATGCTTAGGATGTAAGAAAAACAGATAGTAGCTCATCTACGTCCACGATCTGATGGCAAATAATACAGCAAGTCTATTTCAATATTAGGGTAATTGTGACGAATAAAGCGTAATCCGGCGTGCTTACACACGGTGATAAGTTCCTTAAACCTATACCTATATGCGTTATTTAAACCCGTCCGTGTTTAAAAAAACTACTGCTATCAGATCGTGGACGGACTATACTAAATATCAATTGATTAATAATACAGACACATTCTAACCTGCCTTCAATGTCACCTGTATATAAAGGTCACCTGCTTTAAAAGACCAGTAAAACTGCTCTACATTCATGTTATTTGAATCTTTTTATTAGGACCACCTGCCCATAAAGGTCACTTTTACAGGTTCCTACCAAACAGTGGCGAATTATCAGACCATACAGTGGAACATGTTATTTTAAATTCTTATATACATACTGTAATATCACCAATGAACGCGGGATGTTATATAGTTTTGTTAATACCACGAAATTAAATATAAACGAATTTTTTACTAACCAAGACGGAAATGCACTATATGAAACTGTTTTTTTCACACTGCACAATTTCACGATATTTTTTTCAATTTTATTTTATAAAACCTCAAAATTTAACCACTACGAATATTACAACACTTAATATGCATATAGGATAATTTAACATTGCATTATTTATGACATTGTATTATCGAATTGTGAAAAACAAAAAAACACAGAATGCAATTTACTACCTGCATAGATAATGGCAAATTTATGTTAAACTGAAAGAAACAATTAATTATAAATTATATTAAAAAGGTAAAAATTATGTTAGTATCATAAATATTAATTACAAAATTATCGTAGTCTATTACTTTGATTATAACATGTACAGTAAAACTTGTTATAATGTCCCTCGACAACTTTGTCACCTCACTTATCACCATGGTTACGGCATGTTACAATAATTAAAACCTCATTCAATTATTATGCCCGTTGATACCTTTGCAATCTGACCTATCGCCATTGCACAGCATAACTTGTTATATAATGGCCGTTGACATGTACAGCTTTGCCACCTCACGTATCACCATGGTGCAGTAAAACCTCGTTATAATGTCCCTTGATAACTTTGTCGTCTCACTTATAACCAATGTAACAGCTCTTTAAAATCCCCTTTATCACTTTACTTATCATCACTGTATAATGGTCAATGATAACACTGTCATCACTTTACGCTACAGAATTCATTTCTTCCACCTTTTAATTATAAGCCCATCTCAATTTATCGCCTAACCCCTTCATAATGTCAAAATATTACAAAATGGTGGCGAGGAATGGAAGTTTTACTGTGAATGACTGATATTTAATGTCTCAAAAATAACTATTTTTTCTAATGGCAATGTAGAAATACGGGTCTTCTAGATTTACACCCATTTAGACTCCACCCACTGTGTTGACATACATCTAATCGCGTTTCACTTCCGGTGCACGCAACATTCATCATCCAAACATGGCCGTCTTGTAAATAGTCGTTATCTCTAGCTTCAGTCAGTTCTCCGTCCTCGTACCCCAACTGTCGGCAGGCAACCCGTGTATTTTCGGGTACCCAGCTCTCTGCACACACCGGTAGATATTGCTCGTTGTGGTACATGTCTAGTCGGCCTATGTTACGCATAGATAACTCGTCTTCTCCCGGAGTTAGGCGAATCATGTGATCTTAAAATAAAATGAGTGGATTTTTATTAGTTGAAATAAAAAAATTCAGGATCAATCATTCAAGCACATACATGTTCAAATTACAATCCTAAAAGCAAAAGTAAAAACTTTAAAAACAAATATATTTTATTTATATTACACATGTTGTAACACATTTCAGTTCGATGTATCTCAAAATAAATACTAGTATTTTGGCTGAGTAATTCGAAGTTACAGTGCTTTGTTACGCCACATAGCGGTGTTGCCGCATAAACGTGTTCCAACACGTCTATGCGGGGAATTTCAACGCATAAAGAGAAAGCTTTTATGCGGCAAAAAGGCTACATTCCGCCGCATAAAGAAAACAATTACTATCATCACCTGCATTTACACCTCCATCATTATTAATTTATATCACCACCACCGTTTTTGTCGAGATATCAGCTCTTTTTAAATTTCATACCAACTCGTTAAAATCAGCCATCGTTATGCGTCAAAAAGGCAGCCTTGCGCCGCATATAAGCAACACATCTTTATGCGTTGAACGCCGCCGCATAAACGTGGCGGACCTCTTTATGCGTTGGAATTCCCCGCATAGACGTGTTGGGCGCGTTTATGCGGCAACACCGCTATGTGGCGTAACAGTGCTTCTTTAGGTCAAGTAGTGAAAGCGAACGTAGTGCATAGCCCATACAAATCTGTCCGATCGGGTTGTTTCATTTAGTCCTATCACAACCCCCCCCCCCTTCCAGGATGTTTTATTTTATCTTTAATTTTATATCCCCCCTAATCCCAGTGCTTTTCTTAATCAAATATGATTTTGTACTTTAGCGAAGCTGTACTGTATCTGCAGTACAGGGCGATTCTGAAAACATTGCCCGGCTTTCGGTTTTCTACGATGGCCGATAGCAGTCGGGCAAAAATAATATAAAGCATTACTCTCACAGTAAACAAAAAAAGAGTTTAAACCATGATAAAAGTAAAAATGATAAGTTTCCTTACACTAGCACGAGAATTAGCGCAGACAAGGATTTCGGACGGACGGACAGAAGGATAGAAACTCGAATTTAATATCCCTCTTTCTTCGAAAGGCGGGGGATAATATAAATGGTTACGTCTGAGTTACAATCACGATTCTGTCATTATGTTAAACATAAAATCAAGTTACATGTAAGTTCTTTTAAGTGTTTGATTAATCAAATGTAATACATCTTGTAAACTCAGACTTATTTTACCTAACATCTGGTTTTTACTGACCTAATTAAGAAATTTCAAATTTTATATTGACCTATAAAAAATAAAAGTAGAGTGAAGCAGTGGAGATACGTGAATACTTAAAGATCCTTTCACTTATATCGATGCGGTCAGTTCGGGGATGAGGAAACTTGAGTGTTCGGAGAAAAACCACATATCTTCGCTAGCTAAACTTCCATTAAAGATTTTTTCACTTCGATGCCGTCAGTTCGGGGATGAGAAAACGGGAGTGCCCGGAGAAAACCACAAACTTTCGGCTAACGAATTGACGATTTTCGCATTCTAGGAACTACCCTGAGTGGGATTCGAACCTTGGCGCTGTGAACAGTAAGCGCGCATTTTAGACCACTCGACCACCGAAGTACAACTTGAAAGGAAGAAATTTAAAACTTAAAAATGTGCCATATACAAAACTTTGAATTTTTACCCCAAAAATATATAAAAATTCTAATAATGACTAAACAAGACACGCGTTCTTTGCGAATTTTGAATCAAAATTCCAAATATATAAATCGTGCAGACCTGTTAAAAGTTTAACACTCAGCTAACGAACTAGTGCCGAATCGGCGGCTCGTCTCGGCCCTTCGTTAGCTACAGTACAGACCCGTTAAAAGTTTAACACTCAACTAACGAACTAGTGCCGAACCGGCAGCTCGTCTCGGCCCCTCGTTAGCTACAGTACAGACCTGTTAAAAGTTTAACACTCAACTAACGAACTAGTGCCGAACCGGCAGCTCGTCTCGGCCCTTCGTTAGCTACAGTGCAGACCTGTTAAAAGTTTAACACTCAGCTAACGAACTAGTGCCGAATCGGCGGCTCGTCTCGGCCCCTCGTTAGCTACAGTACAGACCTGTTAAAAGTTTAACACTCAGCTAACGAACTAGTACCGAATCGTCAGCTCGTCTCGGCCCTTCGTTAACAATATATGGACAGTTTTTTCTGCAGCAGCTTTATATATATATCAGCAGCTTTTCAGCTACTTGCAAGCCAAGCTTTGATCTCTTTCTCTTGGCTCAGTGTTAAACTTTCGACAGGTCTGTACTGTAATTCGTTAGCACAGTGTTAAACTTTCGACAGGTCTGTACTGTAATTCGTTAGCACAGTGTTAAACTTTCGACAGGTCTGTACTGTAATTCGTTAGGCCAGTGTTAAACTTTCGACAGGTCTGTACTGTGATTCGTTAGCTCAGTGTTTAACTTTCGACAGGTCTGTACTGTAATTTGTTAACACAGTGTTAAACTTTCTACATGTCTGTAGTGTAGATAACCTTGATATCTCGATAGATTGTCTCATTTTTTAATCGAAAATTAAATGCATGTGAAATGTTTATATGCGCGTGTCACTACGCGTACGCACTTGCTCCATTATAATGCAAAAACTTGATCAGATATGTCATACAGAAGCTTAATGTGCATTACCTTGACGCGTGCAAACGTACAGAACAGACCTGTCGAAAATTAAACAGCAAAATAACGAATTAATGTCAAATTGACAGCTCATTTCGGCTTCCCATTAGCTTTATCTCGGCAGAACTGTTTTCTATCTCTTAGTAGCCTTTTAGCTACTATAGCTATCCATGTCTTGGACACTTGACAGTCGAGCTTAGGCTCTTGTTTTGTCAGCTATGTGTTAAACTTTGGACAGGTCTGTACTGTATATCTAATATATACATATACTTATCTTACTTATGACATTGGAATGTTAAAAGCATCCCCAAACTCTGATACACGTCAAAACTTTGTTTTTCCTTTATATCAGACAGTTCGGTGACAGAGCGATCTATTAAATTACATATTATACCAGTCTTAATTTTATAGCACTAGACGACTGTTTCGGAATTTAATTCCTCATCAGTAGTGCTTGGACCAAAATTATGAAACAAAAACTTTTTTCAACATGTTGAAAAGAAACCAAAAGGACCAATATATATATATATATATTCCAAAACCAGATTACGGATTGGCCATAGTGCCTAACATCGTTAGGTTCGAAATGTATGTTCGCATACCTAAGGTTCCTCTAGGCACCCCTGGTTACTATTACAGTCCCGAAACTGGTCTCCTCGGTACTTGGTAGCTCTGTTCGAAGAGTGTTCGAACCTTATGTGAGCCTGAGATCGGGGTTCGAATTCTGACCTTATCAGACCAAGAACTGAACACCAGCATTGACTACACTTTCGTCAAGCACTAACTGATTAAAAATTTAGGTATTGCTGATAGAGTTTGAATTTGAGACTACGGTGCATACCTATCGATAGTTTAACACTGTGCTAATAAAAAGTGATCGAATTTGGCTGTCGAGTGATCGAGAGCCTGTTATTAAGCTTATTGTTAAACATTTGGCAGGTTCGTATAGGTAAACAGCATCGACCTGTCCATTTGACCTTTCATTTGGAATATTCATATAGGAAAGGTCCACCTAATGCATCGATAGTTTTAGGATTCGCAGTTAATACATATACGTATTGTCCATGATTAGTGTTCACGTCATATGATGAAATATATACGTGTGATCCCTATTAAATTTAATTAATTTAATTTAATTTATTTTAATTTACTCGTCCATAATGAAGATTTAAATCAAAGTTCAAGCGGACAGGTCATTGTTGTTTTTACACTGTATACCATCTGTTTTGGGTTTTCTTCGTGTAATGAATCAAAAACATCAAAAGTACAGAGAGAGTTCTACATTTACCTGCAGCTTTTACTTTCAGATTTTTTCCGCTGTGAATCGGAAATAAATATTATGTCAAACTTTTTCAAAAGATGCAATAAATCACACTTAACAAGCCTTACAATAGCACAGACTGAGTTTAAGTTTTTTGGGTGAATCGATAATAGGTCTGTTTAAGTTTGGAAAGATGTCAAAAAATTTCCTGAAGGGCAATTGTAAAGATAAACCAAATCTACGAAAGTGTGGCCTTCATTACCATGTATCTTAACCTTAAAGCTTTTACTTATTGAATTACACCAAATTCTACAAATCTCATTACTGCAAGTAAAAGCAGACTATCTCCTATTATTCCATTATCTTGGTATTAAATGGTTTAAGAAGACCTACCGCATATAATAGCCGCGTCCTGGGAATGATCACAGCCTGTAGGATCAGGTAATGGCACTGCGATCTCGCAATTTCTCGAATAAAGGCACGTGATGTTGATATGCCAGAATATTCCACTTCCGGGACCATAAACGCCACTTCCGGCTGAAATCCCGCCTAAATATCCAAGATGGCGACATATATAAGCAGCTTCTATGTGTCCTAGGGGTCTACATACTGTTCCCCAGCGCCCCTTCTTATAAACCTCCACTCTGCCTTCATTTTCCTTTGGTCCACCGACTAATGTGATAAAAGGTTCTAAAAACAAAACAAAAATGGTTATTTAAAATATTTCTGCATGCATACAAATACTCCCGTCCCCAACATTGTCGAGTTATTTCTAAAATTTGATCTTGTGACCTTGTCCTGGGCGCCTTTTGGTATGCGACACATCTTCTCATGTCGGTTTACATTCATCAAAAATTTGATCAAAATTCAACCATGTAGACTTGGAGGATTGAAAGCTGACACGATATTGAGACTGACGGCCAGACAGGGTGATTCTCATATACCCCCTAAACCTCGTTTTTTCCAGGGTGTATTAAAACCGACAATAGCCAATAGCATAAAAGAGAAAAAGATGGGAATCATAACTGAAATAAAAGTAAGAAATTCTTTAAGATTACCACATCCAGTAGTTTATAAATTAAACTGGAGCCATACAACCACCAAACACAGATGTTTGAATTAAGCCCGGTACCCGTGCAAAGTTAAAGGAACTCGAGTTGTGTACATGTTTCCAGGATTCTCTCTTATTCCTTCGTTTTGTTTATGCGTGCTGTTCTTGTTTTGCCAGGTTTGTGCCATTCGGGATTTTTAACTGAAAAACACCCCACTGTTGGCAGCAGTCAATGTACAGTGACATTATCATTTCCTACACAATGCTAGCTATATATAGCTTTTGTGTTCCAAGGCAGAAATATCTTGTTCCCACGTAATGATTATTCGTTCCCTCTCTATAGTTTTTCGTTTCCATGTAATAGATTCGTGACAACGCAAACTTAAATTTATTTCAATGACCCTTTGTGGGCTCCGTACCAATGTAACCAAAAAAACATTACTAGTATATGTAAAGAAACAAGGAAAATAAACATTTATTACGACTGCCAGTAGTACTTTTTGTGGCCATTGGTTTAATCTGTTTTAGGCACATATAAATGAATCCAAGTGTGGATAACGAGAACATTTACCCCCTGTCTAAAGCTTTGATGAGGGTCACGCCGACAATACGGGTAATAAGGTACAGACATGTCGAAAGTTTAATACTTGGCTAACGAAAAGAAGTCGGAAGTTCGGTTGCTAAATGGATTGAGTTGAGTAATGGTGTTTAACGTCCCAGTCAAAAATATTTCATTTATATAAAGATGTCGCCAGCTATAGGCGAAAGTGCAAAAATAATGCATGTTTATTGCGCTGGTGGCATTATACAGCAGGGTTCTTTACCGTGTCAATTCTACCGTGACCCAGGACCTCGTTTCCACCCACAAAAACGTGAATTTCATTTCGTAATGCCAAATGCTTTACGAAAAAAACTATCACTAAGAACAAAAATGCTTTGAGAAAAAAACTATCACTACGAACTTTCAAGTCTGGTATCGAACCCACAACCTGTCACTTACGGAGCGAACACTCTACGAAATGAGCTTCCGCGATGCTGGTTGCCGAATGACGGATAAATGGATGGTAAGTGGCAGAAAAGCTGTTGACAGAAAGACACTGCTGAAAGATGCAATGATATAGCGACCAAGGGGTCTTGTAGCAACTCCTAATGAAGTCCGACGCCTAATGAAGTCCGGACTTCATTAGGCGTCGGACTTCATTAGGAGTTGTTACAGGGCCTAATCGACGCCTATTCGTAAGCTTATAGTGTTAGTCTGTACTGTATTTGTGTTAAGAGTAATCAATCAACATTTGGAAAATTAACAAATTCGCTTAGTAGCGTGTAACATAGCGTTCTATATATACCTCTCTGTTTTCATATTTTTGATTTATTTGACGAAGACCAGAACAGTTATTTGAATAATATCATTTCCGAACAGCTGAGTCTTGCCAATACACAAACATGCTGAATAAACATCTCTTAGTTTTTGTTTACAATTTTAAGTCGGCATGCAGTGAGTTAGTTTATAGTTCCGGGTTTATCAAAAGATAGAAGAAATGATTTAATTGATTCCACACACTCTGACATGTATACCATCGTTAATATATACAGTACAGGCCTGTCGAAATTTTAACACTGAGCTAACGAAAATAAGTCAAAGCTCGGCTACCGAGTGGCCAAGATACGGTTAGCTGGGGCCGAAAAAGCTGCCGAGAGATATACATTAGGGTGCAGAAAACTTGCCGAGATATAACTAACGAAGGGCCGAGATAAGCTGGCATCAATTTCTTAGATCACTCTTAACATTTGGACAGACCTGTATTGTATACCTACTGTTAACAGTTAGGTAAATAAATAAAGATAATATAATATAGACGAAATGAAGACTAAAGTGTCATTAAATAAATGCACTTAGTAACAGTAGCCATGGAAACGCTACAATGAATGGAATAAATTAACTTGTACTTAGCTATCAACAACAACCAAGAACATCAAACACAGAACGGACGAACGAAACATTGGTACGTTAAATTTATCTTGACCGGTTGACCTTTAATTTGAATATTAGATTGGGCTAATAAACTGTGTGATTTAGGTAAGACAGCATGGTTTCTTCCCAAAAATATCCTGTATCCAGGCAGTATTACTATAATTTATTATTTATATATATGAGCCTTATATTTTCACCAATTTACACAATGGAAATGCCCGTTTAAATAGTCAAATTAAAGGTCAAACTTGACGCATTACAACTTGTAGCTGAAAAAAATGTTCTGCAACAACCAAGAACAACAAACAGCTACCCGATCGAATCCAGCTCTCCACGCAACGATATAAGTGAAATAATCTTGACTCTGCGTAAAACACTTTCCGACACTAAATAAATTTGTGCAGCGGACAGGGCAACAAGATTTAAAATAATATAGAATGCATTTCTGTCACAATTTTTGTACGTATGAATTAAACAATTTGGTATTTGTATATTAATAACCTGCTATAGTAATAATTACCTGGTTCCCCTAGTAACCGTGTTAGAGCGGGAATCAAACGATGAAGTTTTGTATTTGTATTGTACATAAAATTTAATTTCTTAAGTACTGCTAGTGGTAAACTGTTATTTTTAGCACTTGGACTTCCATTATCATTTAAAGAAAGCTCATTTAAGATCTCACTTGACCTTGTATTAAAAACATTGCTCTGGCCATGATCAGAATTAATTGCACTTCCGGCTGATGGCGGTGGTGTTGAGAGTATCTTATGCAGGATTCTCCTGGATGTCACAAGAGATTCGTTTACCCTGCTTTCTACGTACTGTAAATTGTGAAATATATAAGGTATCCATCCAGTACTCGAGGCAACTGCTTCAACAATATGGAACAAGGATTTTGAAGTATTCAACAAACTCTCAAACTCGTATTCCGTAACACCTGTTGTCACTTCCGGTTTTGGGGGAGTATTTTGACGTCTGGTTTCTGATTGCTTGCGTTCTTGTTGTAACTTTAAAACTTCATCTTGAATTTGAAGAACTGATTGCTTGATTGATATTTGACTTAATTGAGCCAAATCTGTGACAATTTCCAGTAAACTTGTGTTATTTTTGGATAGCTGCACAGCGTCCTGTAACGTCTTAACAGACACTTCACACTGCTCGGTAACTTCTTCCGAAATGGCTTTACTTTTCAGGTTGATGTCGTTTTGGACTTCATTTTGGGGGTTAACATTATTATTGTTATTATGATTATTATCATTAAGGCAATTGTTACTATAATTAGTTTGGACCTCTAGAAAATGTCGTAAATCTTCTCGGATTCGTGTCTGGTCCTCTGAAACTGTTTCTGTCGCTCCGACTATTCTCTCCACCAACTCTCCCGTGTATCTATAAAAATTAATTGACTGTTCCAGGTTGTAATTAACACGAGACATGGTACTGTACAAAATATGAACCGCTGTTTGATTGTCCTCGGGTCTTTGCCTCTCAACATGTGGCCTATCTCTCATATGACCAAATGAACCGTTTTGTAAACTATCTAATTTCCCCTCAATTCTACCGAGTAATTCAGAGCAGTTACATTTCACAGAGTTACCTCCCGTGGTTGTTACTCTTTCACTCCTTTCCACTGTATTCTCAGCATTGTTTACAGAATTAATCGTCTGTTGTACTCGGTCAATCTTTTTAGTTAAATCTTGATTCAAATATACAAAATTTTGTTCAAATGCTTCAAACATACCGTTCTGTACCGTCTCCATATTTTTAATTTCTTTTTTCAATAGGCCTAAGGAATTTTTCACGGCCTTGTTTTCAATGGTAATTTGGCCCATTTGTACATGTGAGGACTGCACTATAGTGTCCAGTTGTTTTAACTGGGTATTCACAGTTCGGAATTGTCGTAGACTAAAGTATTGTAATCCATTTACGGATCGTTCTAAGGTTCCTAGCCTAGCACTAATAGAATCAAACTTGTCGTCAACAATTCGTAAAATTGCTGATAATAAATTTTCTTCATATTTATCAGTTGGCGTGATCGTGTCATTGGAAATATTTTGACTAAAAACTAATCCATATCTACAACTAATTACACATATAAGGTACAAACAAGTTCTTGGAATGTTCGAATGTTTTGTGAATCTATCCATTTTTTCTTCAATTTTTTAACTTTTCCTCTGAATGTCATCATCTTCTTATCCGATGTTGTATTGACGCTGACATAATCACACAATCTCTCACACACAAACGGTGAAATTATCCCATCATACAATGTAAACCTTTCCGAATACATGAAGAGTAACATTCATAATAAAGAAGAACCGAACACTCAGTCAGTCACATGTATATAATATATACAGTACAGACCTGCCGAAAGTTTAACACTTAAGTTAACGAATTAGTGTCGAATCGGCAGCGTATCTACGCCTCTCATTAGCTACATGTATATCTCATAAGCTGCCATCTAACTCGGCTGGTCAGTTTTTGTGGTCACTAGCTAACTATATTCCATCCACTTGTCAGTCGAACTTCGACTCCTGTCCGTTCCCTCAGAGTTAAACTGTCGGCAGTCCTGCACTGTGCATGTATGTATATAAACTACAGTACGGACCTGTTGAAAGTTTAACACCAAGCTAACGACGTCTGTCGAGTGGTCGAAATAAAGCTAACCGGTACAAAACAAACTGTCCAGAATTTGAGACAAATCACAGATCCTGAAAAAGCTGCCCGGATATACCTAACGAGAGAGTCAGAGATGAGCTGCTGAATTCGTTAGCCGAGTGTTAAACTTTCGACAGGCCTGTACAGTAGATACAAGTCTTTAACTCTTCAAGACGTGTTTAGTTGTGTATCTTATCTTGTAGAAGGGGGTCAGAGATTATTACTGATAAATTTGATACGTTTTACAAGGATCGATGGATTTTAAACAGGTCTTAGAATTAGTTGGGATGGAGATTTTATTAAGTTTCTCTGATATCGCCGACACAATACCATGGTAATTAAAGGATAAATTTCTTAGCTGGACAAACAAAGTCAAGATTAGAACGTGTAAATAATCAAAATAGTGTTGATGTATTTTATCAAAGTTTTCCCTAGAATGATATCCTATCATTGATAAGTAATGCATGTGTTTGTTGATATCTGTACACACACAACATGATACATGCTGTCTATGTTTACATTTCTCGTCAGTCAAATACTGCAAACTCACGGGGAGGGCAAAATTTCTATAAACATTCAAGGGGGAGGGGGTAAAACTCTTTAAACATATCTATAACAAGAAACATATTTTGTTCATATTCTTTTTACATAGTTCAACCTTTTTTCAATAAATACATGTATGTTAATTTTTATTTTTATAACTTTTCAGGGGTTGACGTAATATGAAAAAATAAATATACAATTCTAACCTAAACTCTGTATATCTCTCTCGTGGAGTGAGTTATTTAAGCCGCATCAGCATTAATATTATTGCATGATGGCTGGTATGAGCTTGGGAATTATTATTTGATTAATGGAATACACGTATATCATTGTAAAATAATTTATTAAACGTAGTTTCACTTTTGAACCTGTTCATTTAATTAAAAAAACCCACTAATGTTAGATGGGCATCTCCAATTAAACCGGAGATTTCAACTTTTAGTTGTGGTTCTGGTTCATCAATTGTTTTTCCTGTCTATACAGTACAGACTTGTCAAAGGTTTAACACTGGGCTTACCAAAAAAGAGTCCTAAGTTATGGGTGGATAGCTAGTGGCCTGTGTGTTGCCGAGAGATCGAAACGCTGTCGAAATAGCTATATTATGAGGGGTTATGATGAGATGTCGATTCGGCACCAACACTAATTAGTTTAAACAATATTTTATTTACAAAATACAATGATACAATACATGTACATGATGTCTCCACAATCTTAGTTTAAAATACATAAAGTTATAAGATCAGGAAAGCAAGTTTAAATATTGCATTATGTATTAACATGTATTAAAAAGTTAAGAGAGAGAGAGAGAGAGAGAGAGAGAGAGAGAGAGAGAGAGAGAGAGGCATAATGTTAAAGTCTGGACAGGTATGTACTGTAGGTATATGATTCCGTAGGTCAGTGTTGCTTTATAATTTGATAATTAACATGGATAATGTACTCAGTATATCTTAATTGTAAGTTATATTTTCTTATCGGTCTTTACCTGATATATAAAATATTATCTATCATTTTTCCGAATATTGACCGCGTGGTCAGTTCCAACATACTAAATACTAATTAAGTATAAAAAATAGATGGTGATACTAGTCAACGTTATGTGATGTTTTCGTTGACCTATCATGAACTGGCAAAAAGCAAAATAAGGCTTGGGTAAACGAACGATAAAAATATTTAGTTTGTATGCATGTACGCTGTATAAACAAAATATTCGACTTCGGGCACAATAGAAATATTTTGGTAAACATATGACAAAATTTACGCATCTGTTTCGATAGACTGAAATTGATCCGAAATGTTTGAAGAAACGGCTGGCTCATTTTTGAAGTTAAATACATTGGAAGAAGTGCTCGATGTACATGTATGTGTCTTTTGTTCCGTGGGGTATTTATGATAGTTTTCATGTCTATAATTGATTTTTATTATTATTAAATTCGAGGTCCCATTCGTTTTCTTCCGTCATTCCGTTCGAAATTCTTAACTGCGCAAATTCTTCGAAACTACTTCAAGACATTTGGTGCGAAGCATATCAGTATTGACAAGAGATGCGCATATTGTTAACCCGAGTTGGTTTGCCAATTTTCCTGGGAGTTATTGTCCTTTTAACATAAGTGCAAATTAAAAAAATCTCAATCATAGAGGAACTAATGAATGAATGTATCTAATTAATATACTTGAACGGATTACACTTCGCATTTAGTGTACTTTGTCAATTGTTGAAGTTTGGCAGGAGTGTACAAAAGTCGAACCATTGCCAGATTTTGGGTTTTGGATAAAGTGCAAATAGGAAATAACAAATCAGTACATGACGCGTTAATCATTCAATACTTATTCCACCATTAATTTTTTATATGTACTTTACAAAGTGTTTGATCTTCCAGATGATATTAATTAAGTTGATTCATGCTAGTCAAATTAATCACCGCTTACTACATTACCATGCCAACCTATTACTTATTGGAGTGGAATAATTATTCTGTATGCCCCAAGTTAATATCCTAACTTATATTATTGCGACTTTATGGAAATGACACTCCCCTTGAATAGGTCCCAGTGTCGAAAGCAGCCCGGATGAAATAACTTGTTTCATATTGCCTCGATCGCACTGCAAAGATCGAAATTTCTGCCGCTTCACCTATCGCTTGTGAAATCTCGATTTTCATTCATGAGTGCAATATTCTTGACTGGGAAGTAAAACCGCTTTGAATCAACCAATCTGTCTCTCTCTCTCTCTCTCTCTCATATGAATCACCATGTCTGTCTGTCGTGTGTAAAATCGTATCCGGGCCATATATCATCAATGCTTTGGACCACTCATAAATAATCTCCATGGTCCAAATGTGTGTCATGACCTTGAACCAAGGTCATATCGGAAAGGTCAAGGTCGCAGGAAAACTTTAAATGTTGGGGGCGGGGGTGTATTTGTCTCTCAAGAGACAGTTCTAGTTTTAGTCAGCTATATCTAGTAACTTTACGATATATTTTGCCTGGCTTGTGTACCACTACTCTCTCTCTCTCTCTCTGATGTTCTTTATTTTCAGTCAGCTGTATCTAGTAACTTTACGATATATTTGTGTCAGCCTTGTGTATGGTTTATGTACATGGTAAATATTTTGGTTTCTTATCTCATTAAGTGTATTCCTTGCAAATCATCACATTTACCTATCTATATAAACAATCTTGTTACATTATCCATATTGTTAAATCTATACACGTGTATTGATAGTGTCAAAACCAGTGTCCTGGTGTAGCAAATCAGCTTTCATATTAGAGCATACTATCATCAACTCAATGTATGAACTAGATAACACACACACACACAGAGAGAGAGAGAGAGAGAAAGAGAGAGAGAGAGAGAGAGAGAGAGTTGATGAAAAAATTAAATTTTAAAGGGAGATAGAATACACGTGCATTTTTATAGCCAGCTGAGCATGACATGGTGAAGCGTCCGTGCGTGCGTAAACTTTGTTCTTCTCTGAAACCACTGGACAATAGAAACCAAATTTGGTGTAGAGTGTCCTTATATATAGATAGAGTAGATGAATGTTGATACAAGGTGACCCTGTATGAAACCCAAGATGGCCACAGCTATTATAAATAGCAAAATCACTAAAATGACCATTGTGCATTCATTTTTCCACCGATTTCCTTCAAATTTGAAATATAGAAAGTACACACTTAGCTATTCAACATATGTAACGGGGTTTCAGTCCGTGAATTTTTTTTATTGACCCAATTTTAGTAAATTATGCAAACGATGCCAGATTTTAGCCAATTCTTTGAAAGTCTTCTCCTCAGAAACCACCGGGCCAATTGAAACCAAATTTGGTTTGGAAGATCCGTAGGAGGAGATCAAAGTTCGTACAAAGCAACTCTGTACAAAATCCAAGATGGCCGTCATTACTATAAATAACAAAATCACTAAAATGGCCATTGTGCATTCAATTTTCAACCATTTTTTTCAAATTTAAAATATATAAAGTAGATATCTGGCCATTTAACATATTTAAGGGGTTTTCCCCCGAGAAATTCTTAATTGACAAAATTTAGCAAATTATTCAAATTAGGTCAAAAAGTTTGTCAGTTGAGCATTACAGACCCTTTTGGACCTCTTGTTTATCATTTAAATCCCTTTTTATCAGTATATAGTGTTTTAATAATGCGCACATCGGTTGAAGACAGAGCCATGCACATATCTACGACCATTATGACATTGACTATATCGCCGGGTTAAGAAAAGGGAATTTATTGTGACAATAATAAAAGTAACATTAAATTTTAAGTCAGTTTTTATCTTTCTAAAATAGTCAGAATAACACTGCGTTGAGAATTGTGATAGCTGAGAATACACACTTAACATGATAAAACTCACTTCTCTATTCCCCGGAAAAATAATGATACTAAAAAAATCTTATCAAAGGACCTGCTTTAAAAAAAACAACCTCTACACAAATTAAAGTTGCGTGAAGAATGTCATCCATGCTGTCACTTTTTTTCTTCTTTTTAGCTCACCTGACCGAAGGTCATGTGAGCTTATGGCATAGCGCAGCGTGTGTATGTGCGTGTGTGCGTGTGTGCGTGTGTGCGTCGTTAACACCTATTTTCGACTTCTCCTCTGAAACTACTGGACAGTTTTTAATGAAACTTTGTCAGAAGTATATATGGGCCGGTGCAATTCAGATTTGTTCGTGGCGTTGCCATGGCTACCATAACTAGGTCAAGGTGACCTAGGGGTGCAAAAATCTTAAAAAATCTTCTTCTCCGAAAGTACTGATTGGAGAAAAAATCTGATGTGATATTTGGCTTCTCTAGGGTCTTAAGCCTATAGTTTGTTCATTTTGTAAAAATCGGATAAAAAATAGGTTACGCGTTTTTGCGTTTAATTTTGAAAAAATCGTAAAATAGCTTCAAATTGTTATAACTTGACTATTTGACCAGATAATGACATGGGGTTTTCAGTTTTGACATCTTCTTGTTAGTATCTTCAAAATGAGGTCAAGGTCATATGTGAAGGTCGTGACCTAATTTTTTTTACCTCTGATTATAATTATTATCTCGAAAACTATAAACTTTTTGTATAGGCATGTATATTAGAATGTTGTAGGTATTGATACAACGATCATTTTGATATAAAGAAAAAGGTCATGGGTTCAAAGGTCAAGGTCACAGATGCGAAACAATACCGAAATTGTTAATTATCTCGAAAACTATAAACTTTTTGTATAGGCATGTATATTAGAATGTTGTAGGTATCAATACAACGATCATTTTGATGTATAGAAAAAGGTCATGGGTTCAAAGGTCAAGGTCACAGATGTGAAACAATACCGAAATGGTTAATTATCTCGAAAACTATAAACTTTTTGTATAGGCATGTATATTAGAATGTTGTAGGTATTGATACAACGATCATTTTGATGTATAGAAAAAGGTCATGGGTTCAAAGGTCAAGGTCACAGATGTGAAACAATACTGAAATGGTTAATTATCTCAAAATCTATAAACTTTTTGTATAGGCATGTATATTAGAATGTTGTAAGTATTGATACAACGATCATTTTGATGTATAGAAAAAGGTCATGGGTTCAAAGGTCAAGGTCACAGACGCGAAACAATACCGAAATGGTTAATTATCTCGAAAATTATAAACATTTTGTATAGGCATGTATATTAGAATGTTGTAGGTATTGATACAATGACCATTTTGATGTATGGAAAAAGATCATGAGTTTAAAGGTCAAGGTCACAGATGTGAAACAATACCGAAATGGTTAATTATCTCGAAAACTATAAACTTTTTGTATAGGCATGTATATTAGAATGTTGTAGGTATTGATACAATGATCATTTTGATGTATAGAAAAAGGTCATGGGTTCAAAGGTAAAGGTCACAGATGCGAAACAATACTGAAATTGTTAATTATCTCGAAAACTATAAACTTTTTGTATAGGCATGTATATTAGAATGTTGTAGGTATTGATATAATGATCATTTTGATGTATAGAAAAAGGTCATGGGTTCAAAGGTCAAGGTCACAGATGTGAAACAATATCGAAATGGTTAATTATCTCAAAATCTATAAAGTTTTTGTATAGGCTTGTATATTAGAATGTTGTAGGTATTGATACAATGATCATTCTGATGTATAGAAAAGGTCATGGGTTCAAAGGTCAAGGCCACAGATGCAAAACAATACCGAAATGGTTAATTATCTCGAAAACTATAAACTTTTTGTATAGGCATGTATATTAGAATGTTGTAGATATTGATACAACAATCATTTTGATGTATAGAAAAAGGTTATGGGTTTAAAGGTCAAGGTCACACATTATCGACTTTGCGTTTGATCGGTAGTTGCGCATGCGCTAATTTTTCCGGTTACTTTCGACCTGAAGCTAACAAAGAATTATGAAGGATTGAAACTTATTTCTTAAATAAAATATTGAAAGATCAAAGATATCAAATTATTCCTGTTATCATTAAAAAGTAGAAAATGAGAGGAATTTTATGGTATTTTTTAATCTGAAATATTTAAAGAAATTTTTGGGGCTTTTTTAGTTTGAAATTTAAGAACTTTACAATATAGATAAAGAAGGAAATATGTTGACGTGGTTGCTTAAAACAGTCATATCAATAATTTTACTTTCATTTTCGAAAAAGTTCCTGTTATAGCTAAAAAGAAGACATTTTGACGATTCCAATGGTGTATAACACGAGAAAATAATAAATAAACAATTGGGGCTTTTTTAACTTTAATATAAAAATAGGCACTATTTTTGACCAACTATAGCAGTCATCTTAACCGTCACCGTATATATACAGGTGATGTATAATGGTTTATATAGGGAAAACATGCACCTGGTTTAATAATTTTCTTATTTTAACTTTAATGTGGATATTTCTTAAAACTTTCAAATTATTTCATATTCTACATTTTTTTCTGCATCTTACTATATTTTTTTCATAATTTTCTGATAATGGAAAATTACTTCAAAATTACTTTGAAAATAACCCATACATTCGTAATGTCTTATGTAGAGTGATATAGTAAAAAGGTGATAATTTACATAAATAGGCTTACTTTGAGTGACAAAAACTCTAAAAATTTAAGGAAAAGTCTAACACTTTTAAATCGTTCCACATTCTACAATTTTTTCTGCATCTTAAGACATGTTTTTTGAAAATGTACGGTAATGGCAAATTACTTCAAAAATTACTTAAAAAATTTGTATGATTTTACGGATAAATAAATAAATAAATAAATAAATAAATAAATAAATAAATAAATAAATAAATAAATAAATGTATCGAAAGGTCTTTTTGTCTGCATCTCTGGTGACTGCCAGACTATTTCTTTTTCCTTTTTCCCACGCGGACTGTCATTGGTTTTTTTTTTAGTAATTTTTGTTAGAAAAGGACCAGCTACGGATTTATCGTTAACCAGGTGATTTTTCTGAATTTAACTAATGCCTCGCTTGTATATTCAGATGCGGGACATTCCCCATTAATGGAAAATCACCTTCATACTAATCCCTTTGCATATTCGAAGTGTATCCCGCTACCGATCCTGTCTCAAAGAGGATAGATTTTGTGCATCTTATCTATGTCAATTAATCACCTATAAACCGGATATCGCTAATTAACTCTACCCATTAATGTAGCTGTCCAGTACTCTGTCTGAAAAACAGCTTCATTATTGTGTACTACAGATTGAAATTTGTGTCAGTCATAATACATAATATCACAGATGCAGTCTCTCTCTCTCTCTTTCTCTCTCTCTCTCTCTCTCTCATAGTTTGAAACATCTCATTATCACATAAAAGTACAAAAAAAAAATAATAAATAAAAATAAATAAATAAATAATAATAATAATTTAATTTCTCTGACTTCCCCCACATTTATTTGTTCTACCAGCAGACTATTAAGCTAATATGATAACTGCATGTAAAAAAGAAAAAAGGAATTAGTAAAAAAACAAAGAATTCTAAGAGAAATCAAACAGACCAACGAAAATTATTTGGAAAATAATAACCTATAAATGAGGAAATAGAAAACTTGAATGAATGTGCAATAAAAGAAAAACTATCGCAATTGGGAATAAAAACAAGAGCGAGGGAAATGACAACTAGTTGAAGTATTAAGAGATGCGTTGAGAAGTACTGAATAATGAATAAATTTTTTGCAACTGTGAATACTCTATAATATGGTAGTAACATTTTGCGTGACTGGTAACTTTGTGCACATATTGATAATGAATATGTATAATGAATGAGGAACTAATAAGCCCATGTCATACGATTTATTTATTTATTTATTTATTTATTTATTTATTTATTTATTTATTTATTTATTTATTTATTTATTTATTTATTTATGTTTGATGATCAATTTTTTATTTATTTATTTATTTATGTTTGATGATCAATTTAATTATTTATTTATTTATTTATGTTTATGATCAATTTATTTATTTATTTATTTATGTTTGATGATCAATTTATTTATTTATTTATTTATTTATGTTTGATGATCAATTTATTTATTTATTTATTTATGTTTGATGATCAATTTATTTATTTATTTATTTATGTTTGATGATCAATTTATTTATTTATTTATTTATGTTTGATGATCAATAAACCATGTGAATGTAGTTTTGCCTTCACGTGTCTTGTGTGCAAGTGTCTGTTTTGATTGCTTGCTTGCTTGCTTGCTTGCTTGATTGATTGATTGATTGATTGATTGATTGATTGATTGATTCCAGTCGGAATGGTGAGCAAACACTTCTATCGGGTCGACAAATAAGCTTTCAGGATATTTTTCTAGGTCCAAGCTGAATCAAGTCCCGGATTCAATATGAAGGAATTCATTCATCAATTTAAACTGAACGGCAAAAACAACGATTGTCAGCTGAGTAATCCTTGCCGCAAAATGTACGCGAAACATACAGAATAAAAACTAACTTATTGGAATGAATACATATTATCTGATTAATTCAAGTTATCTTGAAAGCGGAGAAAAATACTATTCATACGATATAAATATAGGTATATATCACGCGCGCGTGTGTGTTTAATACAGAACTGTTCATAAAGTGAAAGCTATTTTTTTATTAATCTTACCCATATGCATGTATGACTCAAGTTGGTAAATTTTTATCAGTTATGGTTGAACTTTTGATAATTATGAAACAATATTTAATTTAAAAAAAATTAACAAATAGTTAAAAAATAATCAAATAAAATCGGAAATATTTTGATAATTATGAAAACAATATTTAATTTAAAAAAGTTAACAGTTAAAAAAATAATCAAATAAAATCGGAAATATTTTAATATAAGTTAAAATAAAAGTTTTACATGTACATATAATGTTTAGGAAAAAAAGAAAATTATCGTTATCTTGTGAACAGCTCTAGTGAATATCTATCCTCTCGATTAAGACACGATCTTACCTATAAAGTACGAGTTAAGTCCCTTGATTTACCGAACGATAAGTTCATAACGTATGCGAAACAATACCGAAATGTTTAATTATCTCAAAAACTATAAACATTTTGTATAGGCATGTATATTAGAATGTTGTAGGTATCGATACAACGATCATTTTGATGTATAGAAAAAGGTCATGGGTTCAAAGGTCAAGGTCACAGATGTGAAACAATACTAAAATTGTTAATTATCTTGAAAACTATTAACTTTTTGTGTAGGCATGTATACTAGAATGTTGTAGGTATTAATACAACGGTTATCATGATGTAAAAAAAAAGTCATTGGGGTTTAGTATTTATCTTTAAATCTGTCAGCTAGCCATTAGTTATCAGGTGAGCGTATCAGGCCCATGGGCCTCTTGTTTCACTTTGTTATTATTATTCTTTGATTATTTCCTTTTGACGTTTAACTTTAGCAGCGACATTTAATGTATTAAATATCGCTGACTTTAAATAAATATAAAAAATCTACAGTGCTGGTTAAGTTCGGTCATTATGTAGAACGCCTAGCCTATATTTAGCATGTTTAGACCGCAGCATTTTCTGACAGGTAACAGGGTAAAGGTTGAACTTACTTTTTTGTGATGAGTACACGGTTAGTAATAAGATAATCAGCTGATATACACCTATAAATTATAACAATATTACACAAAGGGAAGCATTTTCCATGTGTAATGTCAATGCATTTGTGAACAATGATTTATCAGCTGGTCCGAATGCCATGGAGCTGGTTTTGGCTTCCTACATGGCGTATGCATACATGGCATGGTTAGACGCCTCTGAGATACCTTTTAGGCAAAACACTTAATAGTAGACCACTCGCTTCTCAAAGGGCGATCCGGGTTCGATACTCGGCATCGTAGGAAATGATTTCTTTTAGTGTAACTTGCATTTACAGTTCATTCATGACCAAGGGGAGATAAATGTAACTCTCTTAAATGGTTCTAGTTAGCTAAAGCCTGTTTACAAATTGGTTAAAATTATAACAGACAACAGCAACTGTCACTACACAAACAGCATTAATCAGAGGGTCATGGGTTTGAACCAATTAAGGTAGTGACTGTTCTTTCGCCAAGCAATGGGCAAATAAAAGTATGGGGACCTTAAAAACCAATACCCCATATCACAGCAGGTGTTGCATGTCAAAGAACCCTCCCTGCAAATTGCCCTGAGCCCACTGCAAAGGTAAAATTTCTGCCACTTCAACTAGAGCTGGTTACACTAGAAGGGGGTTTTACCGGAATAATAGTCCGAAATAGTAAGACACTTTTCATAATCTTTGCGAAAATCCGGAATATTTAGATCAATTCCAGAACTTTTAGACCAAATCCGAAATAATCGGACAAAATCCGGAATAATTGGTCAAAATCGGAATAATAAAAATATTTTTACGGTAAATTTTACGGATTCTAAAAATTCCGGCAAGTGTCTTATTATTCCGGTAACTTGTCTGATTATTCCGGTAAAAGACTGATTATTACGGTAAAAATCTAATTATTCCGGCAAATGTCTAATTATTACGGTAAAAAAATTTTGAAAAATTATTATTTTTAGAAAATTTCTCGTAATAATTGGACATTTGCCGCAATAATTAGACTTTTTCCGTAATAATCGGTCATTTTCCGGAATAATCAGACACTTACCGTAATTTTTAGATTACTGAAAACTTACCGTAACAAAATAGTCCAAATATTCTGGATTTTGCTTGATTATTCCGGATTTTGCCTGATTATTCAGAATTTTACCGGTTTATTCCGGACTTTACCTGATTATTCCGGATCAATTTGGTTTATTCCGGATTTGGTCTGATTATTCCGGATTTTCGCAATTATTCCGGTAAACTGGGATGTAAAACTTCAGTCAATCAATTAATCAATCAATCAATCAGTATAACATAAAAGACGTAAAATATTGACACCCAGATGGCTTATTAGATGCATAAAAACAAACAAGTACATTATTGAAGAAAAGCTATATAGATATACACTATTATACAACAATATTGTCTGTTGTACATCATTCTATATGAAACACTACCTTAAATTAAAATTTGTCATTTAAAATGTGCCATTTATTAAAAAAAAGTCTAAAATTCATCTATTGCAAACCTATCTCCCTTCATTCATGCCATTTATTTCACCATGTTTTTATAATTATTTTTTTTGTAATGTATGTTTTTATTGTCAATTCCAGGCTAATTTTGTTGGAGGATTATTCATTTTTTCAAACATTTATTTAAATAATTTTACTAGAAATCAACATCTGTCACAAAAAATATAATTACTATTTTTAAGTCATAATCTTGTACATATTATATAATAATTATTAAATTTACTATCAGTTCATATTTCTTTCATATCTGGTACATCAGGATCATTGCCTGCAACACCTGTAAACTGTTACCTGTCTGAAGAAACCAATATAAGCTTTGCACCTCTCAGGTCTGTTTTAATGTGATTCTCCCACCTGAATTCTGTTTTATCCATGCAGTTCCGGTTCATAATTTAAGTCTAAATTAGTCCAATCTTTGTTGATGGCACTTTTAAAACTGTTTAGAAATGGTTTGTTCTCCAGTTTTGTTGGAAAGGTGTTTTACATATTGGTCCCTCGTTGACTGAAAGTTGCTTTCCTCACGTTTGTTCTACTTTTCAAGGGCAGATGATTCAAGTTAGATTAGCCAGTTTAGGCAACTAACATACACATGATACAATGCATTTTAATAAATATTTATTTTTCAGGAGCAGATAATCCAGAATGGAGCAAATTAAGTTAAATCATTATGTGGTGATATGTTTGACATTATCATATTTTATAAGTGAGGGGAATTCTATAAACAATATACCAAGACCAAACATAATTATAATGTTAGCAGATGATCTGGGATATGGTGATTTAGGTTGCTATAGAAACACAACACTGAGGACACCAAACATTGACAGAATGGCCCAGGAGGGTGTTAAGTTGACACATCATTTAGCTGCGGCAAGCGTGTGCGGTCCCAGTCGAGCTGCATTACTCACAGGAAGATATCCTATACGGTCAGGTGAGTTAATTTGCTCTATAATTATAACAGTCATACCAACTGCCTCCTCAGTGGTTCAGTTGTATAACAGCAACCTCAAGAGATGGAGTTTGTGGGTTCAAACCCCATTCTTGGTCATACAAAAGACTTTAAAATTTATGATAATGGTTCCTTGCCTGATGCTTGGTACAAAGATTTATCGGACAGATTATCAATTGGTTCAACCCATGTCGGCATATATTGACTAGGGGAATGGGATCCTTTGTCCGACTGTGTGAGCTAGCACCTTAAAGTTGCCCCGAGTGTTTGCTGGGGTCAGATTATTAACTTTTGTTGAGACATCACTAGCTACAGGTGAAGTAGTCTGACTAATCAGCCCACTAATTATAAACCTCCATTTTAAATTTTTGATTTTTTAGGAAAAGTCAAAAATTAAAATGGGGGTTTAGTGGGCTGATTAGTCGGACTACAGGTGAAATGGCAGGAATATTGACTATGCAGTGTTTTTAGAACAATGTGCAGGGAGAGTTCTTAGGTGTCTTATAATGTATACAGTGCCACTGGGTATCAGTTTTTTAGATCTCTTCCAAAGGACTCCATATTTCACTTCTGAATGCCAAGTGCTTGGCCAAAGAACATTTAATACTTATTTTTCAAGTCTATGTCAAACCTAGCTGGAGTTCAAACCCAAACCTTCTACATACAGAGCAAGCAGTCTACCCACTGCAACTTCACCTATAGCTGGCAACATCTCGATATAATGAAATATTCTTGACTGGGACATTGAACACCATTACTCAACTCTTAATAGTAGATAAAGCAATATTAAGTAATGTACTTGGAGTTGTCTCCCTTTGTTCATTGAACACATCCTTCAGCATCTTAAAATATTGAAGAAATATACATGTACATGGAGTTTCTTTTGATTCATATTGAAGGCAAATGTTCAAAGGATTACTGCTTTTGAAAAAATATTTTGTGTTGAAATAAGCCCTTTAAATAGAAAAATTGAACAGTTTTACTAAATTACAAATATAATTAATTGATTTTGTTACATTCAACCTCCTGCCTTTTAAAGTGAGAAAATTTGAAGTTCTAAAATACACCAAACTCCATAATGACATGCTTACAATAGCATAGGATGTTCAGTACAGAGATGTTAAATTGTTACAATATCTAACATTTTGTGGGTAAGGACAACTGCTAATATATCGCTGTTGTTTTGTGAACACTCAGCAATCAAATTGGGAAATTTTAGTAGTTTTCCCTCAGGGGAAACTACCTTTATTTGGTTGTAAATTTCGGCAAACAAAATCACTGTTAAATTATATAACTGTAATGCTGCTATGATTTTGTAGGTATGTATCCAGATGGGATTGTCAGAGTTAATATTTTTATAGCCAATAGAGGTGGCCTTCCCCCGTCAGAGGTAACATTGGCAAAGATGTTAAAAGATGAAGGATATAAAACAGCCTTGATTGGTAAGCACACACACACACACACACACACACACACACACACACACACACACACACACACACACAGAGCTAGCTTAGATTGGCCAATATACACAAACACACACAAAGAGAAAACTTGAGCTTAGATTGGTAACAACACACACACACACACACACACACACACGAATACAAACTGCTAAGCAATTGCTCAAAGTGTTTCCAAAATTCTATTAAAGGCAATTAGCAAATATTGTTACTGGTGACGAAATATGGGTTCACCTTTTCCAACCAGTAAGAAAAATTGGAAACAAAATATGTCTAACTAAACATGGTAAAATGTCTGTAGTTGCTAAAAGAAGCATAAGCACAAGGAAGGTTCTTTATTACATATCCTTCTCATGTGATGGCATAACCATGCAAATTCCAGTGCTAAAGGCATGCAGTGGCCTAATGGATGAAACTTCAGTCCTTAAATCCAGGGTCTCTCACTGTTGTGAGTTCGAGTACCGCTCAGACTACATGTGGGAAAGTGAATTTTCCTTGCCGTTGGCCTTTACTGGTTCACCTGGTATCAGTATAATGGACTGGGGGAGTGGTACGCTTGTCTGTGGCGTACTGACTGTGAGCTAGCACATTAAAGTCGCCCTGAGTGCACACTAGTACAAGGCAGGCCATACAACACACTCACACTTTACATGCATACACAAAATTGTTCATAGATTAATCCATAGAGATTAATAAAAAATAGTTCCCATCACGAATAGCTGAACAATCGCTGATGTGACGTTAAGCAACATTCCAGCAACCGATCCAATGCTGAAGGGCAAAAATGTTACAGGTTGGTATTACTGAGGTGTTATACTAAAATTACTTAAGAAATATTATTTTAAAGGCGCCCTATGTCAGGATTAAGTTATGTTCCTCTACTTCATGATAATGCTGCATCACATACATCTGAGCTTGTAAAGCTATTTTTGAAGTCAGAGAAGGTTACTGTCTTGCCGCACCCACCACACTCTCCAGATCTAGTGAAAGAATCTTGACTGGGGTATAAATACCATTACCGGTACTCCCCTCCACCCCATCAACCCTGAACTGACAGGCTCGGTGGTATAAGCAAAAAATCTTGACTTGGGTGAAAACATCATTTTTCCACTCCACTGTCCCTGAACTGACCGGCTCAATATAAGTGAAAAAAATCTTAAATTTGGTGTAAACACTATTTCTCCACTCCACCATCCCTGAAAGGACCCACTCCATATAAGTGAAAAAATCTTGACTCCACTCCACTCCACTTCAAGACTACATGTGGGAAAGTGAATTTTCCTTGCTGTTGGCCTTTACTGGTTCATATGGTATCAGTATAATGGACTGGGGGAGTGGCACGCTTGTCTACGGCGTATTGACACTGTGAGCTAGCACATTAAAGTTGCCCTGAGTGCGCTCTAGTACAAGGCAGACCATAAAACACACTTGCACTTCACATGCATACAAAAAATTGTTCATAGATAATCCATAGAGCTGAACAATTGATGATGTGACGTTAAGCAACATTTAACCAACCAACCAACCAACCACTCCAATTTACTCTACTTACATTGCTCTTGTTGTATTTTTTAGGAAAATGGCATTTAGGAATGAGTAGAGATTATTACAGTGATTTTGTCTTTCATCCACTGAATCACGGATTTGATTATTATTATGGACATATACTCACAAACATAAAAGATTTTAGTGGCGAAGGAGACCGGGTTTTGTTGTCCTTAATTCCCAACCTTTATAGAGGTATTACCCTTGGTTACCTCGTAGGTATTGTTACATTTTGTCTTTTATTTCAAAAGGGTTTTATAAACAAAACAATTTTAGTCATTTTTGTGCTTATTGCAACATTTTTTATCACTTATTTTATTTTGTTGTTTGAAAATTTAACGGCTTTAAACAGTGTTTTGATGAGGAATTTTGACATTGTGGAACAGCCAATAGAATTGGAAAGCCTTATGAGACGCTATGTAATTGAAGGATTGGAATTTTTACAGCAACGAAAAAATGATGAAAGTCCATTTTTGTTGTTTCTTTCATGGGACCGTGTACATACTGCTTTCAAAATTCCAAAAGAGTTTCGGGGCAAAAGTAAACATGGTCGCTATGGCGATGCTGTAGAAGAATTGGACTGGGGAACAGGCCAGATAATGTCTGCTGTAAAAAGTTTAGGACTTGGAGAAAATACATTAGTATACTTCGCTTCAGATAACGGCGGCCATTTGGAGGAGAAAGGGATGAATGGAGAGGTGGATGGGGGATCTAATGGCATATTAAAAGGTATATTAGAATGTCAGACTTTAAACTGGAAATTTTATACTTATAAGAAGAAACGTTGGCAAGCATAAAATATTCACAATTTTCACGGTGATTCTTATGTCGCAAATATATCTTCTCAGCGAAAATTTCTTATTTCCCTTGATACACTTTCCCTACAGTCAGTACTGTGAAAATTTCTTACCCCAAAATACTGTAAAATGCATGTATTTCGCTATGGTTTTATTTTCGCTATATTCGCGGTCAAGTGTACAGTCTAACTTGTGCTAGCGGCCACTTGTATACAGCGGCCACCTGCCTATAACGGCCATAAAAAAATCCCCCCGACTAGCTTTGTTCTTTATTTAACCTCTATATAGCGGTCACTGTCCAACGCGGCCAGCGGTCACCAAAAAACGGTCAATTTTCGCCAATTTACCTGTCCGTAGCGGCCATTTTGAATAATAAAAAATCCGGAACTTTTCGGTATTTTTCGGTTAAAACCGGAATAGAAAAAAAATCAAAACGAAACCGGAAACTCCCATCATGCAAGCGTAGTGTAAACAACCTGTATCCAAGCGGCCATATTGAGTAATGCTTGTTTACTAAACACATCGCAAACGTCAACTCGTCTAGTTTATTTATATAGCTGATATGATTGTGATTTAAAAGACTGTGTGAAATTTAAATTAAATATCTCTTGATTCGTTACAATGCCGGGGAAATCTCCTCGTACCGCATTGACATTAGAGCAACGTGTAGAAGTCATTCGTAAATCGGAAAAAGATGGATTAAGTGCAAGAAAATTAGCTGATTTATTTGGTGTCGGTCGGACTCAGATTAATCAAATTCTGAAGAGAAAAGCTTATATCATCAGACAGAAAAGTTAATGTCTTATTATTATCATAATAAATCTGAGTTTGTGTGTTTTTTACGCATGAGAGTGACACTTCAGTCTGCCAGGTGATTGAAGGTAAATGTTAAATCCTGGTAATTTTGAATAAACAAATATTTTAAAAGAGTATTGAATCTTAATTGTTTCAACAGCATAGAGAAAAACCAACATACCCTAAAAAGTTTTATGGCTGTCATCGCAGTATTGTTGACCCAATTTTGATTACACACCTGACAGGTGTAGCTAGCTAAACAGGAGATACCGAGGTGGTGCTTACCCCTCTGCAGCAAACAGTCTCACTTCCCTGGAGGAAGTTCACATTATATCAACAAAGAAAACAGCATAGAAAAAAACCAGCATACCCTCAAAAAGTTTTATGGCTGTCATCACAATATTGTTGACTCATTTTTGATTACACATATTGTGGGTGTAGCTAGCTAAACAGGAGAGGCTTTCCTTTCTGGGGCAATCAGTCTCACTTCCCTGGTGGAAGTTCACATGTTTTACCTAACTTGTCAGTTTCAAAGTTTTTAATTTGCTTCTGGATTGTGATTCAGACATGGATTAGTATGTTTGTTTACAATACAATTCATTAATGCAATGTGTACCAAGAATAATATAATGTGTTGAAGCAGATTCGGTTTGTCCTTCATAACCTGTCTATAAAGGCCACCTGTCTATAAAGGCCATTTTTCAAACTTCCCTTGGGTGGCCTTTATAGACAGGTTCGACTGTATTCCCGCAAAAATTAAATCACCATGAATAGACACTGGTATTACCAGCCCATTAATCTTGCTAGAGTCGTTTTCCTTGAATCAGATAAGATGCAAAATTATGACACCGTGAATGCACTAGTCATCGTCAAACCGAGAAAATTTGACACCGTGAAAATAAGGCAATATACAGTAGTTTAGAAGACCAAATCACTAAAGTTTCCTACCGCTAATGTTTCTTCTTGTACCATACCCTGGACAACAAAATCTATCATAACTCTCCTCCCCAACAAAGTGGTTATATAGGATTCTGGTACCACTGCGGTAGCTCAGTTGGTAGAGTGCTTGCTTTAAAGTGGGAGGTCATGGATTCAAACCCTGATCGGGTCTGACCTAAGACTTGGGAGTGGGTAGTGACTGTTCTTTCGCCAAGCACTAGGCATTACGAAATGAAATTTATGATTCTTTTGGATAGGAACTTAAAATACAAGGTCATGGTAGGCTTGGCACTAAAAGAACCCTGCTGTATAATGCCATCAGCGCAGTGTACAGGGAAAATTTCTGCACCTTCTCTTATAGCTGGCGAAATCTCGATATAAGTGAAATATTCTTGACTGGGATGTTAAACACCATTACTCAACTCCATTATAATGTCCACTACATATCTTCCATGTTTATGGATGGCATTTAATTTATCAAAACGTAGCACAAACAAAAACCAACATGCGATAATCTGTCGCATACCAAATATAGATGCATAGGTCAAGGTTCAAGGTCATAAGGTCAAATTGTAGAAAAAACTTGGCAATGTGGGGGGGGGGGGGGTAAACATGCACTTGGTTGGGAAAACATCACTTTCCCAATTTGGTTTTTCTGGGGCTCATGGGGACACTCTTGTGTCATTTATAACTTGTTAAAAATGTTAAGTATCATTGTTGAGTATGTTTACTTGTGTATTACAGTTCTAGTTCTTTTCCTCCCTGTTTAGGTGGTAAAACCCATGGGGCAGTTGATGGAGGGATAAGGGTACCAGCTATTGTTTGGTCCCCAAAGTTGTTGCCTAGCAACATCACACAGGAAGAACCAACGTCACAAATGGATCTACTACCAACTTTGTCATATTTAACAAATAGTGCTCTGCCCAAAGACAGGATTATAGATGGCAAGAATATATTTCCACTTTTAAAAGGAGATGAGGTTATCAGCCCGCATGAGTATTTTTTCCATTACTGTGGCAGAACACTCCATGCCATTAGATTTAGACCAAGAACAGGTAATAATTGTTATCCTTTGCCTTTTGAAAAAAGTGGGGGATATAAAATTCGAGTTTCTGTCAATCCATCCTTCTGTCAGTCTTCCTTCCTTCTTTCCAAAATTCTTGTCTGCACTAATTTTCCAAAGCTTTGAAGCACTATTTCACTAAATTTGGTGCAATGTATCAACATAGATAGGAGATGCACAAATCGTTAACCTGCGTTGGTTTGTTCATTTTCCTGAGAGTTATGGCCCTTTGAACATACGTGCAAATAACAAAGAAAAGAACCTGATGGCGAGATATCCTAATTCACTAAATTTGGCTGTTACACTTTATTTTTGACATTGAAGACAAAAACTGAAAATAAAGTTATATGATATATGACAAACAATTAACACAGTATATAGCAGAGCATGAAACAAGTTGAAATGAGAAGATGGACCCAGAGCCATGATTTTTTTCAAATTTGATTGCCCAGGTATAAACTTGATAGCCCAAAAAACTTGTTTTCTCTGCATCACAAAAATTAATAAATTTAAACTTTTCAAAAGGAAACAATGATATCAAGACAATTTACATGTATTATAGTATTGTATTGTATGTGTTACATGGGATATTCCAATATTTAGGGGGGGGGGGGATTTTGGGCTTGAAGGCTCACTTCACCTATCCTCTTTGTGCCCGCTGGCGCATAAGGCCAGGGGCTTGAAGGCTGAGTGGCTTAAAGACTGTGCTCACAGATCACAGTGCTTCTCATTACCTAGTGTTGAATCCCAATGTGATCAAGTTTAGCACTTTACTTGCCTAAGGTCAGTTGTTTTCTCCAGGTACACTGGTTTTCTCCAACACCCCTGACTGACTACCCTGATTTAAGTAAAAGATTCTTGACTTGGACACAAAACTTCATTACAGGACTCTATTCCATTCCAACATTTTAGCAATGAAATCCAAAATAAAAATACTAATTAATCAAATTATTTTAAAATTGGTTCTGTTTATTAATAACATTATTAAGTTGTTCTGTTCATTAATGGTCAGACATGGCCGAGTGGTATTGTCACTGGCTTTCAAAGTTGAGGGTTGTGGGTTTGAACCCCACTCAGAAATTTCCTGAGATGATTTTCATCTCCTGTTCATACTAGAGCCGTAAAAAAACTCAATACTAGAATAGTCTTTCATATGAGACTCGAAACGGAGGTCCTGTGTCCAAGTGCACGCTTAAGACACCTCTGTAGAGTTAGAAAAAGAGTAGGCCACTTATGGCTGCTACAGAGGACAATTACAACTAGAAGCCATTGAAACAGACTGAGCAAAGTAAGTAAAAATAACAAACATCTGTATTTCAGAAAATTTAAAGCAATCAGACTATCAAAGGTACAGATTTTATTGTTGAGTTGAAAATCTGATAATTTTGCACACCGACCATTGATCATTGTCAATGAAAACACAAATGGGTACATTAACTACATTTGACTTATTATGCAGTTAGGCTTTTTCAGAAGGAGCAATTTTCAATAATTTTCCTCTATAACACCATGACATCAAAATTTTTTCATTCACATAGTAATAAATATGGCTCATTAGGGCATTAACAATGGTGTCACTTAGCAAAAAAAAAAGGATCAATGGTCCCATGGCCCTAGAAAGAACACTGATATGTTTATTTGTTTTAATTGGCAGGTAAAAAGGTATGGAAGTTAGTGTTGTATGAGCCAGACTATTTACCTGGGAAGCAGCAATGTACGTTTGTCTGTAATTGTGCAACGGCACATCGGTTAAATCCGCCCGAATTATTCGAATTAACCTCAGATCCAGGAGAAAAGAAACCACTTGATACATCTTCAGATGAGGAATATAAAATTATTGTAGAGACAATGTTGAAAGCTAAACAGGAACATGAGAAGTCAGCAGTGCTCGCTGAAAGTCAGGTGACATTTTATAAGGTCATGTGGTGGCCTCATCTTCAGCCATGTTGTAATTTTCCATATTGTACCTGCAAAGATCCAAATACTCTAAAGATTGACTGAACATACTAGTAATAATAATAATACATGTAATAATAATAATAATAAATAAACTAATAATAATAAATAATAATAATAATAATAAATACTAATAATAATAAATAATAATAATAATAATAAAAATAAAAATAATTATATAATAATAATAATGATAATATCAATAGTAAAATCGTCAGCGATATTTTGGCAGAGTGTTTATAAACATGGGTAAGTCCAAACTACACAAATAGGTATCAATACATGTACTGTGTTATTGTATGTGTATATTCACACATTCATTCCTCAAAGCTACCTTTATATATAAAATCCACAGAGCTGACAACCATTACGATTTAGGTGTAATTTGATGTTCTTATTAAGGGATTATGGTTTTAAGACACAAATTACAACTTTTTTAAAATCCAAAATTTTATGCCATAATCATCTCTTTTTTTGAGATCAGGGATTCCCTATTTACATTATAGACTCTGCCATAATATCACTGACAGACTATAATAATAATAATGATAATAATAATAATAATAATAATAATAATAATAATAATAATAATCTTTAACAATTCAATTCAAATTTTATTGTCATATAAGTATAATATAATTTGTATCAAGCAGGTGACTATTTTTAAAAACACAATCATGACAATATTAGTATAGTCTTTGGATGAGACTCAAAACCAACTTTGAAGGTTCCCTGTCTCGGTGCACACTAAAGACACTTCAGAAGAGTTAAAAAAAGTGTAGGCCATCTGTGACCTCTACAGAGGACACTTACAACTGAAAACTGATTAAAGCAGAAGAAGAAGAAATATTAAATAATATTAGTGCAAGTTCTAATAGCCAAGAGTTCCCTGTCCTCAGTTCAATATTGACTCTTCAATCATGTTAAGAGAGGAGTAATTGTTTTGGATAAAATCTTGGGGATTAAGCAGGTACACCAGTTTTTATCCCCCTCCTTTCAAAGAAAGAGGGGAATATTAAACTCGAGTTTCCATCCGTCCTTCCTTCCATCCTTCCGAAATTCTTGTCTGCGCAAATTCTCCACAACTATAAAGCACTTTCATTAAACTTGGTGCAAAGCATCAACATTGATACGAGATGCGCATATCGTTAACCGAGATGGTTTGCTCATTTTCCTTGGAGTTATTGCCCTTTGAACATAAGTGCAGAACTGCACAAAAAAGAACCTGCAGGTGAGGGATCCTAATTCAATGAATTTATTTGTTGACATTTCCAGATAGATTGGTAAAATCATGATGAAAAATCATTTCTTAAATTTGCATTATTTTGACATGTGTTTGTTTTCTAAAGTGTTACATCTGTGCTATTTTTTTTCACATGGTAGTTTTAATAATGAATCAGGGGGATAACTCCAATTTGCATATTTTTAAATTTCTGAAAGAGTTCAATAAGTATTGAAATGAGTAATAAGATTTTGGTTAATGTTTGGGCTGACCCAAATTGGGATTTTTTCAAATTGACTTTTTTGGGAAAATTATCAGGTTTTTTAAATAGAGTTTCCTAGTTTTGACAATGATTCAGAAGGCTTTTTAGTAACTTTTTCACATGGTATTTGATTTTGTGAGACATACTACTGAGATACCAGTACATGCATCAGCTGATTTAAATATGGTGCTGTTTTCATAGTAACTAAACCATGTGTTAATACAGATCACTAAAGCACTTGACAGTATACTTTAAGTTTTGATAAAGAAACAGACAAATTTAAAACTAGAAAACCGAAACGAAAAGAAAAGTCAAACTCGATTGGGAATTTTTTTCTCCATTTGGGAAAAAATGCTTCAGTTTTTGCATTTGGAAATGGTTCCAAATTTCAGCAGTAAATATAGGGTAAAAAAGCCCTGAATGTTTAATTTTTTTCTGGAAAAGTATAAACTTTTTGTATATGCAAGTATAATAGAATATTATAGATGTTGATATTGCAATCAATTTGATATATAGATGAAGGTCATGGGTTCAAAGGTCAAGGTCACAGGTGTAAAATAATACTGAGAAACTATGAAAGACAGTTGTACACTGGCATGTATATAAGAATGTTGCAGGTATTTCAAAATATTTTGTAATTCAGGCTCAAACTGTAATTAATGTTATTGACTATTGAACTTCTGCATGACAAATCCTCATGTGAACGATAAGGCCCTTTGACCTGTTGTTTGCGGTTGAAGCCAAGGTCAAAGGTCAGGGTCATGACCTTATTTATGAAAATAAACTTAAAATTGTTATACCTTTACTATATGTTAAGATTTTGTCTTTGGTTTTCAAGTTTTAGTGTTTTATTTTCAAAATGGAACCAAGGTCAAAGTTTATGACCTTTGCATATTAATGTTATTCTCATGAAAGCTTATATTGATATACATTGATATGATGTTATAGGCAAACAACTTTGACCTGTCTGCTTGACCTTTGATTTAAATATTTATCACGGACCAAGTACATCCGGGTATAGGGAGCACAGGTCCTTATTTTGTCTACATAATGCGAACACTAATCATGTACCTTGAGTACACACTATTAACAGTGAATCCTACTACTACCCATTTATTGGGTGAATCATTCTATATGAATATTCATAATGAAAGGTCAAACGGACAGGTCAATGTTTGTTTACCTATACTTATTTGATTATTCTATCTAAGTGATATAACAAAATCAAACTGAATCAGAGCAGTCTTTTAAAAGACAAATCCACAAATCGCCCCCCCCCCCCCCCCCCCCCCACACATTGTTGTTTGACCTTGGGTCCTTGACCTTTGCACCCGCATTTGGTATATGACACATCATCTCATTGTTGGTTTATATTTGTGATAAGTGTGATCAAATTCCATCTCAGTATAGACATGGAATATGTGAAGCATACACAATTTTGGGACAGACAGACAGACAGATTCTTATATACCCTCCAAATTTCGTTGGGGGGAGGGGTTATGAAGGTGATATAATTAGAGATATTAAAAAACTAGAATTCCATCTCATCTGTGACCACTGTTGGTACAGTGTAAGTGGGAGGTCGTGGGTTTGAACCCCAACTGGGTCTGAACCAAGACTTGAAAGTGAGTAGTGACTGTTCTTTCGCCGAACACTTGGCATTATGAAATGAAAGTCATGGTTCTTTCAGATGGGAACTTAAAATAAATGAGGTCCCTTGTCCAGTAGGCTTGGCACAGTAAAGAACCCTGCTGTATAATGCCATCAGTACATCAAAATTTCTGCACCTTCGCCTATAACTGCCGACGTTCGATATAAGTGAAATATTCTTGACTGGGATGTTAAACACCATTACTCAACTCAACTCCATCACATTTGAGATATTTTCAGACTGACTTTTTATATATAGACATATTAATTATTGTATTTGTTGTTACATAATTCAATTTTTCTTTATACAAATCTAGATCAATGTTCTGTGTGTCAGGGCGGATTTACGCGGATTTACACTGAAATGTGTTAATGCAGAATAAATTCAATTATAAAAAGATTCCATCACATTTAGTCCATATAACCCTATTATAGAACATCAACTTTACAGTGATTCAAAATCAAATTTGCCAATTTCCTCTCAATACTGTCCCATTTTTTAAGAAAATGTGGTTTTGTATGCCAAAGATTTTTATTTTATTTTATTTTTTTTGAAAAGTATATACTTTTGTTACAAAATGAGAAACACCAGTCTTTTGTATATAAGCAATCAAATTTGCCAATTAAATTTCCTCTCAAACTATCTGGTTTAAGAAGAACAAAGAAACTGTGGTTTTGGTATACTGGAGAAGAAAATTTTCCTGAAAAAAATACTTTTTGATACGAAATGACGAAATCAATATTTGTAACTGTAAAAATATATTTTCATGGCAATTTTATCTACTTTGGTGTCAAGTTTAAATATGGAGAATGAAACACTATGATAAACACTGTCATTGTATAGTTGCAGTTATTAAAATTGATGTCAAAAATAAAAGAAATTGTTGTTGATAAAGGGCAAATTTAAAATGTTTTTTTTTTGGTTGTTGTCTACTTTGGTGTTGAGAAAAATCTTGAGAATGTAAAATTGTTTTTTCAAGTGCTAATATTCGGGTACAATAAGAGACAAAAATTATCCTACATTGCATTTTAAACTGCAGTTACTGCCATTCAAATTTAGATGCGAAATGTTGTTGTCAAAGACACCAAGTACACATTAACAAGACATTGATTAAAACACACACACATACATGCATGTACACTGTGACACATACACACAAGCACAATGTGACACACACATGCATGCATGCACACTGACACATACACACAAACCTATGTGACACACATACATTTGTGTTCACTGTGACAATACACATGCACACACACAAATGAAAGTGTCTGTATCTAGTCATAATAAGGTGAATTAATAGTAAATGTGTGTAGCAAAAAATCTAATAAATAAATAGATACAAATAGACACAAAGTATCAAAGTTTTCATCTATAATGATTGGTGAAAATTGCATATTGTAAAGACAATAAGGATTGAGTAAGAACCGCATATAACTGTTCAGTTTAGTTCCATTTTGCTTAAATTGGTCATGTTAATACACAGTCTTTAAAATAATGTTCAACTAAATAATGATTTACATGTATTAAATTTCTTAAAAAGGGAATGCATTTCTTTTTTCCCGACTTAAAAATCTCAAACATGCAAAATATGTATTAAAAAAAATTGAAATCGTCGGCTACTATGATCTCACATTATTCACATTTAACTGTCTAGAAATGGCGTTTTTAGTACTGTAACTTCCATTGCCGTGCTAAGAAACAACATATGGTTATTGCACCTGTCTGAGGTTTGAAACAACATTAAAATGCTTTGCACAGAAATGGAACTTAGTTATGACCCTACAAATATCCTTTCTAGACAGCTCGATGGTTACATTTACATTTCCTATGTCTTTAAAATTTTACTTTAGTTTTTTTTAATCCCAACTATTATTATAAAATCTTATACAGTCTAACATGCCTTAAAGACCACCTCTATATAAGGGTCACCTGCTTATATAGGCCAGTACAACCGTATCCAAATTGCTCTTTATTCATATTTTAACCTGTATATAAAGACCACCTGTCCATAACGGCCACTTTTACTAGTTCCCTTTGATGGTCTTTATATACAGGTTTGACTGTATTTGTCCCCTGTTTAAAGGGATATTTGTCTCTCGAATGATTGTTCATTAGGATTTCATTTATGCAATGTATACTAGTACTTATAATTGCCACTGTTTTAATTTTATCTGCATTGGCAACCACTGCAGTTGCTCAGTTGGCAAACTGCTCGTTCCATAAGTGGGAGGTCGTGGATTTGAACCCCGACCGGGTCTAACCCAAGGCTTGAAAGTGGGTAGTGACTGTTCATTCGCCAAGCACTTGGCATTAAGAAATGATGGTCACGGTTCTTTCGGATGGGAGCTTAAAAAACTAGGTCCCGTGTCACGGTGGGCTTGACATGTATAATGCCATCAGCGCAACGCACAGGCAAAATTTCTGCACCTTCGTCTGTATAACTGGCGACGTCTTGATATAAATGAAATATTCTTGACTGGGACGTTAAACACCATTACTCAGACCTGTTAAAAGTTTAAAAGTAAACTAAAGCCCTACTGACGAAGAATTAAATTCTGAAACGGCCGTCTAGTGCTGTAAAATTAACACTGGTATAATATGTAATTTAGCTGGCCATAAGGCCGGTACGTTTCCACAAGGATATCGCAAACTCAGTTGGCAATACTTTTGTGTTATTTAGTATTTATATATTACAGAGGAGTTATATACTATGGAAGCGTATTTAGGACCTCTTAAAATATTTTGTGCCCACGAGTTATAATTCGTTCCCATGGATTATAATTCGTTCCCACGGATTTTAAAAATATTTTAAGAGATCCTTAATACGCTTCCGTAATATACCCCACTATCAAGCAGTCAAAAGTTAAGTTCCCACGGATTATAATTCGTTCCCTCGAACTATAATTCGTGGCCACGAATTATTTTCAAAAATATTTTAAGAGGTCCTTAATACGCTTCCGTAATATACACAACTATCAAGCAGTCAAAAGTTATATTAAGTAACTTGAGTTAAACCAAATTAGATGCCAGAAAGGAAAGTTGTACATTTAGACAAAAATATAAAAAAGAAGAAAAATCTTAAAGTGTATCCATTGACCTTAATGTTATTTAACTTAATAGGCAGAACAAATAGAATTTTTGTTAAAAATACGGAAATCTGAGAAATACATTGTACTTGTTGGACCCACGAATCCGATATTTAAATCATCTTCACTACTGGTGCAATGCGAAACACTAACTACAGTACAGACCTGTCGAAATTTTAACACTGAGCTAACGAATTAACGCCGAATCGACAGCCCCACTTGACCCCACCTTAGCTTTTATCACGACAGTTTATCGGCAACTGCTATATATCCGACTACTTGTTATCTTAATCAGCAGCCAAGCTTAGACTCCTTTTCGTGAGCTCAGTGTTAAACTTTCGACAGGTCTGCACTGTATTTAAATCAACTTCACTACTGGTGCAATGCGAAACACTAACTACAGTACAGACCTGCCGAAAGTTTACCACTGAGGTAACGCATTAGTTAAGCATATTTACCGGGACCCTCGTTAGTTATATATCTCGACAGTTTTTCTGCAACTGATATTAATCGCTCATCAAGACCGCGGTGGCCTAATGGATAAGACGTCTCTCACCGCTGTGAGTTCGAGCCCCGCTCAGACCACATATGTGAAAGTGAATTTTCCTTGTCGTTAGCCTTTACTGGTTCACCTGGTATCAGTATAATGTGACTGGGGTACGCTTGTCTGTGGCCAACGTACTGACTCTGTGAGCTGGCAACGTTAAAGACGCCCTGAGTGCACGCTAGTACAAGACAGACCATAAAAACACACTTGCACTTCATGATCACATGCCTATACGAACTTGTTCATAGATTAATCCATAGAGATTAATAAAAATAGTTTTCGTCGTGAATAGCTGAAAAATACTGATGCTACGTCAAGCAACATTCAACCAACCAACCAACTAACCATCAATTGCTCAGCAGCTTTTCAGCCATGAGCTATCTAAATGTAATATCTAGGCTGCTAGATAGTCAAAAATAAACATACTTATCCATGTCCGAATCACAGTTCAGAAACAAGTAAAATCTTTGGAACTGACAAGTTAGGCAGGTGAACCTTCACCAGGGAAGTGAGGCCGGCTGCTCCGGAAGGGTAAGCATCTCCTGTTAAGCTAGCTACACCCGCCACGTGTGTAATCAAAATTGTGTGAAAGGAACATGGAACTATGGGACGCCAAATATATCCAGGTCAATCCTGGACATAGAGACATCAAACTTATCAATAATATTGTGATGACGGCCATAAAACTTTATGAGGCCTTGATAAGCCTAGGGTTGCAATATCCCTGAGTCAACAATTTATTTCTAAATGACTCCCTTTCTTTAGCTCAGTGTTAAACTTTCGACAGACCTATACTGTAATATTGCATGCAGTGTGCAGGGGTTTTTTTTCCTGTTTATTGGCGAATGCCGTGATGCAGCGCTGTTAAAATTGTATGGTTTCAAGTTTGATATGTTATTTGAATTTACTGCTTAATTAACAAACATTTTAATATATTAACATGCATTTGTTGTATAGAGCAATGCCCTGCATGTATTCTTTGTGAAATAAGACATTAAAAAAAAACACAAATGCTTATTTCGAATTTTATATAGCATTCAAAATTATTACAAAATGCACTGTCATAAACCAATTCCGCTTCCAAAATTGGTTGATTGAATGGGGCTTTATTCCTAGTCAAGAATATTTCACTTGAATATCGAGACATCGCCAGCTTTAGGTGAAGTGACAGAAATTTTGACCTTTACACTGCGCAATGTATATGTCTATGGCCCTTTTTGTTGATGATATGGGGACCTTGTGACTTATTTCTAAATACCAGTGCTTGGCGAAAGAACAGTTACTACCTATTTTCAAGTCGGGACCGGTTGAGGTTCTAACCTAAGACCTCCCACACTGCCATTGAGCTACCCGTGAGGTCTATTCCGACATAAGCTAACTGTCTCTAAAGGCCCGGTCACACCGCAAGAACTTTGCTGGAGCGGTGAAAAAATTTCATCACCGCTCGTTACCGTTCACCAAAAGTTGGCCCCCGTTAAGGTAACGCCGTATACGCTAGGTCACCGCTTATGGTCCCTTCTACCGCTCCGAAAGTTTTGAGCTGCACAAAATATTGCGAGCGGTGAGGAGCGGGCAACTTTCCGCTCCGGCAAAGTTCACCATCGCTCAAATAACGCCCAGTCAATGTTTGGCACCGCTAGACGCGAGTTCGTGGACGCTTGGGTCTGCTAGACCAGCGTAGAAATCTTGAACACTGGACTACCACTGCTTCGCCAGCTTTGCCCGGGCGTTGATTAAACGTGGCACAAACTTTGGTTAGCGGTTGTAAGCGTTTTACGAGCGGACACGGGATTGCTGGAACGGTGTCGGGCGTTGAAGTATCGATCCATTGATGAACTTTGGTTTTGCGTTGGTATGGAGGTGTCGGAGCGGGACCAGAATGTGGCTATAAATTATACGGAGAGAAATGGACAGGAGCCCATTTTGAATCAAGCTGCCGTGAGTGCAGACCTCACGTAAATAGAAGTTGCTCAAAGTTACAGTAAAACTGTACTACCAAGGATGCTGAGAGACTTGTTATGATTGGCACACTAGTCCGAAAGCAGAATCAGAACCTCTTCAGATTGCAGCAAGCTGTTGACAGAAGGAGGAGATTAGACAGAGATGTGTGGGTCAGGCAGTGGCATGATGAACTTCAAGTATCAAAGCGATCCGTTCAGCTCCGTAGTCAAAAGCAAACCCCCGCCGAGCCAACGCCCGCACGCGCAGAACGCCGCTCTATCAACGCTCGTGTCAACGCTCAACCAACGCTTGCTACCGCTCGCTTTCGTTAAGCCAACGCTATAGCAACGCCGGCTTCAGCGGTGCACCGCTAAGGCAACCCCCATGTTTTCAAATTTTTCCCATTTTGTGCGCGGTGACGAGCGTTGTCGGGCGGTGTGACCGGGCCTTTAAGCCCCAGACCTACCGTACAGACCTGTCAAACGTTTTACATTCAGCCAACGAATTTGTTTCTTTAATCGGCAGTCCATTGATTCTCGAAAGCTTTTCGACAGCTCAGAAGCTGCTATAAAACTATCTCAGCAGCTGCTATAAAACTATCTCAGAAGCTGCTATAAAACTATCTCAGAAGCTGCTATATAACTATCTCAGAAGCTGCTATAAATCTATCTCAGCAGCTGCTATAAACTGCTATAAAACTATCTCAGCAGCTGCTATAAAACTATCTCAGCAGCTGCTATAAACTGCTATAAAACTATCTCAGAAGCTGTTATAAAACTATTTCAGAAGCTGCTATAAAACTATCTCAGCAGCTGCTATAAAACTATCTCAGCAGCTGCTATAAAACTATCTCAGAAGTTGCTATAAAACTATCTCAGCAGCTGCTGTAAAACTATTTCAGCCGCTGCTATAAAACTATCTCAACAGCTGCTATAAAACTATCTCAGCAGCTGCTATAAAACAATCTCAGAAGCTGCTATAAAACAATCTCAGAAGCTGCTATAAAACTATCTCAGAAGCTGCTATAAAACTATCTCAGCAGCTGCTATATAACTATCTTAGCAGCTGCTATAAAACAATCTCAGAAGCTGCTATAAAACTATCTCAGAAGCTGCTATAAAACTATCTCAGAAGTTGCTATAAAACTATCTCAGAAGCTGCTATAAAACTATCTCAGCAGCTGCTATAAAACTATCTCAGCAGCTGCTATAAAACTATCTCAGAAGCTGCTATAAAACTATCTCAGAAGCTGCTATAAAACTATCTCAGCAGCTGCTATAAGCTGCTATAAAACTATCTTAGCAGCTGCTATAAAACTATTTCAGAAGCTGCTATAAAACTATCTCAGCAGCTGCTGTAAAACTATTTCAGAAGCTGCTATAAAACTATCTCAGCAGCTGCTATAAACTGCTTTAAAACTATCTCAGCAGCTGCTATAAACTGCTATAAAACTATTTCAGCAGCTGCTATAAACTGCTATAAAACTATCTCAGCAGCTGCTATAAAACTATCTCAGAAGTTGCTATAAAACTATCTCAGCAGCTGCTGTAAAACTATTTCAGAAGCTGCTATAAAACTATCTCAGCAGCTGCTATAAACTGCTATAAAACTATCTCAGCAGCTGCTATAAACTGCTATAAAACTATTTCAGCAGCTGCTATAAACTGCTATAAAACTATTTCAGCAGCTGCTATAAAACTATTTCAGAAGCTGCTATAAACTGCTATAAAACTATCTCAGCAGCTGCTATAAACTGCTATAAAACTATCTAAACAGCTGCTATAAACTGCTATAAAACTATCTCAGAAGCTGCTATAAAACTATTTCAGCAGCTGCTATAAAACTATCTCAGCAGCTGCTATAAAACTATCTCAGAAGCTGCTATAAACTGCTATAAAACTATCTCAGCAGCTGCTATAAAACTATCTCAGCAGCAGCTATAAACTGCTATAAAACTATCTCAGAAGCTGTTATAAAACTATTTCAGAAGCTGCTATAAAACTATCTCAGCAGCTGCTATAAAACTATCTCAGAAGTTGCTATAAAACTATCTCAGCAGCTGCTGTAAAACTATTTCAGAAGCTGCTATAAAACTATCTCAGCAGCTGCTATAAACTGCTATAAAACTATCTCAGCAGCTGCTATAAAACTATCTCAACAGCTGCTATAAAACTATCTCAGCAGCTGCTATAAAACAATCTCAGAAGCTGCTATAAAACTATCTCAGAAGCTGCTATAAAACTATCTCAGCAGCTGCTATAAAACTATCTCAGAAGCTGCTATATAACTATCTCAGAAGCTGCTATAAATCTATCTCAGCAGCTGCTATAAACTGCTATAAAACTATCTCAGCAGCTGCTATAAAACTATCTCAGCAGCTGCTATAAACTGCTATAAAACTATCTCAGAAGCTGTTATAAAACTATTTCAGAAGCTGCTATAAAACTATCTCAGCAGCTGCTATAAAACTATCTCAGCAGCTGCTATAAAACTATCTCAGAAGTTGCTATAAAACTATCTCAGCAGCTGCTGTAAAACTATTTCAGCAGCTGCTATAAAACTATCTCAACAGCTGCTATAAAACTATCTCAGCAGCTGCTATAAAACAATCTCAGAAGCTGCTATAAAACTATCTCAGAAGCTGCTATAAAACTATCTCAGCAGCTGCTATATAACTATCTCAGCAGCTGCTATAAAACAATCTCAGAAGCTGCTATAAAACTATCTCAGAAGCTGCTATAAAACTATCTCAGAAGCTGCTATAAAACTATCTCGGCAGCTGCTATAAAACTATCTCAGAAGCTGCTATAAAACTATCTCAGCAGCTGCTATAAAACTATCTCAGAAGCTGCTATAAAACTATCTCAGAAGCTGCTATAAAACTATCTCGGCAGTTTTTCGGCCACTCGACGACTGAGCTTCAGCTTGGTGTTAAACTTCCGACAGGCCTGTATTATATATGACTCGTCTCATTTTAATGGGTATTAGAGCACCCGACTCTGACTTTTGTCCAACTCCGCTGAATCTATATCGGGTTATCTATTTACGATTCTAGGCAAGTGTTGTGTTGGTTGTTTGACTAAATATTGTTTTACCTTGAATCAAAAGACTTATTTTTTTAACCAAGTATCAGTCTTAATTTCACGTGTGGCGGATGTACGTGTAGCTAGCTAAAATGAGGGCGCTTACCCTTCCGGTCTCATTTCCGGGAAGTACACGTGACTATTTAGCCAGTTCTTTGATTTTGGAATTGTGATTTGGTCATGAACCTGGTCTGGTCTGTTTAATATGTATGTGGCGGATGTATACATGACGATGTAGCTAGCTAAAAAGGGGGTGCTTACCCTTCTAGTGTCATTTCCTTGTGGAAGTACACGTGACTCACATATTTAGCCAGTTCTTTGATTTTGGAATTGTGATTTGGTCATGAACTGGTCTGTTCTGTTTAATATGTATGTGGCGGATGTATACATGACGATGTAGCTAGCTAAAAAGGGGGTGCTTACCCTTCCGGTGTCATTTCCTTGTGGAAGTACACGTGACTCGCATATTTAGCCAGTTCTTTGATTTTGGAATTGTGATTTGGTCATGAACTGGTCTGGTCTGTTTAATATGTATGTGGCGGATGTATACATGACGATGTAGCTAGCTAAAAAGGGGGTGCTTACCCTTCCGGTGTCATTTCCTTGCGGAAGTACACGTGACTCACATATTTTGCTAGTTTTTTATGCTGGGATTGTGATTTGGTCATGAACTGGTCTGGTCTGTTTAAGATATATGAAGCGGATGTAAACATGACGATGTAGCTAGCTAAAAAGGGGGTGCTTACCCTTCCGGTGTCATTTCCTTGCGGAAGTACACGTGACTAACAGATTTAGCCAGTATTGTGATTTGGTCATGGACTGGTCTGTTTATTATTTTGTGCTAATGTTGAGGAAATACAAACAAAATCATCCTTCAAGTGTGAAATCCCTAATGACCATAACTCTAAATTGTTGTCATCCACAGGATAACCGGGGTTCGTGGGCTTGGCGCTTCATAGTTTTTATTTGCGTCATTCGAGATGCATACTCCCGCTTCTACAAACATTGCGTCTGGGGCGTTGTTCGCCCGTCTAACCGTCCATAATAGTTTGACCGGCATCAACTCTAAAGATTTTTACATGATTTCTATTTTCCAGATATGGCATTTTGTGTGCCAGAAGAGGAGTTACCTCTGTATAAAGTTCTCGTAGCTGTGCCTTTGAATTTTTTATTATGATTTTTGCCAGCTTTGGCACCAACAACAATGTGCAAAATTATAACCAACAAATTACATTTTAGGACCTCCGCGGCAAAACAGTTTTTGTTGTGAAAACTAAATAAAATTTTTAATAAAGTTTACCAATCAATGAGGACAAGGTCAATCTAGTGCATAGAGGCCAGAGTTTGGTAAAGAAATACGAGGTTTTGAGAACAGGACAATTTAAGATTGAGGTCTTCTATGATTTATTTGCTTTGTCATATACCATTTTTGAATGTATTTTATGATTAAATTCAAAAAATGGTATATGACAGCCTTGTAAAACTGCGTGTATAGGTAAACAACATTGACCTGTCTGTTTGACCTCTCATTAGGAATAGTCATATAGAAGGATCCGCCCAATAAATGGGTTGTAGTAGGATTCACTGTTAACAGTATGTACTTTGGCTGGCCCCGGTTTCACAATCATTCCTTAACTTAAGAATTTCCTTAACTTATGTTTTTTCCTTAAATTTAAGATTTTTCTTAAAGTTAAGAAAAAAAGCGTTTCACAATATTTTCTTAACTTAAATGTCTCCTTAACTTAAGATTTTTTCCTTAAATATTTAAGGAAGCAAAATCATGTCCTTAAATATTTAAGGAAATTTCCGTAGGAAAACAAAATGGAGTTTTTTAGACGCCTGAGACAAATATTTATTATTTATTACTGATTATATTGCATTGAAACGCCGAGGAGGAGAAAAGAGAAAGTTTTTCGCCGGCTGTCATTACTAGATCAATTAAACAGGCGTGATTTCTTCACCGTTTTCACTTGTAGATCGATGTTTATCTATATGAAAAAGGAGGTCAATGGGCCTTAAACGCTCACCTGAGCCTATTGCATTAATTATGGAGAAAATTCTAATTTTCAGCAGTCGGGACCAATATGCAAGGATATTTGCAAATTACATGTATAACATATCTAAAGTCTACATGCAGTATATTTATAAACAGCAAAAATAAATAAATAAATAAATAAATAAATAAAATTTTTAAAAAGTTTTCGTTTTCGCAACCTGGGTAACCAGTGTGCGACATTCAAATGTGCGCGCGATATGACGTCGATTATTTATTTATTTATTTATTTATTTATTATGGATAAGTCAACATTATATTTTTGATATATCATATCCATAAAATGTTAGCAGTACTCTTTGGGCGTATGTGACACGTTTGCGTGACTTCTGTGTACTGCGGTCAATTTGTCCTTTTCTTATAGAGGAAACGGATTGTATTTTCACGAAAAACCCTGTTTTTCTTTGATTACACATTAAATAGAATCACACATTCGGATTTATGTAATATTCAATTCACTGGTCTCGTTGCATAGAAAATTATTCAACTCGTTTAGTATATTTAATATTACATAAGCACTCATTATACTTGCCCATGCAAAATGTTACTACATGAAGTTTTGCAGATATATTGACTGACAGATATCAGTAATTTCAGCAATTTCCCCCTATAGTGCCTTGCCTTTTTCCCAGTTTGGGTCCTACAGCTAAGACTTGTGCAGGGCCCCAGGAGGTAAGATCCCAGCATCTGTGCATGTATAATCAAATTAGTCCATTAGTTTTGGAGTAGAAGATTAAAATGTAAAGTTTACGCACGACGGAGAACGCACGATCCACATGACAAACAACGCATGACGAACGGACAGTGTGCAAGAGCTCACCCGAGCTAAAAAAAATCGCAAATAATTTGTTATATGCCTGTTTGACCTCAAAAGCAATAACAGATCATAACAAATAAATGATAAAAATACTGAGTATGCAGCTTACACTGTCCATAGATTGCGCTTTGCATGGTAATTTCGGCCTTCCTCTTTTATTTCCACCGGGCCTTTAAAATTGCCAAAAAATTCTTCCTCATTCTGTATTTTTTTCAGCAAGGGAGTTCGCCTAGTTGGCCGATCCTTTTTTTTAATATTTTATTTATTTATATAAATAATATATTTTAATATATTTTTATAAATAATATTATTTATATATTTATTCTCCATTGAACCTTTATTTATTGCATTTAGTACTAGTAGAAGACAGCTGTGTGTGTAAACATAATTGTAGACTTTATTATTTAAGATTGTATACCTTGAAAACGTATTCCTAACACTTAACTTAGTGGTGTTCGAAAATAATCGAGGAAAATCCGAATCCAAGATGAAGAAGCGAAATTTTATAATACTTTTTATGTTTTAAACGCAAAAGATTTCTAAAGAGGCCGCTCGTATGCTTGAAAACATTTCCTTAGCTAAGATTTTCCTTAAATATTTAAGGAAAATTTAAGGAAACATTGTGAAACGCGATTTAAGGAAATTCTTAGCTAAGGACGAAAATAAAGAAATAAGGTTAAGGAAATTCTTAAGTTAAGGAATGATTGTGAAACCGGGGCCTGATCTTCAAATTGACAACTTAAATTCTTAAACATTAACGAAATTATTACAATGTCAAATTTGCCAGAAAATCATTGTGAAACTAGAACTGGGGCCAGTAACTCTGCATGTCATCAGCTCTTGTACGACCTATATAAGAGTTCACGATCTGTTGACAAAGTATATATCGAGTATATTATTAAAATAGGGTAATTATAACGAATAAAGTGCGAGTCGGCGTGATTATACACAAACGCCGATACGCTACTTATATAGGTAAACAACATTGACTTGTCCGTTTGACCTTTCATTTAGGAGGGTCCAACCAATAAATGGGTAGCGTTAAGATCCAAGTTAATACATACCCAATGCACAGGTGTACGCTATGAGGTGAGTATAGATCTCATAATGTATACAAAATAAACACCTGTGCTCCCTATACATAGATGTACTTGGTCCGTGATAAATATTTAAAGGAAAGGTCAAGCGGACAGGTCAAAGTTGTTTACCTAGGTTGTCCACGATCTTATGGCAATATAATACAACGAGTTTGTTTTAATATTAGGGTGATTGACACGAATAAAACGTGAACCGGCGTGATTAATTTATACACACACGGCGATACTCTAATCACACCTACATGCGTTATTTAAATATGTCTGTATTTTTAAGCACTCTAACAAATTGTGATATTCAGTGTTGTCATTCTAGTCTGTACTCTGTACTCTCACTGTAAACAGGTGTACATTTGCCATGGATTAGTGGAACCTCGATGTCTCATCTTAACAAATCGTTGTGCTAAAACCAGAACAGACTTTGCATACTGGACAGACATTGTGAAAACCAGAGTCTCGGCGATGCACTACGTGCCTGAAATCGTATTTATGTTACAACATCAACAAAAAAGAAACCAAATCGACCCAAAACCAGTATAACATTGTACAGAAAGTAAATGAAGACGATTCTTTATTAATAGAAGACCTCACAATAAGCGTAAGCGAAGCAACAACAGAAGCTCAAGAAATAGCAAAAGGTACATAGACGTCTTAAATATAAAGCATTGGCTTAAACTAATAAAACCCCCAGCTTTCCTTTTGCGGGGATTAAGATTAACAGGGGCCCAGTAGCCTAAGGCTCCCAAAATCAGTTTGGGTCCCTTCATTTTTACACATTTTAGCTATTTATTTTTTCTAAAGTGAACTTGGCTCCATGGCCCCAAACTTTAAATAGTGAAGCTTCGGGCCTGCTTCTGGATTGTTCATAGCAATTAGATACGTCACCCGTGTGCCAATGATTCTGATGACGATTGTAAAATACATAGTTTAGGGGAGTAATATAATGGTATCTTACGCCCCAGTCAATATTCTTTCACTTATATCAAGGCGATCAGCTCATGGATTAGGAAGGAGGAATTCTGAGTGCCTGGAGAAACCCAACTGACTTCGGTAAGTAAACTAACAAACTTTCTCACACTAGGATTCCCTAGCTTGGATTCGAACCTTTTCTCACTAGATAGTTTGTAAACCTTGGCTAGGCATGTAATTAGCACATCTTTATACTAGTGTGGCGACACCTTTAGGGGTTTCGCGGGAAAGAATGGAACAATCTAGAGGATTTCTATTAGTAGAGCTCATCCACAGAACTTGTTAGCACATCTTTATATTTTACACTGGTGCTTGCTAGCAGCTATGTGTAAGCAAGATCGATCACGCGTGCTTTTGGCCACTTAGCGATAAAGGCTCCAGCTATTTAGTGAATTATTGTCAAACTTTGTGGGTCCAGATCTTTTAGCCTTATGGTAGAGCGCTCGCCGATCACCGGAGAGTAGCAGGTTCGCGATCAGCCGGGCTCGTCGTAAGAAGTAGGTGTATTTTTCAGGTGTTCCCTCCCTCTTGTTACACAGGCACCAGTTTCATTATTAAAGTAGAAAAATACCCAGAGTACTCTTTTTTTATCCCTTTTTAAACGACTGTATATGTAATGCACGGGGCCAGTTTCGTTATAAATTAAAAAATATCCATGGTATACTCTCATCGCGAATAGCTGAAAAATTGCTGATATGCGACGTTAAGCAACATTCAACCATGGTATACTATGAATATATTAATTTCAAAAATGAATCGGCTCCCTGTTTTCAGTTATGTCATATACCACTTTTTTAATTTAATCATAAAAATACATTCAAAAAGTGGTCTTACACATTTTACCAGAAGTATGCCGTTTGGTCTATTCCGAATGAATTTTATCATGTATTTATAAAAAATTATGTCATTTGAAATTTATTTTATCGGATATTTGTCTGAATAATGTTTAACAAGTTTTATAATTTTAAAACTCCTGAGACTGTGACAATTCACAATGTTTATAAACACTATGATGGCGTTGACCACACCTGTCACGTTTTGTAAACAGATAGAAACTGATGTTATCAGTGATTAACACACCGACACCTTTATCCAGCTTACAGGTGACCTAAGGTAAAATATCGCATATGTTTCTGTGTGACGTCAAGGGTGTTGATGGCGTCTAAGGACACCCTGGATACAGTAAACATGTTACCCATCACCTTAGATACCATAGATTCATATTTTTCGATATGACGTCATAGGTAAAGATTTTTAAATAACACTTTGGATACAGTGAAACCTATGCCGTAGATTCATATTCTCTGTTAGGTTTACACAGGTAAAGATGACGACTTTAAAGCAAGCTTTGGAAACGATGAACCTAGGGCCTTATTCTTGGTTTCGGTGTAACGTCACGGATGAAGGCGGTACCTTGGTATCCAAGGTGAAACCAACGCCTTAAACACCGTACATTTATATTTTCGGTTTTAATGTAACGACACTGGTGAAGGCAGTACCTTTGAATGCAAGGCGAAACCAACGCATTTATCTTGTCGGTTCAAATGTAACGACACCGGTGAAGGCGATACCTTGATATCCAAGGTGAAACCAACGCCTTAGAGACCGTACATTTATATTCTCGGTTTCAATGTTACGACACCGGTGAAGGCGATACCTTGATATCCAAGGTGAAACCAACGCCTTAGAGACCGTACATTTATATTCTCGGTTTCAATGTTACGACACCGGTGAAGGCGGTACCTTGGTATCCAAAGTGAAACCAACACCTTAGAGACCGTACATTTATATTCTCGGTTTCAATGTTACGACACCGGTGAAGGCGGTACCTTGGTATCCAAGGTGAAACCAACGCCTTAGAGACCGTACATTTATATTCTCGGTTTCAATGTTACGACACCGGTGAAGGCGGTACCTTTGTATCCAAGGTGAAACCAACGCCTTAGAGACCGTACATTTATATTCTCGGTTTCAATGTTACGACACCGGTGAAGGCGGTACCTTGATATCCAAGGTGAAACCAACACCTTAGAGACCGTACATTTATATTCTCGGTTTCAATGTTACGACACCGGTGAAGGCGGTACCTTGGTATCCAAGGTGAAACCAACGCCTTAGAGACCGTACATTTATATTCTCAGTTTCAATGTGACGACACCGGTGAAGGCGGTACCTTGGTATTCAAAGTGAAACCAACGCATTAGAGACCGTACATTTATATTCTCGGTTTCAATGTTACGACACCGGTGAAGGCGGTACCTTTGTATCCAAGGTGAAACCAACGCCTTAGATACCACAGATTTATATTCTTGGTTTCAATGTGACAACACCGGTGAAGGCGGTACTTTGGTATCCAAGGTGAAACCAACGCCCTAGATACCACAGATTTATATTCTCGGTTTCAATGTGACAACACCGTAGAAGGCGGTACCTTTGTATCCAAGGTGAAACCAACGCCTTAGAGACCGTACATTTATATTCTCGGTTTCAATGTTACGACACCGGTGAAGGCAGTACCTTTGTACCCAAGGTGAAACCAACGCCTTAGACATCGTACATGTATATTCTTGGTTTCAATGTGACGACACCGGTGAAGGCGGTACCTTTGTATCCAAGGTGAAACCAACGCCTTAGATTCCGTAGATTTATATATTCTCGGTTTCAATTTGACGTCGTCGGTGAAGATGACGATTTGGATAACCCATCAGACTATAATGGCGACAAGACTTACATCATACCATGGGTTCATATAGTTTTTCGTATTTTCCTTTAAATTGGGTTTGATAAGGTTAATTTTACTTGAAGCTTACTACTAAGTTTGATGCTGTTAATAAACGATGATATAAACCTTTTTAAAAAAATTACCCCCCCCCCCCACACACACACACACACACACTTGGAACTGGAAAAATAAGCCGGTTACAAAATTGTCATCAAATGAAACTCGGGGGGGGGGGGGGGGGGGGGGGGGGTTAAATTTGTTATGTAATGTCACTGTGATCAGATCTCTGGGATTGAAAATGAAATCGGTACATGTATTTAAAGAAATTTTCATATAATTTCTACTGACGATTGTCGAGTAATTTTGATCAGTTAAAATGCGTAACTGAATATTTTAACGAACCAAGGCTGAACGGGGGTGGGGGTGCGTGGTGTGATTTGACGGATTTGTACCATAAAACTTTTGACGGATAAACAGACTAGACGGATAACATGAAAAGGTCAAATTAGACGGATTTTCCCCATTTTGACGGGTTTTAATTTGAATAAAAGTACTAAAAATTTGTGTGGAAACGGAATCAAAATCCAAACTTAATGATAAAAAAGTACCTAAATGACAACCTTGCGCACTGAAAATGTACTGATTTAGACAAATAAATAAATTTTCTTGGTCAGTCTGCAAACCGGCTTGAACTGATTATTTATTTCAATATTTTTCCCCCTAATTTTTCGTCGATTTTTTTGTGATCTTCAAGCAAACTAATTTCTTGTCTAAATCTAATTTCTATTATCTTTGATGTAATTTATTTTTACATGATAATCATACTACGTCAACATTGATAATTATATTTTCTCAGATATTGGAAAATCATGATTTTAACCCTATATGATATATTTAGATATGCGTTTCAACATGTTAATCACATTTTCGATATTTTAGGCGAGAAAAATCATTTAGCATCATTATTAAATAAACGTTGTATTATTGTCAAACCTACGCGCAATATATACATTCTTTATAAAAATCGATAAATGGTCAAAGTTGTATTTCGCTTCGTTCTCTCTTAGACAAGGTGTGAATGGCAGCGTCAATGTGACGTCACAGGATGCTTCATGAATATTCAGCAGGCACCTGCCATATTGTAAAATCGTTTGGAAAAACACGATGGTTGAGAAATAAGCATGTCTTCCGTGATTCTGTAAAATTTAGTCTTGGAATTAATATTCTAACACCTTACTAACCCTTTAATATAGCATGGGGAGATTTTAACAACAATGAGGGAACCCCTAAACCTCTTGTTTTTATTTTTGGCTGTGTGGTTAGCGTGTGCTGTGGAACATGGACTTAGCTATGGAGCACCGCTTGAAAATAAATACCCACTGGGAACTATCGGTAAGTCAAAAATAGACTAAAATATTTAATCAGCTGTTATTTATTAATATATATAACCAGTTTTTAATTTACAGGTAGAATTTTACTAACATATGTACATGGTATTAGCTCTTAATTTATGAAAATTTATGAATAGTAGATCTATGTTGTTTACATTCATTACCAAGGCTTAGCCAGGGTCTCTGAAACGCTTTGCTTCTGTCACGCTTCAGTAACCGAGCTAAAATCTCAGCATCCCTCTATCCATGTGTAGTCACGGTAGATTAAACAGGTATTTATCACTAGCGGTAGTAACTAATTAATTATTAACACAAATATTGATGATGAATAAAATACCAGGAAAAATAAATAAAATAAAAATATGAAATAAATTAAACAGTTTTTTATTTTGAATTATTTATTAGGTGTTACTGGGAATGCTTGGTTTGACTGGAATTTCTATTTTGTATTTAATTTTCAGATGTTTAACTTACTATATAGAACTGATTTAGATTACCAGTAATTGCGTAAATAATTGTGTATTGTGGTAAAGTCATTGTGGTATATTGTGTATTGTCACCCTTCAAAGAAATTTCTCGCATAGCAATTGGTTAAGTTGTCGGGGGTACATAGAACTATGTTGGGAAATCTGACGGGATACATGAACGCACACAACATTTAGGGGTAAAAGGGAAGTAACTTGTACATCTCTGACGTCTAGTTACGGTACACAAACATGGTGACGTACAACGTCGCAAGTCACACAAAATACCAAATGGAAGTTAAAAAGATCCAACTGGTAACGCTTTGGAGGGTGACAAAAACGTTATACAGGGCTTTGGCAGGTTACATGGTCCCATGTATGATGTACCCTGCCAAAGCCCTGTATAACTTATACTGTACATATGTACAGTTTAAGATCGAGACATTGCTACTGTCTCGCATGCATATATCAGAACTGCCTGCAACCTCTGGGTCCAACCCCTGTTTCATTTGGATTCCAACTGAACCCCAAAAAGGGGACTGACCAGCAAATGACCATAGATTATGAGGATTTGCATTGTTCATTCCTTACCACTAGGATCCACCTGTAGTTGCAGCTATTTGGCGATTATTTATTGGAGGACTAAGGGTGTAAGGGAATACAGGTGTACATACTGTACTCATATCTCCGACATATTGTACCGCATGGCATCATTTTAAAATCTAATTTTCAGTTTTTTTCGCAAGGGGGTGTGGGGGGGGGGGGGGGGGGGGGGGGGTGGGGGGTGGGGGTGGGTGGGGATTGCACTAATACTAATTTTCAACATGGATTTGATTCTGAGTATAACTGCTATACTAGTATTTACTGGTACCTTACAAAAGAAAGTGCAGTAATATTCACAGTTTGACATAACCTCTGTAACACCTATGGGGTATTTTTTAGACAAAACAAAAGAATGTTTGCTTACAAATGGGCAACCCAGATTCGATTCCTAACATGGGGAAAGGGAAACTTTTTCATTGTAACAGGGCTCTCGCTGGGTTTTTTTTTTTTGGGGGGGGGGAGGGGTGGGGGTCATTCACAATTCAAAAACTTGAAGTTTTTTCACAATCACTTTGCCAGTTTTCAGAATTTTAGAAATTTAGCTTTAAAACTAGTATATTTGGAGTTTTCTTTTTCACAATTTTGGCAATTATGATGCTTTTTTCACAATTGCAAGGGCCCCGGCCCCATTCACAAAAGGGAAAAAGAGAGCCCAGGTAACTATTGGTGGTATTTATGTTATAAAATATGGGAGAAAACATACGTGATCATAATGGAGGTGTGGGTAGAACAATCGTGTATATATTGTTATATATACTTGTATGTAACATTTATATATAATTACATGCATGTATATTTATTATAACCCTTAGCTGGGTAACATGAAGCTGTCTGGTGATTACGAATACTTAATGCCTATACAGTTGTATAAGATGGCTTCGAGTTACTGAGCCCTGGTCGGAAACATTTTCAAAGTGTATGAACGAACACAGCTGCCTTTACTGAGTGAATTTTTGAATCACAAAAAAGAACTTGCTGTTGGGGGATCTTCATTCACTGAATTTGCTTTTTCATACAAGATTTGGTATACATATATGTATGTATCTTTTGCATGTGGTAGTGAGATGTCCAATTGGACAAACATTGACAATGGATAATCAGAGAGACATATCGATTAATTAATAAGACTTACGCTTACATTTTTACATTCTAATGAAATTATACAACAGTAACAAATAAAGCTGACAATATCCTAATAAGTAGTTTTAAAGGGGTTCACCGCTCAGGGATTTATCAGGGTCTTTTGGGAAAAGGCCCTAAACTAAAAATTGGGAAAAACTCTCAACTTTTTGCTAATTTTGGGAAAACTTTGACATCATTTTTGATGCCATTTAATGCTTTAAGTGTATTGAGTTGATTGAAGATTACGGAAAGCAGCCACATTTATGGCCAGACTTCAGTTATGTATCTGATACAATTTTCTAATTGGGAATTTTTTCAGCCCATTTAGGGAAAAAATCAATGTTTTTCCATTGGGAATGGGGCCGAATTTCGGCCCTAAATAGGCCCTTGATAAATCCCTGCCGCTCTACCACATGATACCTCTTATGTTTGTGTGTAACACTTTTTTCCAATAGATATGGAATTTCATATGATGACATTATCCCATGAAGAGTACATTATTCTAGGTAAATTGTGTTGTTAATGTTTTCCAAGACCTTCTGCTTGGACGTCAAGGGTATTGATCACGTGAATCCCATTGTGTTTAAGAGACATGTTTTTTAATTTGTTCTTGCTAAATGTATACTTCCAAACTTTAGACCTCCTGTTTGTTGTCCACCCTTCAGAACTTGGCCATGTTGTTTAAGAGGGAAGAAACCGAAATGAAATTGACTTGACAGCAATCTAGAAACTACTCGATGATGTCGTCGATGAAGGACTTGCAATCTTGTGATTGATTAGTAGGTTCAGTGTCTGCTCTGACAATCATCAACACTTGTGTGATCGGTGATAATCGTGACATCACAGTACATGGTGTCTAAAGATTATAGATATACCATCCTTAGAATAAATAGAATACTGAAGTACTTGTCCTGATGATATTATGCATGAGATGTCAGCTGAAATTCTTATTTTAGAATATAAGTCTTCATTATTCCTTTTTAGGCCTCAACCACTTTGGTAGCTCAGTGGTAGAGTGCTTGCTTCATATGTGGGAGGTTGTGGGTTTGAATCATGACCAGGTGTGACCAAAGACTTGAAAATATGTAGTGACTATTCTTTCGCCAAGCACTCTGAATTAAGAAATAAGAGTCATGAGGTCCTGCGGAGGGGACATTTAAAACAAATGTCTTATGTCATGGCAGGTGTGGCATGTTAAAGAACCCTCTCTACACATTGCCCTAATCACACTGCAAGGTGCAAAATTTCTGCCACTTCACCTATAGCTGGGGACCTCTGGCTCTGACGTAAAACAACATTCAACCAACCAACCAACTAACCTTTTAGGGCCTCTGTGGCCGAGCTTGGTCTAAAGTGGAGGTTTCTGGAGATTTGTCTCTGTATTATTCTTCAGCTCAGTTGTTCAAAGGTTGATTAGTTTAATCACTGGTTGCTAAAAGCATAACAATTTCAGTCATCAAATTATAGTTAGCTAATTTGATTTTTTTGCAAACAGGGTACTGAAAAAGGTACTCTAATACTTGAAGGACGTAGAGAAAAAACTGAAACTACTTTAGACAACCTTACAAAATTACTCGGCCTCTTTTAAACTATGAGAAATTGCCAACAGCCCAGAATAGTAAATAAGGCTGGTAATATGTAAATTTCAGTATCGCGATACAAAATGTATCACCTCATGATACTGACAGTGACAATATTATTTGAGTATCTTACATAGACCCAATTATTTCTGTCGTCAACAGAAAGGGGGTTTATCATCAATACAAAAGGGCATGTTGACAAAAATAATTTGGTATATATGTCTGTAAGGATAAATGGCACCTCGGTGGTCAGTTGGTTAAGCATGTGACTAAGTTTACAAATCACAGTGCCTAGGTTTAAATCCCACAATGGACAGACCCACATTGCCAAAGGCTAGACGTTTTCTCCAACCATGGTTTATTCCATCATCCCAAAACTGACCCCTTGATATAAGTGAAAGAATTTTGACTTGGGCATGATACTGATCTTGACCAATAAATGACATTGTCCGCATTTTGTGAGGCCCTGCTCAAACACTATCACTCCACTCTCCTAATGCTTTAAGTTGTTTACTGTTGCCGATAGCGATATAAAAATCAGGATTACGTATTCCTTGTCATGCAGTGTAGCATGTCAGGAACAGATAAAAAGTGAAAAACCTCTTTCTAATGAATTTCTTATTCTGAGATGAAGACATAAAGCTTCACCACTTACCATTACAATGAATTTATAAATAATAGGTCTATAAGAAAGGACAGATTTATGTCCTGTGGGGGTATATTTATGTCCATTTGTGGGGAGGGGGGTTAATAAACAGACTTTACTGTGTTTTAGCTCACTTGGCTGAAAGGTAAATTTATTATTCTGAGACGAAGACATAAAGCTTCACCACTTAGCATTACAAATATATTTATAAATAATAGGTCTGTAAGAAAGGACAGATTTATGTCGGTTTGGGGGAGGGGGGGGTTAATAAACATACTTTACTGTGTTTTAGGTTTTTAGCTCACTTGGCTGAAAGGTGAATTTGTTATTCTGAGTTGAAAACATAAAGCTTTACCACTTAGCATTACAATATATTTATAAATAATAGGTCTGTAAGAAAAGACAGATTTATGTCGGTTTGGGGGAGGGGGGGTTAATAAACATACTTTACTGTGTTTTAGGTTTTTTTAGCTCACTTGGCTAAAAGGTGAATTTCTTATTTCGAGATGAATAATATGAAACTTTACCAGTTAGAATTACAACAAATCTATAATATCTCTTTAAAGAATTCCTAAATGATAGGTCTATAAAAAAGGACAGATTTATGTACAAGGGAGGGGGGGGGGTCTTTATAAACAGACTTCAGGTTTTGTATCTTACTTAATTGTGACATGTGGCTGAAAGGCCATGTAAGTATTTGACATAGCACAGCATGTGTGTGAGTGTGAATGTAGTGAACACCCGTTTCCTTCTAAACTGTTGGTCAGATTTCATTGAAACTTAGTCAGAAGCATAATCAAATTTAATTCAGTACAATTCAGTTGAAGAGACCTTAAAAACATAGGTCCTGTGTCACGGCAGGTGAGAACCCTCCATGCACATTTTCCTAAGCGCACTGCAAAAGACAAAATTTCTGCCACTTCACCTGTAACTGATGACATCTGGATATGAGTTAAATATTCTAAACTGAGACGTAAAACCCCATTTAATCAACCAGTCAATCGGTACTTTGGATTGTGTTTTAATTATGTTGTGTGTTTTGGTATTGAAACTAACTTAATTGTCAATCCTGTTGGCAACTGTGATATACTGATTTTTACTCCTATTGTCTTCTTTCTCAGAATTTTATTTATGAGCGAAGGAACAATAAATATTTGTAATTTGATACTTTGAGTCTTTAAAATTACATTAATTTTTAATTAAAAATTTAAAAACTGGATTAATTAAAGAATTTTAACTCAGTTTGAAATAATTAATAAGTGAATCAATTCTGTTTAACTGTCGATTTTCCGGAGTTGGTTTAGGAATTAAAATCAATCGGACGCCTGTTTAGCTGCATCATGAGTATTGTTTCCCAGAAGAATTATGTATTGACGTAAGGCCAAAAAAATAAAATATCTGTCTCTGCTAACGTTCTTAGAAATATTAGGGTCAGTAGGTAGGCAATTTTGAATTGTACAGCGTTCACGTCAATGAAAGTGTACATTGTTCTTTTACAATGATCATATGAGACAAGGATGCCAACTTTATTGACAGTGCTAGTCAAAATATGTCCATAAAAACTTTAGGTTAGGTATAAAATTTTAGGGTCAGTCAGGTTAACATGGTTTACAGAAACACAATTATTTTTAAGGCCTTAGTGAATTCTGTTTATATATTTGATTTTATACAGGTAATCTCGGAACAAATTTATTGATGTTTGAATTTGTCACATAGTGTACTTAAATGACATTGCGATGAAAAATAACACCACTGTTAGGAAATCTCTTTAGTTTGTCAACCACTGCGATAGCTCAGTAGGTAGTGCTGGCTCTGTAAGTGGAAGGTTGTTGGTTTGAACCCGACTGGCTCTGACCAAAGACTTTAAAGTGTGTAGTGACTGTTCTTTCACCAAGCACTTGTCATCATGAAATGAAAGTCACGATTCTTTCGGATAGAAACTTTAAATAAACAAGGTCCTGTGTCATGGTAGTTGTGGCACGATAAAAAAACCCTGTTGTATAATGCCATCAGCGCAATGCACAGGCAACATTTCTGCACCTTCGCCTATAGCTGGCAATGTCTCGATATAAGTCAAATACTAGTATTCTTGACTGGGAAGTTAAACACCATTACTCAACTCAACTAAACTGGCATGCTTATAAAAATGTTGATTGCTTACTCTGTAAGTAAAGTGGAATGAGTAATGGTTCTTTTAGCCTCCAGTCAAGAATCTTTCACTTATATTGAGCCAGTCAGTTTTTGGATGTTGGACTACATGACTTTTGTTTTACCAAAAGCCTGAAAAGTATGGATAGTCACATGGTGTCTAATTTTCACGATGGTTCTTAGTGTGACCTAGTGGGAGATCTGTTGTATGTGTTTTAACAGCTTCTATGTATTGGAGAGAATTGAGACTATTGACCATGGGCCATCTGTTGTCTGAAGGCGAGGTTCATAGCACAATTAACACCGTGATACAGCTAGTTATACTGGTGACTCACTGTCACACTAGGATCTGCCCAATGTGGAATTTTAGCCTAGGCAGGGAGAGGCTGTGATTCATAATTAAGCGCTTTTGACTACTTGGCAAGCCGGAAAAAAACTGAATGTTCTTAGTAGCTGAGTGGTCTAAAGCGTATTTACAGATCACAGGGACTCCGATGCCTCTTTTACCAGAAATTTTTTCAGTATGCTTGACAATGGTCAATGGTTTTCTATGGACACTCCAGTTTCCTCCACCATCCCTGAACTGACTGCCTTGATATAAGTAAAAAAATCTTGACTGGGGTGTAAAACTTACCCGACTTCTGATCTGGCTGTCTCAATATAAGGAAAATAACTCTTGACTGGGATGTTAAACTCTATTGCCCACCTATTAAATTGGCTGTCTCAATATAAGTGATAGAATCTTGACTTTGGCATTTAACTCCACCTACTCCACTGCATTTCTACTAAAATATTCATTTTTTCTAAATTTTCTTAACATTGACACTCATCTGGAAGAAGAAATAAACATACTTCAATGAACGTCTGCATTATTTGCCTTTTCACATTTCGCAGTTATATAATCAAATTTACACTTTCTGAATCTTACTTCTAAAATGGTAATGTGGAAATCTATAATTTTAATTTGCTGTTCACATTATTCCTCGGTTATAGTCTGTGTATGGTGATGCTTCTTTAATTTGGAGACGGTTTTTGTAAAGCATGCTATCTAAAGAGCTAATTATGTACGGCGAGTTGAAGACGTTCTTTCGCCAAGTCATGTGCGTACCATAAGTATAATTGAAAATCGAACTTCTGCTGCTAGATTTAATTTCCATAGTTGCGGGGTTTGTCAACAGTAAAAAGTTAAATTTATTGAAAATGAAATGAGTGGGCCTAGAGAATGAGGCTTTTAAGAAAATTGTAATCTATGTTTTCATTCCTGGTAGCCAAAATCACCATTGACCTTTAATTTCTGAGAAATTCTTTGAAAATTGTTAATTGAATTTTTATTGAGTAAATTTGCTAAAAAATAATATAAAATGACTGTATTTCCACAAACTTTGGAAATTTGGCTATTATTATTATATCTGTGGAGTAGTGTTTATGGTGAAAGGGCTTTAAAAAATTTGTTTTATGTGGCTAAACTTTGTTAGTGTCCAAATTTGAAAATTCAATAAGGTAGCTCAGTTGGTAAAGTGTTCGTTCCATAAGTGGGAGGTCCTGGGATCAAACCCTGACCTGATCTGACCCACGGCTTTAAAGTGGGTAGTTACCATTCCTATACCAAGCACTCAGCATTACAAAATGAAAATCACGGTTCTTTTATATGGAAACTTAAAATAAACAAGGCCCTGTGTCACTTTTAGTTTGGCATGATAAAGAACCCTTCTGTATAATGCAATCAGTGCAAGACACAGGCAAAATTTCTGCATCTTAACCTATAGCTTGTGATGTCTCGATATAAGTTAACTGGGATGTTAAACCCCATTCAATCAATATACAGTAAAACTTCGTTATAATGCCCCTCGATAACTTTGCCACCTCGTTATCGCCACACTATTTTGAAGTCCCAAAATCCATTTTATTTATGTTTTTCTTGATATGCCTCCCTGGATTTATCACCAAACCCCTTTATAACACCAAAATATGACTGAACAAATGGAGGCGATGAATCGAGGTTTTACTGTATCAATTGTTCTTTCCTTATTCTGGACAATCGCATTTTACTAGAAGATAAATTAGCCATCTAGCTGAAGCATTTATTCTATCTACTAAAATCTTGATATCCTAATCAACTTAGGTGACCAGTATCATCAAGTATAACTGAAAATCAGTCGATTAAACAACAGATTCCAAGATAATCAATTTCTGTACGGCTTATACTCTGTGTTGGAAACAATCAAATTTTGCTGGATAGGGGGTTTGATGGTTGAGTTGTCTGAACCACACACTTACAGCACCTCTCATCACCTAGGGGATAGATCCTTTTGTCAGAAAGTAGGGCTGTGATGGGTAGAGAATTCTGTACCCAGGTACCCGAAATCTTGTACCCGACCCGGTACCGAGTACCCGATGCTTTTCAACTTCCACACATTTCAATTGAGAATTTATTCACAAACCCTGAATAAATAACCAGAATAAACAAATATTATTAAATATATGATTATTAATCTATATAGATGATTTTACCGTAAACAAATGCAGTAAATTGCAGATAAATCCGCAGAAATCTGCATCTTGTATGTTTATTATAGACTATAGTAACCTATCCTCCGTGATGAAACCTTAACTACGCATGCGCAATGCTTATACGAGTTACACTTCAAAGGTTTTGTCTTGCAAGGTTAAATAGAATCAATAACTTTCATTGTTTTTTGAATGTTATTGAATAAAGTAATTTCCATATTTCCGATTTTCTTTCGGTCATGTTTAAAGTTGCTTATAGTGGTTCCCCGAAATAAGAGGGATATTACCTTAGTATCAGTATCACCATTCAGAACCATATTTCGTATTATTGGATTGAATGTAGTTCCTCAAGGTGTTCCAATACTTACCTTGTGTGTCACAAACTGACAGAAGTATAAACAATGTTCACGATTACTGACATGTCATGTCATTTTGAATGAAAGTCAAGAGTTTAATTGAACTTATATATATAAATTTTATTTTAGGTCTACAACAATGATACATGCTTTAACGGGTAACCAGTAAACAATTTGTTACCCAGGTACAGTCATTACCCTAACCGTGAACAGGTACCCGGGTACTCGTCACAGCCCTATCAGAAAGATTGTCAGTTTGCTTGGTGATTTTCCTCAGGCACTCCAGTGTCCTCAACCATCCCAAAATTGACTTTCTCCATATACTATGGGCATATTGTATGGAGTTTGGGAAAGATTATATAATAAAACTAAACTCTATTCTGGACAATCACATTTTTCTGCAAGATAAAGATTTGTTGGTCTATCTACTAAAATCTGGATATCCTAATCAACTTTGGTGACCAGTATCATCAAGTATAACTGAAAATCAATTGATTGAACAACAGATCCGAGATAATCAATTTCTGTACCGATAAACAGCGAGCTAATCTAAAACATTGTCAGGATGTCCTGCGTGTCTGGATGCACAGCAATACGTTAATAATGGTTTAGATAAAGAATTGTCTTAATGTGCGTGTCTGTTTGTTTTTAGTAACTGTACTGCATAAAAAAAACCCTAGGCTATTGTTCTGGTGGCATCAGTAGCACCTAAGCATTCCTACTCCTTTGTTTGGGTGGGGATGGGGGGTGGGGGGTGGGGATGGGGTTGCCGGTGACACCATACCATACCTCTTCTCTATTTTTCTGGTGGCATCAGTGGCACCTTACCATACCTACTCTTTTCAACATTTCTCTGTGATTTATAATATCACACATGAATATTCACCTTACAATTGGGATTTCAGATTAAACACTAGGTCAGATATTAGAGCTACTACCAAGCTATAATCAAAATGTTATTGATATTTTCAGCAAAGGAAAAAAATCAACTATAAAGCTGAACAATAGACCTTGAATAATATTTGAATTTCTAAGCTCAATAACATTCATCGTTAGTAGTAGATGAAATTTGATGTGTACAGCTGTGGTGTGAAGATAAGGCTAGCTAGCTTTGTCTTAATTCCACATCATTGTCATGTTTATGACGGCCATTTTGTTTTAATGCTAGAGCAATTCCAGTTATATAGATTATTTATACTGACCCTTAATACAAATGGATTTTAGAATTTGTTTATCAGAATTATTACTATTGGAATCACTCTGTTTGTAACAGTGAAATACTCTTTTATATCCATAGAAAATGAAATAAACCTGAATAAAGATTGATATTTTCACCTACTTGTACCTAGTCATAACAGGAAATCTGTATGCACATCCTCAATTTTCATAAAATATTTCTGTAAAAAGGAAAATGTTGGCGCTATGGGGGTTTAACATGTTGAAAAACCAGGAAAATGGCGGAACCTGTTGCACATATGATGTAAAATGTCACCAAGGACATCACTTCTGGTGTAAACATTGCAATTTTTTTTGAAAAAATTATTCATTAGCTAAGGTTTTCCTAAATAACTTAAATATAGGAAATTTTGCCAGTCCTTAATGATACTGAAGAAAACTAGAATACTGATATTTTAGAATATAGATGTAATAAGCCAGTGATTTTGTCACATTTTTTAAAGAAAAAAACAAACTATCTTCTGCCTTTAATATTGGGAAAATTGAAATTTTGAGATCTAGCAAACTGCATTATGTTATGCTGGCAATAGGTAGTATCTTCACTGCAAAGACACTACATTGTGGTACTATCTGATATTTTGTGGGCAAGGAGAACAACATAATTATGTAGATTTAGTTTTTCATTACATCACTATTGTCTTGGAAAATTTTGTGGACAAACTGGGAAAATTTAGTCAATTTCCCCTAGGGTAAACTACCTTTATTTGGTAGTACGGTAATTTTAAGCACACAAAATCACTGTAAGCTTAGGCTATCTTCAACATGACACCTTAATTTCATAAATATCTGAAAAACTGACAAAATTATTATGATTATTCAGATTTCAAATTTACGAGATTTAGGTTTAAGTAAATCTCAGTTAATCATTAGCAGTATTGGAAGAAATTGAAAATTTCATCCAGTCCATGTCTTTATAACTTCAACTTTTTCAATGAAATTTTCCAGCATACCACATGATCAATACCCTTTAACATTTGTGTGGAACGTTTCTAAATTTCCTGGAGTAAAGTCTTTTTTATGGAAAAACGTGAACTGAAGCCATTCCATCCCCAATGAAAACACTTGTTTCGCAGAAATGTTGTTGGGTATCACATGGTACACTGGTGAACCCCATAATGTGATATATAGGAGATTATTGAAATAGTTATTTGTCCTTTCCAAAGTTAAATACCAGTCTTGGAACCATTGGACTGTCAATCTGTTGTTTACAACACTGCTGTAAGAAATGATTGTGAAACTGGGGAAAATTTCAAAGATTTATGTATGAATAAGCTAGGATTGAAAGCCATGATCTCCCACTTATGGTGCAAGCACCCTACCACTGAGCTACCGTAGTTATTATTTATGTATGAATTAACTAAAATTGGAACCTACTCTCTCTTTGAAGATGGGGTTTCTTTAATTCCAGGACTCTTTTCACCCTTTTGTAAATAGGTCCAGGGTCCTTGCAATTGTGAAAATAAGCATCAAAATAGCCAAAATTGTAAAAAAGAATAATTGAAAGAAAACTCCAAAATATTGTTTTTAAAAGCTGAATTTTCCAAAATTGTGAAAATGAGCAAAAGTGACTGTGAAAAATCCATAAGATTTTGAATTGTGAATGGGGCAGAATATCAGCCCCAAAAATAACCCAGCAGGAGCCATGAATTCCTTTATTAACTCCTAGATTAATATGAAATATGATTTTGTCAGTTATGATAAGTAATTATTGACAACAATGGACATATTGAATCAGTTATCAATCCTATAAAATGACCAAATTGTTACTATGGCAACAGATTACATACTTTTGTCATGGGTGGTAATTGAAGGAATGATGTCTATCAATAATTTTAATCATTGACTGATTTCCATGGCAACAGATGACAATCTTTGGTCAGTGACATCAGAAATTGTTTTATTTTGAGGTATTTTTCAGTCTTGATAGTTTCAAGATCTATAACCTTGATTTTTGATGCATAATCATAATGTCAGTGATTTTGTTTGTATAAAATTACTACCGAATAAAGGTAGTTTCCCCTAGGAAAAATTGACTAAAATTTCCCAATTTGACTACTAAGTTAAAATTCCCAAAACAAGTAAACCAATTACATTAATTAAATCATTTTGTATAAACTGTCCTGATCCACATATATTTTATAAATTGTCACAATATAATATCTAAGCAACAAGTATCCTAGCTATATTTAATAACAAGCATGTGGTTGGCTATTTGTTTCAGAACTTCAAATTTGCCATTTCATGAAAATAGTTTAAAGTTTCCCAATTTAAAAAGACAGAAGGAATTTTTTAAAAACTGTAACAAAATAACTGAATGTTGCAGTTGATTTGCTTTTTGATAAAGAAACCATTAAACTCACACCTTTCCTAAACTTCCACCCCTAACTTGTTCATTCAAGGTTCTACAGTAAAAACCTTGATTCATTGTCACTATTTGTTCAGTCCACAAGTACTCAGGGAATCAGATTTTAAGCATTTTGAAATACAGTTTAACCTGCCTTAAAGGCCACCTGCTTAATAAGGCCAGTAAAATTGTATCCCAATTGTTCTTTATTTATATTATTTTAACCTGTATATAAAGGTCACCTGCCCATAAAGGCCACTTTTACTGGTTCCCTTGGGTGTCCTTTATAGACAGGTTTGACTGTATTGTATCACACTGTGGTTAAGTCATATTATAAGATTATAAAACGGTTTGGCAATAAATTGAGGGAGATTTATAAAGGGAAACAATTGAAAAAAAAGATTTTGTGACTTCAATGTGAGGTGACAAAGTGTCCTACACACTTGCATTTCACAGAGTCTCTAACCACTTAGGCTTGAATCCAAATTACCGTAAGCAGATCAGTATGCGAATATGTTTGTTAGTTGGCTTGCCAAAGGTCATGGTTTTCTCAGGGCACTCAAGTTTCCTCCACTATTCCAGAACTTAATGTCTTTATATCATTGAAAGAATCTTGACTAGGTTGTAAAACTCCATTACTCCAATCCACCATCTCAAAACTGACCATCTTGATATAAGTGAAAGAATCTTGACCAGGACATTTAACACCATGACGTCACCCCATCAACACAAAATTGACTGACTTGGTGCAAGCACTCTACCACTGAGCTAATCTGAACATTGAACACCAGGACTTCTATTCCACCATTCCAAAACTGACTGACGAAAAAATCTTGACTGGAGTTTAAAATACCATTACGACACTCCGTTCCAACTTCCAAGAACTGACTGACTTTGATATAAGTGAAAGAGTCTTGACCAGGCATAGAACACTATAACTTCACTTCACCATCCCAAAACTGACTCGATGTAAGTGAAAGAATCATGACTGACGTAAAACACCATTAATCCATGCCACTCCTATAAAAGGTTGGTTTAACGTACAATACTACAATTAATCAATACATGGAGATATCAAGATATCAAGACTTTAGTTCATTTAAAAAATGATTTTTTTAATCAATGAAAAAGGAATAATAAATTTCTGGAAAACTAACTGACTTGATATAAGTTAAAGAATCTCAACTGTGGCGTAAAACACCATTATGACACTAGGTCCACTCCTATAAAAAGTTGGTTTAACATAATTATTAATCAATAGATGGAGATATCAAGACTTCAGTTCACTTAAAAATGATTTTTTTTGTAATCTATGAAGAAGGAATAATAAATTTCTCTCTCGTAAAACAAACACAATTTTTTTCTATCAGTGGAGCGGAAAATTGCAAAATCCTTTCTTTACAATCACATGGCATGGAATTAACGTCAGAATGCTGCAATTTAAGGAGTGTCCGATCTATATATATATAAACTTGTTATCTAATAAAACAGAGTGTAATTGATTAGGCTATATTTGAATGTGCTACATCCTCTCGGCAGAGAATAGGTCTATATTTACATGTATTGCGTCCTCTCAGCAGATATGACGATATTTATTAACTGATCAACTACGCCAACAACCTTTGAATTTTCTATTAATTTAAGATTGACATTTAGATAAAAAGGAAGACCAAATTTTTTTCCCTTCTGACGATGTTTGAATTCAATGATAAAAAGATTACTGATTTTTTTATTTTCTCGTTACTAATTAAAACCAATTCTTTATTTAATTTCCATAGCAACCAAATTTAGACTTTAAATAAATGACATTTTAGAAAAGATTAATTGAATTTTAAATATAATGTAGTTATAAAAATCTTAAACATTACAGATAATAGGTCTGATATATAAGGTCTGTTGTTGTTTTAATGTTGTTTAACATCACACCAGCAATGTTTCAGTTATTCTTGAGACCATGTTATTTAATCTCTAGGGATTATATAAGAACAGATTTGTGTATGCGTAAGATGTTTGAGTAATTTGTGGATTGCCTTGTATTAGCAAACACTCAGCAACTCCAAGGTGCTAGCTCACAGATTCAGTATGCTGCAAACAAGCATTCCACTTTTGGAGTAGCTCTATACTGACATGGTAGCTCAGTTGGAAGAGTGCTGACTCCGAAAGTGGGAGGTCATGGGTTTGAACCCGACTGGGTCTCAGACCTAAGAGATGAAAGTATGTAGTGACTGTTCTTTCACCAAGCACTCAGCATTACACAATAAAAGTCACAGTTCTTTTGGATAGGAACTTAAGATGAGATCCTGTGTCATGGTAGGCCTTGCACCATAAAGAACCCTGCTGTCATCAGTGCAATGTACTTGCAAAATTTCTGCACCTTTGCCCAGAGCTGGCGATGTCTCGATATAATTGAAATATTCTTGACTGGGACGTTTAACACCATTACTCAACTCAACTCTAAGCTGACACCAAGTGAACCAGTTGATACTTTATCTTTGTAATACTGAGTGCCAAGAGAAGAAGCAATATACCATCATATATATGACTTGGCCTGGGTTCCAACCCACAACCTCTTGTTATTGAGGTGTATGCTCTATAAGTGAGGTTTGAAGCCACAGCCTCCTGTTCTCAAAGCAGAAGCTCTACCATTGATGTTTCAAACTCAGGACCTTCCACTCTTGAGGCAGGTGGTTTACCACTGAGGTTTGAAACTTTGGACCTTCCATTCTTAAGGCAGATGCTGTACCGCTGAGGTTTGAAACTTGGGACCTTCCACTCTTGAGGCAGATGCTCTACCATTGATGTTTGAATCTATGCGGAAATGGGAAAAAAATGTGGAAAACTAGTTTTTTCATGTGGAAGTGAATTTTTTTTCTGGTGGAAAAGTTAGTTCAAATTGTAGAAATTAATTACATGTACTTGGAAATGGATGCAAAGTTTGTTGGGGGGATGTATAGTTCATGTAAAAGTAGGGTATCATGCCTTTGTTCTAAAGTAAAAAAGAAGGAAATCGAAATTTAAAAATGATAAATATCGGTTAATTACATATAGGAGCATACAGTAGTAACATTACGTAACTTTGATTGGAACTTTTTCCAGCGATCTATACGCCATGATTACTTCCTTGTTGCTCGTCTTTAATAACATCGTATAAATGTTTACCATACAGACGACGCAGCCATAAAATTTTACATACTCAAACTTCCTGCAATTTTGCATACAGTAAAACACGTTTATATTAAAGAAGCCCTCGGGACTCTATTTTGAACTTTGTTGTAAAGCCATTTCGTTATATCTTTATATATAGACTTATATAGAGGAGTGGTCGGGTCCAATATTTGACTTCGTACTATCCATGTATTCGTTATAAGCGTGTTTGTTATATTCTTGTTTTACTGTATTTAAAAGTCTTCATATATAATATATATATATATATATATATCAGAGGTCCGGAAACGGTCATATTTGCCGGACATGTCTGACAAAAATTTATTTTGACCGACGTGAAAAATCACCAGTCGGACATTTTTTGTTTTCAGACATTTTCAATTTTACAATAGGAATATTAAACGGACAAATCAGTTTTCGGTTTGACATAAGTAAACTACCGCCAGTCTGTTTGTCGGTCTTTTAACCTGACTTCACTAAGTGTATTGTCCTTACCACGTGTTTACCTGTCAACAGTAAGATCTAATAATCAGGTGATTGTTTATTAATCAGTAAATACCTGTGGACTTAAGTAGTCGCGTGCCGCGTGTCTATTTCTTTTGTTTCCCAGTCCGAATCATAATAACTTTCTTTAAACATGTGTTTGTTTAATAATAAGTGCATGGTTGTAACTGTGTTGATTACGGATTTTTTTTGCTTGTACAAAAAATGTCCGACGGGCCGGTCCGAAGTTTCCGAGGCCCTGATATATATACATGTATATATTAACTTCTTTAAAGAAAAAAATCAGATTTTCAAATAATTAACTTTAAATTCTAACAATATTAAGGACTACTATGCTGAGTTATGTAATAAATTTCCAATTTCATTTATATATTACACAGAAATTTTATTACATTACACTAAACCTTGTTTTATTACTTTACACATGGCCTTTTTTACATAACAAGGGGTCACTACAGGAAAACAATTATTACACTGCAAGGCGGGTATTACATTACTTTTCATTTATTACGTAACCCAGCGTAACAAGGACAATAGGTAACGGATATAAAGATGCCATAAGAAATATGACGTGCGTTTTTAAAGAGATGTATTGTTTGAAAAATAATTTTTTCAAAACAATAGCTCAAGTTAAATATGTCAACCATATTTTAGCTCACCTGAGTTGACGGCTCAGGTGATATTGAGATCGTTCACAGTGCATTGTGCATTATAATTCAACATTTTGATCAACCCCTTAAACCTAAAAACTGATGAAACTTAGTGATTATCATTATGGTTGAAGGGGTTTAAAATTTGCTCCAATTAAGGCACTGTCCCCTTGAGGCCCCATAAAAGGGGAAATAGTGAAAAAGTTTAAAAAATCTTCTCTGAACATTCAAAAGACAAACCTTATATATTTCATTTAGAACATTTTTTGAACACCTAATTTCACAATTGTACTAAACTAAGCTGTGGGGTTCTAAATGGGAAAATTGCAAGGTACTTAAGCAGCCCTCATTTTTGTCAACTAAAATGGTGGCCAAATCGGCCTGTAATTGTGTCTGGCGACCTAAAATTATTAGATGTTGGCCAGCTTGTTCTCTTCAAATTTGAATTTTTGTGACCAGATAATAGATATTATTTTTGTGTCACAAAATTTCATGATACTGTTACCAATTTAGGCAATATAATGGACACTTTACACCATCATTATTGTTAATAATAACACTGATGTATGTAAGTGATTGCAAGTCAGTTTTAAAAAAGTGCACTTTAGTTTTCCATACATAAAAGATGCCTTAATTTTCTTTCATTTGCAAGAAAAGATTTTTCCATACATAAAAGATGCCTTAATTTTCTTTCATTTGCAAGAAAAGATTGCCTGGTCATTTGGAATTTCCACTGGCCACCTGAAAATTTAAATTGGTGGCCAGCTGGCCACTTGGTTTTGAAACCCACTTTGAGGGTGTTTAAATGAGTATATTTGTCACTATGGACTGAACACTTATCTGTACATGTTATATCTACCAGTATATGGTGACAAATAAGATATTTGTCATCAGTATTTATAGGGGTGTTGTTTTATTGCCCTCACCTGACCAGCTGAACAGTTGACCAGACAGTTTTAATTTATGTAAATATATAAATAACTACAATGCATCATTAGACTCAAGATTTTTATTATCATAAAACTGATAACAGTGTCATTATAAAACTAATGATATAATGTCATCATAGTAAATAATGTCATCTTGGCTTTTATCCTTTGTTGGTATTTAAGTAATTATCACCCTGATACGTTGTTACGGTAACAGCACCTAAACGATGAAAAGTGGGCATGTCAGCTCATTAACTCTGCTTTATGTTTCAAAGTATTCATGTTTTTACACCGAGAGCTAGTTATAAAGTTGTATTTGAAAATGATGTTTTAGTTACCGCGTTATAATGATTCAATCCCTGTCATTAAGGGAATAGTCCCTTCCTTTCTTTTTTGGGATTGGGTGCCATTCCCATGATCCCATTCTTTCTTTTAAGATTGGCTGCCCAGTTCCCATGATCCTTCCCTTTCATTTTGGCATTAGGTGCCATTATCCATGGTCCCTTCATTTCTTTTTTGAATTGGGTGTCATTTCCTGTGATCCCTTCTTTTTATTTTGGCATTGGGTGCCATTTCCCATAGCCCTTTCTTTCTTTTGGGATTGGGTGCCATTTCCCATGATCCCTTCTTTTCTTTTTGGAATTCAGTTTCATTTTCCATGGTTCATTTTCTTTCTTTTTTGGATTAGGTGCCATTTCTCATGATCATTTCCTTTCTTTTGGAATTGGGCACCATTTCCCATAACCCTTTCTTTCTTGTTGGGATTGGGCGCCATTCCCCATAGCCCTTTCTTTCTTTTGGGATTGGGTGCCGTTTCCCATGATCCCTTCTTTTCTTTTTGGATGGGGTACCATTATCTATTGATCCTTCATTTCTTTTTGGTATTGAGTTTCATTTTCCATGGTTCATTTTCATTCTTTTTGTGATTAGATGCCATTTCTCATGATCACTTCCTTTTTTGTTGGAATTGGGTGCCATTTTCCATAGTCCTTCCTTTTTTGGATAAGGTGCCATTTTCTAAATATAGTCCCTTCTATTCCTTGTGGGATAAAGTTCCATTTCCAATAACCCCTTCCTCTCATTTTGGGATAAGGTGACATTTCTCATGGTTCCTATCGTTTAAGAAATGGATTCCATTGCTTATTTTCCCTTCTTTCTTTTTGAAATTGGTTGCCATGTTCTATTACCCTTTCTTTTCTCATTAGGAGTATGTGCCATTTCCCTGATGGTCCCTTCCTTTCTTTTTGAGATTGGTTGGCATGTCCCATGTCCCATTCCTTTCTCTTTAGGATTGTGTGTCCTTTCCTATCGTCCCTTCCTATCATTTTGGTTACTTGAATGAATAATTAAATTGGGTTTTACATTCCATTCAAGAATTATCACTAATAACAGTAATTATAAATGAAATTGTAGAATCTTTTTACCCTTGCCCTATTCTAAGGACAATGTGCAGGGAGGGTTCTGTAGCCTGTCATGCTTACTATGGCAAGGAAAATTGGTTTTCAAGGTCTCTTCTTAGGAATTTCATTTCTAAATGCAGAATGCTTGGCGACAGAACGTCCACTGCCTCTTTTCCACTCTTGGTCAGTTCCAGATAGAACTCAAACTCCAGACCTCCCACATACAGAGCATGCACTCTTTCAACTGAACTACCCTAGTGGTCATCTGCATGTATTGGGCTGAGTTCTTAAATTTTATCACAAATAAACCTTTAATTTTATCATTTCCAGTCAGAATTCAAACCCTAGACCTCCCACATATAGAGCATGCACTCTTTCAACTGTACTACCCTTGTGGTCTTCTGCATTTATTTAAAGCTGGCATTTTAAATTTCATCACAAATTAAACCTTCAGTTTTATCATTTATATTGTTTAGAGAAGAATTGGTCGGCGACTAGTTACCGTAATTGTAAATTAGTTTCCATCGGAGACTTTTAACAAATAAATCCTGAAAAAGTATTTATATCGCCATGGTAACAGGTCCTTAATAAGCAAATAAATTTGATTGAATGGCTATCTATATGACTTTATGGTAATTGCGTCTTTCTTTTTAAATTGTCTTTGTAAGACTCAATCGTCTTCTATCAGGTCCATCCTTTAAAGAAATTACCACAGTGTTTTCTAATAAATATTAAAAGCCATTTTACAAACTCACAACTTCATTCTGCTAAATCTATCAACTTTATGGCCATAGGATAAATTATTTTGTTAGTTAAGTTAGAATTTATATATTTTTATATGTATGTCACCAAATAAATGTGGGGTAGGGGGAATATATAGGTTTTGTTATGTCTCTTCCAGAGACTATAGATAGACATGTAAGTGAAAAAATGGCCAAATGGTCTAAAGTTTGTGCTCACAAATCACAGTGCCTAACAATGGCTAAGTTCAAACCAATTTGGGTCAGGTCCTAGTGTGAGAATTTTTTGTCAGTTTGGTTACCGAAGGTTGGTGATTTTCTCTGGGGACTCCAGTTTCCTCTACCATCTCTGAATTGATCACCTCAATTATAAAAATGATAGAATTCTTGACTGTGGTGTAAAACTCCATTACACCACTCCGCTCTCCATTCTTAAGTTTTCCCTGACTCCTTTAGGTTTGTGTATCCATGGTGACAGAATTATATATATGTTTATACAAATAAATGTACAATAGTTTAGTTACACTGTAATCGGTTGTGAACTCTGTAATTGGCGTATAAATATTCTATTTTTATGATTTTTCCTGAAGCTGCTAAATATATGTATAAATACTTGTACAAAAACAAGCTTATTTTGACCTTGTCATGTGGGTTTTATCCCAGAATCAAAGGAAACGGTTTTAGGCTCATTAAAGACTATATAACGATAATGAAAGCATAAAAAACATATACCATGATAAATGAATATGATGACTTTGTCACTAAAATCAATATCGTCATCGCAGATTATTTCTTTAAGTTTCTTGTTCTGTATAGGTGGACGGTATTATTGTTATTAAAGGGACATAATTAATGGCTTCATTATTGCCTCATTTTCATCTCGCCCATGTTTGTGTAGAATTATCATATTTGTATTAGGTACATATGCAGCAATTTTGACCTTTGCAGTGCACTCTTGGAAATGTGCAGGTAGGGTTCTTTAGAGTACCACACCTACCATGTCATCAGGTTTTTAAGGTCTGTTCTGAAGAATCCTGTGAATTTCATTTCTAAATGCAGAGTGCTTGGTAAAAGAATTGTAGCCACCCATTTTCAATTGGTCCGACCTGGCCAGAGTCCGAACCTAGACATGAGTTCATCATTGCTTCTAAAGGGAATGTAATTGATAGCTTCATTCTTGCCTAGGTGCACATGTGTATGCAATAAAGTTTCTTCTCAAAAACATAAATTTTTCTGAGAAATGTATTATTTGATGTGTTTACTATTAACAAATGAATTTTTAAAGCAATGTACTAATTTAAGTGATTTCTGTGATGATACAGTTTTCTCGTGAAAAACATAATGTAAATGTATTCATCTTGGTATGTATAAATTTTCAGGAAAAATATAGTTTGTGCAAATTCACATAAAATTTGAATTGGCATAAATCTCATGGATCAGTTTGTGCATAATGTCACCATATAGAATTTTGTGATGGATTTAAACTAACTGTACTACATCCAGTGATGTCCCTAAAATTTGTAGCAGGTGGTAGATATTCACTAATCCAACAGATCTGGGGTCAATAGGGCCTCCTAGGCCAAAAAGATTTTCAGATCTTCTGAAGGCAATTTTATGAATTCTAACTGGCCAATGTGGAGTTTTAGGCGATCAAATCTGCCTGTTTCCGGCTCTTAAGGAAAGTATTGTACATCATCACGAAAATTGTTAAAACCAGTACATCGCTCAAATTAATATGTCTATTGTACGTTTTCTGAGAAATGAGTTATTTGATATATTATTGCTGTTAGTCCAAATTAAGGTATCCATGGTGATATGTCATCTGACTATGTAGATGCTAATGATGTCCATTATGCTCTTGTAATTACCATGGCATCTTTGAGATATACTGTAAACATATTTAACGTCACATGTACTTATTTTTGCGGTAAAGGAAATTTAGACATATTTGCGTAGTTGAATTTTCGCGTTTTTGAAATATTGCACTATAACACAATAAGAATAAAATAGTTTTTGCTCATTATTAATTTTCCTGCAAATCAAATGACCTTGAAATAAGCGAAAATTAGTATATTGCAAAAATAAATATGTTTACAGTATATACAAGTGGTTTGTGGATTAGTTCAATTAGTTCATTTTGTTATATTTACAATTGGAATTAACCTTCTCTAGATGAACCTATTATTGTTTTTACTAGTGAATACAGTGTGGGGTCATGACCTCTGATTACATAACATTTAACTATCCGATTATGTCACAGAATGTCATCATATTACGTCATGCATTGTTTGATTGGTCAGCATCCATGTCTAGTCCCAAGGTAACTATCCTAATTTGGTGCAAGGCTGTTCCATCAATCATGTATGTTTGACAGAATCTTGAATGAAATAAATTATTGTAGCCATAATTTTACATTTTGGACATGCTATCAATATTTTTCATGATTGTAAATATAAGAAATAACATTCTGTTTTAATGTATTCATTCGGTATTATGAATGAGAGTCAGGAATAGCATATTTAACATGAACAGTTAATTTAATATGCTATTCCTGACTCTCATAATAACAAATGACTACACTAAAATAGAATGTTATTTCTTAAGAGTACTCCCTCTGTATATAGGATACTGGTGGCTTGAACCCTGTATGAGAACGAGCAAGACTTCAAAATAAGTAGAAGTGACCATTCTTTTTCTAAGCACTTGGCATTTGAATTTGAAAGTCACAAGTCATTCAGGTACCAATGTCCCGTGTCACAATAGGCATGCCATACTATGCTATAGAACCCTCTCTACATGTTGCCCTGAACGCACAGCAAAGGTAAAAAGTTTTGCCAATTCACTTTTAGCTGGTGATGGTCCATCATCAGTGAAATATTCTTGACTGTGACATTAAACCCCATTCAATCAATCAATCACTCATTCGATTAATCCTGGATTATTTTCAAAAAAATAAAAAAATCCAAATGTTGTTGAACTCTGGCTAGAATAAAATGTCACATATCTACATTATCAGCATTATTATTTAAGATTGTTGATCACTAAATCTTCGTGGACATTTCTGGTCTGGATAAAATCTTTCAGGATTTTCTCCGAATTTGATTTGTCATACATAGAAATATCAATGTCCTGTAATGACCTGTAAATAAATATGTCATCTTCATTGTATCATGGGGGTCTGAGGAATGCAAAATGAGGATATATTTCATGCCATTTTTATGGATTGTCTTTATCTGGATCACTAGCTACATGTATTCATGAGTCGGCCCCTTGAGAGATTTTGTTAGCTCAGTGTTAAACTTTCGACAGGTCTGTACTGTAGTAAAGCTTCATACCTGTAAAATTAAGCATCAGATGAGAGACAGATATACAAGTTAGTGTCAGTCACTACCCACTTTCAAGTCTTGAGTTAGACCAGCCAGGGTTCAAACCCACGATCTCCAACTTACAGAGTGTGTACTCTATCAACTAAGCTACCATAGTGGTTTTCCTTGTAAAAAATTAGCATCAGATGAGAGACAGATATACAAGTTAGTGTCAGTCACTACCCACTTTCAAGTCTTGAGTTAGACCGGCCAGGGTTCAAACCCACAATCTCCAACTTACAGAGTGTGTACTCTACCAACTAAGCTACCATAGTGGTTTTCCTTGTAAAAAATTAGCATCAGATGAGAGACAGATATACAAGTTAGTGTCAGTCACTACCCACTTTCAAGTCTTGAGTTAGACCGGCCAGGGTTCAAACCCACGATCTCCAACTTACAGAGTGTGTACTCTACCAACTAAGCTACCATAGTGTTTTTCCTTGTAAAAAATTAGCATCAGATGAGAGACAGATATACAAGTTAGTGTCAGTCACTACCCACTTTCAAGTCTTGAGTTAGACCGGCCAGGGTTCAAACCCACGATCTCCAACTTACAGAGTGTGTACTCTACCAACTAAGCTACCATAGTGTTTTTCCTTGTAAAAAATTAGCATCAGGTGAGAGACAGATACACAAGTTAAAGCGTCGGTCACTACCCACTTTCAAGTCTTGGGTCAGACTGGTCAGGGTTCAAACTCCATGATATCCAACTTACAGAGTGTGTACTCTACCAACTGAGCTACCACAGTGATCTGTAAATTGAGCATCAGGTGAGAGATGGATACACACAAGTTAATGTGTCTTAATAAAACAACCTCAATATATAACACATTATCCTGGATAAAAGTGTGGCTTTTAACACATCTTAAACATTTAACTGAATAATTTATATAACTGAGGTTCTTTTGACTTTATTCTCAGGTGGGTAATAGGATTTTAAGTAAGTGTATAGGTATACCATGCTGTAGGAGAATATATATGATCATGGTATTGATCGACCTAACCTGCATTTTCTTAAGAATTAATTGTGAGTGGAATAACAGTGCTTTATGGCCAAGTCAAGATTATATCACTTCACAAACTTTCTTACACTAGAACATGTAGAATCTGCCTGGCTTGAGATTTGTATCTAGGTGATGAAAGGTGTTGTGATCCTTAAGTTGGCCCTTTAGACTGTTTGGCTGCAGCAGCCCCCTGTAATAGAGCGGGCCCCAGTTTCACAATCATTCCTTAGCTAAGATTTTCCTTAACTTAAATCTTGCAAATTTTCAAATCTTTATAGTTTTGTTAATTTTCAAGATATTGAGAATTCAGGGTATCATTTTTAAGATCACTTCTAGATTAAAACATTTGCATTTATTTTTGACAAAAATATTCACCAGTAGTTCCAAAAAAAGATTACAAAACTTTGCTAAATTTAAGTTAAGGAAAATCTTAGCTAAGGAATAATTGTAAAACTGGGGCCTGGATATACATGTGCTCGGTATTGATCAGCACAGTTGGGACAGCTTAATGTTCATTTTCTTAGGAAAATTGGGAAGTCTGTGTAATTTTGTCATAAACAAACATGCTGTTTTTCATCAGGTGATTGTAATAAATGGAAAAGCAAACTTATGTTGAATTTGCACAATGAAAAAGTATAAATAAATGATTGAAAGAAATGAAATTTAAACAAACCATTTACAGTTATCCATAGTACTGGAGAAAGCAAAGTTTTACCATATTCCTAGGCTTATCAAGAAAAACTCTCAAAAGTTTCATGGCCGGCATCACATTATTGTTGACAAGTTTGATGTCTCTGTGTCCAGGATTGCCCTGGATATATTTGACATCCCATAGTCTGTCTGACCAATATCTGCAATAAGGTATAAAATAGTGCAAAAAACCTGCCGAGATAAAAAGTAGCTGCCAAAAAGCTGCCATGAGATAAAAGCATCAGCCAAAAAAAACTACCAAAAGACAAAAAGCAGCTGCCAAAAAGCTGCCAAGAGATAAGCAGCTGCCAAAAAACTGCGAAGGGATTGAACAGCAGCTGCGAAAAAAGCTGCAAAAGGATAAAAACCAGTTGCCAAAAAGCTGCCAAGAGATGGAAAGCAACTGCCCAAAATTAAAGCTGCCAAGAGATTTAAAGCATAGGCTAAAAAGCTGCCAAGAGACAAGAAGCTGCAGCGAAAAAAGCTTCCATGAGATAGAAAACTGCCAAATGATAGAAAGCAGCTGCCAAGAGATAGAAAGCCGTTTTTAAATCATAGAAATCAGCTGCCAAAAAACTGCCAAGGTATAGAAAGCAACCGCCAAAAAAGCTTTTGGGATATACTTAAAAATGGGCAGAGATTAGTAGATGATTTGACACTGATTCCTAAGCTTTATGTTAAACTTTTGACAGGTCTGTACTGTAAGTCTACCCTTTCAGGTTCCATCATTTAAATAACATGTAATCAACTCCCTGTAGCATGTTTTTAGTTTAGACATATCAGCCATTTTTTTCGAGCAGAGTCCCATCCCTTAAATCTGAGACTTCGTAGCCTTCAATAAAACATGTATAGATTTAGGTATCATGGTATTTGATGCGGCTTTATGTTCCCCTGTGGTGTATTATACACTGGCTCGGTACAACTTGGGTATCAATCATCGTCTTGTATTTATTTAATCATAATTATCTGATTATGTTTTAGTGCCAACCCTGGGATAATGTGCAGACAATATGGCGATCCGCTTTAACTACCATATTATATATATATATATGTGTATATACAGGGATGAAGCTTAACTATTTTAGTTAAGTTAAATTAATGAATTTTTAAATAAATTATTAGAATGTAATTTTTTTATATTAAAAATTTCTTAGCAACAGTAAATAATTGAACACAATCATGAAGAATTATTATGTCATGCATTTAAACATTTTTATGATTCATGTTTAAAATATCTCAAAATATATCCAAAATATATCCAAAATATAGCCAAAATATGCCAAAATATACCAAAACAACCATATAACATTCAAAGCTGTAAATGGTATACATAATATTGAGTAATGGTGGCAGTATTTACTATGCATTATGTGATATCCATTTCTTCTCGCTGTGAATTGTAATCTGGATCAATAAAACTCTTTATGTAAAGGTCACCTGGGTGTTTGAATGGTATATGGAATGTATAATGGTGTTATATTGGACATTTTCCTCTGTATATATTGCTTTCCGACTGTTACTTTGCTGGCTGTTGAATATGTTTACAAAAACCACGTAAAATCTCCAAGCTTTATTTTTTATTTATTTATTTACATCCATGTCTATCTTTCAGAAAGATAACTCAATTTTTGATTACAAGGGATGCTGAGTTGGCTTTCATGTTTATAATTTTGCTAAAGGCCATCGTAGTCATCATGAACTATTAATTGTGGTTGAATAATCAATAGGACCATCTTACTGTAACAGTCACTATGAGCTGTCGTTAATTAAATTGTACATGTGTGTCGTCTTTTATTTACAGATAACACACACACACGTAAACAAACACACACACACACACACACACATCTTACTGTAACAGTCACTGTGAGCTTTCGATAATTAAATTGTACATGTATGTCATCTTTTATTGACAGATAACACACACACGTAAACAAACACACACACACACACACACACACACACACACACACACACACACACACACATCTTACTGTAACAGTCACTGTGAGCTTTCGATAATTAAATTGTACATGTATGTTATCTTTTATTGACAGATAACACACACACACGTAAACAAACACACACACACACACACACACACACACACACACATCTTACTGTAACAGTCACTGTGAGCTTTCGATAATTAAATTGTACATGTATGTCATCTTTTATTGACAGATAACACACACACACGCAAACAAACACACACACACACACACACACACACATCTTACTGTAACAGTCACTGTGAGCTTTCGATAATTAAATTGTACATGTATGTCATCTTTTATTGACAGATAACACACACACACGTAAACAAACACACACACACACACACACATGTAAACACACACACACACTGTGAATATTGTGTTTAACCCGTACAGAAACATGCACAATATTGTGTGAAAACATGTGTGCTGATATACACACACATACACGCAGACACACACAAACACTTTTGTATTTAACACATACCGATACAGGCACAATATTGTGTTAAAACACATGTGCGCTCGGATACACAAACACACACACACATCCACATCCACACACACACACACATATACACACATTTTATTGTTTTTTGCATTGCCTTGTATTGTTTCAATATGTTTTCAGATATTATATAAGAAACCCCTGTGTCGAAAATTTTGTAACAATAAAACGCTGCTGGATTATGACTTGACATTTTTCCCCTTCTATTTGCACCATTACACACGACATATTTGATCATCTTCCCATCAATACTTACCACACAGACTGTGTAATAGGGTATGATGACTAGTTATGTAATCCATTGTATTAAGGCTTTGCGTTTTATTACACATGATTCAATGCTGTGGTTAAGACAATCTGTAGACCACTCAGCCACTGAGGTCCGAATTATGCTATATAGAGCTGATATGAAAAAAATCATTTACAATTTATAGAGCTTATGTGAGACAAATGCGGTAATATGAAAAAAAATTCAATTACTATTTATAGAGCTTATAAGAATTTTTTTATTTTAACAAAAAATTGAAATTCCTTCCTTGTTTTATTGAGTGGTGTCAAACCAGAAACACACATTTTTTGCTTTGCTTTATATCGTTTTAATGTTTTAAAATATATTAGAAACCCCTGTATCTAAAATTTTGTAACAATAAAATGCTGTTACGGATTATGAATTGACATTTTTTCCCCTCTATTTGCACCATTACACACGACATATTTGATCATCCTCCCATCAATACTCACCACACAGACTGTGTAATGGGGTATGATGACTAGTTATGTAATCCATTGTATTGATGGTTTGATGCTTTGTGTTTCATTAGAATCATTACACATTGATTGAATGCAGTGGTTCAGACAAAGTCTCTAGTGTAAATATATTTATATATACATATATATATATATATATACATATATGTATATAGTAAGTAAATAAATTGAACAATCGGCTATATGATAGCACTTGAATGACTCTCATCATATGATTTGCTTCAGAAATCCCGCTTCACTTTCAGAATCATACCTGGTCAGGGGCTCATTGCATTTCCACTATTTGTAGGAAGTAACATCCCTGGAAGTATTGGCATAGGGCTTAAAACAATCTGAGCTATTCGCCAAAGAGCTTCTCTGAATTTTAAACATATACAGTTCAACCTGCCTTAAAGGCCACCTCTATATGAAGGTCACCTGCTTATAAAGGCCAGTAGTATTGTCCCATTTGTTCATTATTCATACTATATCAACTTGTTATAAAGGCCACCTGTCCATAAAGGCCACTTTTACTGGTTCTTTGGAACCTGTATATAAAGGCCACCTGCCCATAAAGGCCACTTTTACTGGTTCCTCGGAACCTGTATATAAAGGCCACCTGCCCATAAAGGCCACTTTTACTGGTTCCTTGGAACCTGTATATAAAGGCCACCTGTCCATAAAGGCCACTTTTACTGGTTCCTTGGAACCTGTATATAAAGGCCGCCTGCCCATAAAGGCCACTGGTTCCCTTGAATGGCCTTTATAGACAGGTTTGTATACATTATGATATAGCTTAGTATAGGTAAACAACATTGACCTGTCCGTTTGACCTTTGGTTTAAATATCCATGATGGACGAGTAAATTCAAGTAATAGGGATCAAGCATGTATATTTTGTCTATATGATATGAGCACTAATCATTGACAAGGTGTATATCCATTGTATATTGACTGCGAATCCTGACACTACCAATGTATTGGGTGGACCCTCCGATATGAATATTCCTAATTAAAGGTCAAACGGACAGGTCAATGTTGTTTGCCTATAGAAGAAGTTCAAGGGCCTTAAATAGCTCACCTTGGGAAAATCATTACCAAAGTCACTGATAGAGGTGGACTTTAAGGCAGGTTGATAAACATGTTTGTCATGGGCCCTAATTCTTCAGGTGAGCTGTTAAAGGCCCTTGACTTCTCGTACTCAGTTACATCAGGATAGTATGACAGTATTTTAATAATATGAGTTACATAGTTATTAAAGTGATATTTGAGATGAGTATACTTTGGCCATCATAAACATATTTGTCCTTGATCCTATTTCCTCAAGTGAGCTTTTTAAGGACCTTGAACTTCTTGTACTCAGTTACATCACAGCTTTGGGACAATACATAGATGGTATAACAATTACATAGTTTTCAAAGAGATATTTGAGCTGAGTATACTTTGGCCATCATAAATATATTTGTCATTGGTCCTATTTCCTCAGGTGAGCTTTTTAAGGACCTTGAACTTCTTGTACTCAGTTACATCACAGCTTTGGGACAATAGATAGATGGTATAACAATTACATAGTTAACAAAGAGATATTTTAGCAGAGTATACTTTGGCCATCATAAACATATTTGTCCTTGGTCTTATTTCCTCAGGTGAGCTTTTTAAGGCCCATGAAATACTCAGTTACATCATGACTTTGGGACAATACATAGATAATAAAACAATTACATAGTTATTAAGTGATATTAGAGCTGGGAATATCATTTTGGCCATCATAAACATATTTGTCCTTGGTCTTATTTCTTCAGGTGAGCTTTTTAATGCCCTTGAACTTCTTGTACTTAGTTACATCATAATATTGTGACATTACATAGATGACAAAACAGTTGCATAGTTATTACAGTGATATTGGAGCTGTGTATATCATTTTGGTCTTGATAAACATGTTTGTCATGGGTCCTATTTCTTCAGGTGAGCTACTAAAGGCCCTTGACTTCTCGTACTGAGTTACATCACGATATTATGACAATAATCAATAATATGAGTTACATAGTTATTAAAGTGATATTTTAGATGAGTATACTCGGGTCATTATAAACATATTTGTCCTTGGTCTTATTTCCTCAGGTGAGCTTTTTAAGGCCCTAATGAACTTCTTGTACTCAGTTAAATCAAGGCTTCGGGACAATACATAGATGGTATAACAATTACATAGTTAATAAAGAGATATTTGAGCTGAGTATAATCTGGCCATCATAAACATATTTGTCCTTGGTCTTATTTCCTCAGTTGAGCTTTTTAAGGCCCTTGAACTTCTTGTACCTTAAGTTACTTCACGTCTTTGGTACAATACATAGATGATAACACAAATGCATAGTTATTAAAGAGATATTTGAGCTGTGACTTTTGTATGGCAATTACATAGTTATTAAAGCGATATTTGAGCTGCGATTTTTGTATAACAATTACATAGTTATGAAAGCCATATTTGAGCTGCGATTTTTGTATAACAATTACATAGTTATTAAAGTGATATTTGAGCTGCATTTTTCACGTTGGCTGTCATAAACACCTTGTTTTACATCATACAGATAAAGTGACTTTACAATTCATTCTTGCTAAGTGTCGTAATATCATATAGATTATAAGTGCTGTATGTTTGGTTAACATGAGTCGTCATGCGGAAACAGATCCAACAATAACCCATTGGGAAATCAATCACAGAATGTGTTGTAAAGTGGTTATATTCAGCTATAGGATAGGCCAAAAAAAGTGTGTTTCCACGCGGACGCGGACCTGACATACCTATCCTAAAGTTTTCTGTTGTTGTTTTTTTTTCTTTCTTTTCTATCCTAAAGTTTTTGATAATATTTAACCAACTATTCAGAATGCGATACATTATTTCACTGATGTGGTTAGATATATCCCAGGTTTAAGGCCTTAAAAATATTTCCACTGGCCCAACTGACCCTAAATTTTTGTGACAGTATTTTGGCTAGCGGTGTTAGGTTGATTATCCTTGCCCCATATAGTAAATGAAAAAAAAAAATTAAAAAATACCTTCCTACCAAAAAAAATGACGTTTGATATAAGTGAAATAGTCTTGACTGGGACGTTAAACGCCATTACTCAACTACTACCTAAAAGTTAAAGTTAAAGTCTGTCCCGAGCCATTAGGCCCATCAGGCCGGAGCTTATCCCGGTTTCGGTGGCGTTAAGCGACTGAGAGTACAAGACTCTCCCCTGAATGGGACGCCAGTCCATCGCAGGGTTAACCCCCAGCATTTTGCTGGTACTCATTTATTTTTCAGCTGAGTGAACTGGAACAACGTGAAATTAAGTGTCTTGCTCAAGGACACAACACATCGCCCGGTCCAGGGATCGAACCCACGACCTTCGAATCATGAGTCCAACGCCTTAACCACTAGGCCACGCGCAACTACTACCTACCAATCCATATTTTTGTGTGGTAGCAGAAACACATATTCATTTGTTTGGCCTAAGTTGAAGCTCTACGTGAATGACCTGGGGCTATATGGCTATCAATAGTGTATGACCATTCAGGGATGAACAGTTGCAGCAGGGATGTCCTGTTGATGTTTGGGGGCAGATAAATCAATTTATTTGTATCCTCAATTCATTAGAATAAAACAATATTTTATTAAATGTTTTAAGGAAGACAATAACTTATGTAAGCATGAATGTTACATATCAAAATCAGTGGTCAGTTATTAGGGTCAAGATGACCCAGGCATTGGAAAAATTGACCGTGGGGCCATATCTTCAAAAAGGAAGTCAACATTAATATTTATAATATAAATTGCATTGATCAGGATTATTTTTTTTTTAAAAAATGGGAACAATTTAAGTTCATAAAATTGTGATATACTTGCATAAGCTGCAAAAATATGTTATATTAAATTGTTGACCCAAGGATATTGCAAACATTGGCTTGTCGGGGCCTTCAAAAAGTTTTATGGCCGCCATCACAGTATTGTTGATAAGTTTGATGTCTCTGTGTCCAGGATTGCCCTGGATATATTTGACGTCTGATAGTTCCATGTTCCTTTCACACAATTTTGATTACACACGTTACGGGTGTAGCTAGCTAAACAGGAAGCACCCGGTCTCACTTTCCTGGTGGAAGTTCACGTGTCTAACCTAACTTTTCAGTTCCAAAGTTTTTACTTTGCTTCTGGATTGTAATTCGGATATGGATTAGTATGTTTGTTTTTGATTGGAACTACGAATAAGTAATTCTGTTCCAAACTCTTCCATTCCCTTGATATATTTGACGTCCCATAGTTCCATGTTCCTTTCACTCAATTTTGAGTACTCACTTGGTGTTTGTAGCTAGTTAAACAGGAGGTGCTTACCCTTACAGAGCATCTGGCTTCACTTCCCTGGTGGAAGTTCACATAACCTAACTTGTCAGTTTCACTTTGCGTCTGGATTGTGATTTGGACATGGATTAGTATGTTTGTTTTTGATTATATACATGACATGTGTATAGGTAAACAACATTGACCTGTCCGCTTGACCTTTAATTAGGAATATTCATATAGGAGGGTCCACCCAATACATGGGTAGTGTTAAGATCCAAGTTAACACATACACAGTGCACAGGTTGACTCTATGAGGTGAGTATATCCCATGGTGTATACAGAATAAACACCTGTGTTCCCTATACACAGATGCACTTGGTCAATGATAAATATTTAAATGAAAGGTCAAGCGGACAGGTCAAAGTTGTTTACCTATACATGTAATTTATGTTATTTTATATTTTTTTGGGTCAGACCAGCATTGGACAGTCAGATTTATTTGTGTAAAAATATTGCTTGTGTCGTGGTTGTTGTTGGGAAAACAAAACCCAACCTCTCCCTCTCATTTCCCATAAATATAAATCCTGTTATATATGTAACACAAAGGAGAAAAGAAATAAATCATGAAAATCTGGACACCCTCCCACCTCCACTGTAGGTGTCGGCTAGCCAGACGGGTAAATTCCTTCCCTTTAATGATTTAATACAAAACAAACGTCGTATATGGATTTTTACCTGCAAACTAAATTATATTTACAAAGAAGGATTTATCAAGATAAAAAACAAAATTAGCACTGTTTTTGTAATAGAAAAAAAAAAATAAATCCATACAATTATTTTTATCCTTTGTTATTTGTGGCAGAAATGTTTGTTTAAATTTTTGACAGAATGATACAACAATTATTATTAATTACATCTCTAACTAAATTGCATTAACAGATTTGTTTAAATTTTCGTACTCAACCATACAACAATCATTTTCATCCCTAATTGAATTTTAATAACAGATTTGTTTAAATTTTCGTACATAGAGATATGACCATAATTTTCATCCTTTGATATTTTACCGCAGAAATGTTTGTTTTGATTGTAAATGTACACACAGATATGACAAAGACAAAGATAATTCCCCTTGTGTTCCGAGTCGCATCCTACATACACCACTGCCTATACAAGATTAAGATAGCGGTTATTTATGCAATGCGTCTATTTTCAGAATCGCTATAACGTACAAAAAATCAATGATTTATTGGTTTTCTGATTGGGATGAACAGAAATCCTTTGATTAAGTTAATTCACAAAATGATTATATAAAAGTAACCGCCCACAAAGGATAAAGACGTCTTTGATATTTTTTTGTTACTTGGGCACGCATTAAACAGACATAAAAAAGCCCTTGGGACTAGTGGGTTTTTTGTTTATAATCCAGATATAACGTATTTGGTATTTATTTTTACATTCTTGATATAGCAATATATTTGATATTTTAAGAATTATTCTTCATTATTTGCTTACAGCCCACTATGGATAAAAACGTCTTCAAAATTTTTTGTTTCTTGGAAACGCATAAAAACAGAAGTAATCAAGCCCTCGGGCTTTTTGTTATAACATATTTGGTATTTTAAGCTGTTTTCGTCATATTTACCATCATATTTTCACATTCTTGATGTAGTTTGTTGTTATTTTAAGCGTCTTTCTTAATTATCTGCTTATTGCCAACTATGCATAAAAATGTTTGATATATTTTTTATTACTGGGCACGCATAAAACGGACGTAAACAAGCCCTTGTGGGGCTAGTGAGATTTTTGTTTATAATCCTGATATAACATATTTGGTATTTATTTTTACATTATTGATGTAGTGTTTTTAGTATTTTAAGCATCTGTCATCTGTTAAAACTGAAATTATCTGGTAACAGCCTACAATGGTTAAAAAAATCTTTGGTATTTTTTTTGTTACTTGGGCACACAAACAAACCCTTGTGGCTTGTGGGCTTTTGATATAACATGTTTGGTATTTTAAGCTGTTTTCGTCATTTTTATTTTTGCATTCTTGATGTAGTGTTTTGTTATTTTAAGCATTTTTTTCATTATCTGCTTATAGCCCACTATGGATAAATTTAAACGTCTTCAATATTCATTTGTTACTTGGGCATGCATAACACAGAAGTAAACAAACCCTTGTGGCTTGTGGACTTTATAACGTGTTTGGTATTTTAAGCTGTTTTCGTCATATTTACCATCATATTTTCACATTCTTGATGTAGTGTGTTGTTATTTTAAGCATCTTTCTTCATTGTCTGATTACAGCCCACTATGAAAAAAATGTCCGATGTTTTTTGTTACTGGGCACGCATAAAAACAAGTAATTAAGCCCTCGGGGCTAGTGGGCTTTTTGTGTATAATCCAGATATAATGTATCTGGTATTTATTTTTACATTCTTCATAATTTTAATCATGTTTCATCTTTTAAAATTGTAATGGTTTGGTAACAGCCTACAATGGTTAAAATATCTTTGATATTTTTCTTATAATTGGGCATGTACAAAACATGTAAATAAGCCCTTGTGGCTAGTAGACTCTTGATATAACATCGTTTGGTGTTTTAAGCCTTTTTCATCATATTTATTTTTACATTATTGATGTTGTGTGTTGTTATTTTAAGCATTCTTCTTCTTTATTATTTGCTTACTACCCACTATGAATAAATTTAAACGCCTTCAATATTTTTTTGTTTCTTGGGCACGCATAAAAAACAGAAATAAACAAGCCCTTGTGACTTGTGGGTTTTTGTTATAACATGGTTTGGTATTTTAAGCTGTTTTGATCATATTTATTTTTGTATTCTTGATATATATATATAGCATGTTGTTATTTTAATCATCTTTCATCTTTCATCCATTAAAACTATAATTAGCTAGTCACCACACACAACAGAAAATTACATATTTTTAATTTAAATATTATTACGGATAGAGTTTTTGTGCTACACACATTTTATTGACGTAAATAAAGCTTTGAAACATGAGTTTTCATTCATGTTGATGGTATTTGTGATTTCTCACGATTTTCCACGATTTCTAATTATTTCATTCTCACCATAGTTGACACCGTTGTAAGCCTCACACTTGTATGGTTACATATGTAACATGGTAATTATTTCTTGTCGGTTGTTTGGTTGAACGTTGCTATGCCTCCCATCAGCAATTTTTCAGCTATTTGCGACAAGACATATTTTTTTAATATTCTATGGATTAATCTATGAAAAAGTTTGTGGATTCATCTGAAGTGCAAGTGTGATGTATGGTCTGCATTGTACCAGCCTGCATTCAGGGCAACTTTTTAAGATGCTAGCTCACCGAGTCAGTATGCAGCAGACAAGCGTACCACTCCCCCAGTCACATTATACTGAAACCGGGTGAACAAGTAAAGGCCAACGGCAAGGAAAATTCACTTTCCCACATGTGGTCTGAGTGAACTCGATTCTCACAGCGGTGAGAGACCCTGGATTTGTAGACTGACATCTTATCCATCAGGCCACCACAGCCTCATAATTATTTGTTGTCTTGTCACTGCCAGATTGCAAAGTTCTTTGAAACACTTGGGATGGAACATAAATTGGCTGATGTTTCCATGACCAATTTAAACTGCTTTTGAAGGCAATGAGCCTCTTTGTATTCAATTGTTTCAGTTGGTAGATTATTCAACTTTGTCAAACAAAAAATCAAATTGAACGTTAATTGCCAAGACTTACCGGTAAGTGAAGTTGAGTCAAGAAATGAATTTTTACGCCCCAAATTCTTTCACCTATATCAAGGTGGTCAGTTCGGGGATGGTGGTGGGGGGGGGGGGGGGGGGGGGGGGGGGGGGGGGGGGGACCTGGAGTGGCCACAGAAAACTTCCAACCATTGGCAAATGAACTGATAAACTTTCTCACACTAGGATTGCCCAGAGTGGGATTTGAACTAGACCATGAGAGGCCTGTGATTCGTAAGTGTATGCTTTCCACTTGGCTATTGAGGTTCCTATCAAGATTAACAATTTTATCAGTACTTGTGTGGACTATTTTGAATAATGGATAAAAAACTTTGTAAATGTGTTTAATTTTTGGAGCAAATTATAATTTCAGTAAATTCACATGGCATTAATTTCATAGATCACAATATATAGTTGGTGATGTCTTGATATAAGTGAAATATAAAAACACCAATCAATCAGTGAATCAAACGTTATACTTAATCATCTTCAAAATGAAAACTTAAAAGGCCTGATATCTAACTACAATCTATTTTTGAATTTTATAATACCAATGCATGATGGTAGGTATGGGAAATCTCAATTAAGGACTGGTCATGAAACTGAGACCTGGCGACACATCTTTATAAATAACAAGAATAATTTGTCTGGGATATTGAAACTCCATAATGTATCGTACTAAATCCATTTTGAGCTTTATTTATATTGCTAAATGATAGCAATTTGTCGCATTCTCAATCTATACTTATTCTTGAAATCCTTCCTGTCTTAAGAGCACTCCTACTCGTGTTGAACAATATACTTATTCTTGAAATCATTCCTGTCTTAAGAGCACTCCTACTCATGTTGAACAATAACAAAATTAGTTAATGAGGATGTTTAACGGAAGGCGTTTTTAGACGTGTGGGTTGTGGAATTGTTTCTTGTTAAAAGAATAACAATGTGCTTGTTTAATGTTCCCGGATGTTTACTCTTCAAAATGTTAAAAAGTTTAAATTTAATGATAATAATTAAATTCTCATTTGTTAAAAGCATTTTGATTGGTCAGAATTTTATGTTACGTTTGCATGAATGAATTGGCTCTCAGTGACGTCATCTTATTATGGATGACACACAGAGGAATTGAATTCATATGCCATAGCAATGTTATTTTTTATTTGCTACGGCAATATTGTTTTTCTAAAATATTGACTTGTTATTGGTTTGTTAAGCACTCATATACCAGTAATGAAGCAAGATGAGTTGAGTAATGGTAATTAACTTCCCAGTTAAAAATATTTCACTTATATCCAGATGTTGCCAGCTATAGACGAAGATTCAGAAATTTTGCTTGTGTGTTACACTGAAAGTATTATACAGCAGGGTTCGCCCTTCATCGAATTTGGCGCGCACCACACTATCTTGCATTACCCCTTGAAATACCATGAGCAGAATGTCATTTTTTATATTTACAATTCTTTCTTTTAATAAATTTTTGATTTGTTTTAACCCTTGGCATTATTTCTTCCATACCTGCTCATGTGAGATATCATTTTAAGTCATGCAAGGTTGGCGTATGACATGACCACGTGACCCCCTGTGTAAGACATGACGTAATATTGCGGGAAAATTGATACACATCAAGGGTCATGACCCCAATTGTCTTTCATTGGAATTGCAATACAATTGCATCTGTATGTTTCATCGCAGACAGGTGCAGTGATATTGTAAATATTAGTAATTAAAACATGTTACAAGATGACTGTAATCTACATAATATAATTATGCACGACTTATTGTAGACATTACATGGCCATTTGTAGACGAGACCACATTCCCTATATATAAAACCTAGCAGTATTGTATAAAATCCATCATGGTTGTAATGAAGTAGATAAACTATTACGTCAATGTCTTGATTTCTAGACCACTGCGTTAGCATAGTTGGTAGAGTGTTTGCTCCGTAAGTGGGAGGACATGGGTTTGAACTCCTACCGGGTCTGACCCAAGACTTGAAAGTGGGTAATGACTGTTCTTTTGCCTATAGTCTTGATATAAGTGAAATATTCTTGACTGGCACATTAAACACCATTACTCAACTCAACTCTCTCTTGATTTCTAATCATAGCAGACCAAAGTATAGATCTTGGTGGTCGAGGGGTTAAGCACACAATTAACAGATAATAGCACCTCTTAACTCCTAGATTGAAATTGAATTTGGGCAGATCTAATGCTTATTGTCAGAAAAGTCGAGAGTATGCTTGCTGGAGGTTGGCAGATTTTTTGAAAAATCTGAATTGGGATGCAGAATGATTTCTCCACTCCACACTCTTAATGGATTCATTAATGCACTTCATGATGCTCCCATGATCTTTGTAGGTGTGGAAGTATATAATTATTTAACTGTTATGAAAACATTAATATGTTGCATGATAAGTTTACAACAGACAATACAGTCCAACCTGTGTTAAAAGCCACCCCTGTATAAGGGACACCTGCTTATAAAGTTCAGTAGAATTGTATCCCAATTGTTCTTTAGTCATATTATTTGAACCTGTCCATAAAGGCCACCTGCCCATAAAGGCCACTTTTTCTGGTTTTCATGTGTGGCCATTATAAACAGGTTTGACTGTAAATTCTACCACCATTTCCTTAGCCATGCTAACTGTTTTAATACAAGTTGAAAAATCTGAATTGAAGTGTGAAACAGACTCTCCACTGCACACTTTTAATGGATTCATTAATGCACTTCATGACATTCATGTGGTCTCTGTATATGTGGAAAAAGATAATTATTTAACTGTTATGCAATATGGAAACATGAATGTAGGATATATTGCATAATAAGTTTACATCATGTACAATAAATCAATGATTTTTTTATCTCACTAATGTGAGTGTCGGGTTTTATTTTACCTGCGAGTGACTTCATCAACCATTTATAATTACATCACAGTAATGTAATTACATTATCATGACTTCACACTATATTTTGTAATCCTGTAATTCTGACGTAAGACTAGTTGTTTTTGTTCACTGGGGGATTTAATTTCGCTATATATGCAATTTGACTTCATATCCCAAAATTACATACAAGGTGAATATTTTTATGTAGCATTCATTAAACTTAGACTTGGATAATCTGTACATAAAATTGTTAACACTGGCAACTGCACTGCAAAATTTTATACCTGTGAATAATAAGTTCCAGTGTCTGAACCAAAAAATTTTTCCTCCACAGAATTAAACAACTTTACTATATCCATCATTTCTTGTGTATCTTATCACCAGATAAAATTCATTTGAACAAAAAATATGTACGGCAATTCTATTACATGGAAAAACAACATGGTTATGCGAAGCAGTTACGAATACTTAAACACCTCAAACTTGAAGCTATATCGTAAAGGTTACCAATACTTTACACATTTTTCAGGTTGCTTGTTGAAGGCCAATGATTTTCTATAGTCCAGGTACTCCAGTTTTCTCCACTATTCCCGACAGCCTCAATATCAGTGAAAGAAAGTTTACTAGGGCATACAATTTCATTACTACACTTCACTCCACTCATTTGAAAGATTTTTTATATTCTGGAGTTTACTTGAAATTGACGGATCGCCAGCCATGCCCACAATGTTCCAATAAAGGGTCAGCATACTTGAATTTCATGTAAAAAGAATAAGAATTTGACCTGAATTGTGCTGCTTAATGACGTCACTGACACTAGTACGTCATTAGTTGCTGTGACGCTGTTTTGATACCGTAATGAAGGCAAGTGTCGGAACATAATAGGCATGGCTGGCGATACTTCAATTTATTTGTAAGAGACTTGACTTGGGTTTAAAAACCATAACTCCAATCCATGCCATGTTTGTTTCTGTTTATGTTAATTTGGTATCAGCATACATGCCATATGTCACGTCGTGAGACAAAACCTCACAAAATTTTGTTAATTTTCAAGCTCCCAGCATTAGATGGATTTCTCACGGGAAATTGCCATTCCTTCCTTTATTTTTCTCCTTTCCTTATATAAAGCCTACTACTTTTGTGGTTTAATAGATAAAAAAACTAGACATTATTTCATTATAAATGTCTTATTTCAAGTTTCAAATATCTTCAATTTAATTTGTACAAATTTTTTTTAATAAATTGTCTTTTTAATAAAACTTAAACAAGATTTCACAAACCAATAAACAAGGCATTATAGTATTATTGCTTGTCGCTAAGGTAACATATATAGTTTAATCAGCAAGGTTTCCATGGTAACATTTATTATTTAATATGTACTCTTGTCTGTAGTTTATTTATTGCCATATTTAGATTTTTTGTTTTCTTTTTAACCAAATAAGTTTGCTTTCTCATAACCAGACGGAGTTTTCAATTCAATTTCTGTCGGTGGGGTTTGAACAAATAAGTTTTCTTTCTCATAACCAGTTTTGTTTTATCAACATAAGTTGATGTGTATTATCACAAAGATAAATGAGAGTACCAAAGAGCTGTACATGAACTCAAAACCGTAGGATCTAGGAGTAGGACGATATATCGATAATCAATTTTAATCGATATCTAGAATTATGATACGTATATTAATACAAGCTGTGAAAAAATTGATATATCGGCAACTCTGAATTCCAGAACTTAACGTGTTCAATTTGACTTTTATACACACTGGAAGAGGGGAACATTGGAGACTCCCGATCGAGTTATTGATATTATAGTTTCTTCGAACTCAAAGTCTGATGTATGGGTCTTTTGGACTTGTGTAATGGGGTTTGCCGCTGTACCACGTGATCAATACCTCTTAGCATTTGTGTGGAACTTTTTGGAAAACGTCAACGTCACAGATTCTCGGAATGACGTCGTTTTCGCGGGAAAATGTCAACTCATGCGATTACCAATATATCGTGATACCTATCATATGACAAGCAGTGTATGGTGATATCAGGGCTCTCCCTAACCCTTTTGTGAATGGGGCCGGGGCCCTTGCAAATGTGAAAATTAACACCATAATGACCAACATAGTGAAAACAAAAAAAATCTCTTTAAAGTTACAGAAAACTCCAAAATACTATTTTTAAAACTGGAATTTCCAAAAAAACCATATGAATTGTGAATTGGGCAGAATATTGGCCCCAAAAACAACCCAGCGAGAGCCCTGGATATGTATGATATGATGGCATCCCAGCCCTAGTAGGTTCCCATATTGTGTAAAATAAATCTAAGTGTAAAAAGGGACATAACTCCATTAAATATTTGAGCAGCATCATAACTTATACTTTCAGTCCAAACTCTCACTTACAGAGCGAGCACTGTACCAACTGAGCTACTGCAGTGGTTTTAATAATATAGAGAGTTTTGTACTGTGATCTGGCTATCAATGCTGTTGATTTTGCATTATTTAACCATTTCACTTCTTATTCATCAGCGATATATACACTCAAATGGAAAATCGTTACTGAATAACTAAATATAACCCATCAGTATACAGTGATTCATTTATTTTTATAGCGGCTCAGTCTTAAGTCAGATTGATAAAGGTTGCCAAAGGGGAATCACTGATCACTGATCGCTGAAATTGTATACAGTCAATCCTGTCTATAAAGGCCAACTAATGGAGCCAATAAAAGTGGCCTTTATGGGCAGGTGGTCCTTATATATATATATATATATATATATATATATATATATGTTCAAACTATGAATAAAGAACAATTTGAATAAAATTCTACTGGCCTTTATAGACAGGTGGTCCTTATATAGAGGTGGCATTTAAGGCAGGTTGGACTGTACAGTGAAAACCTTTCTATAAAGGCCACCTAAAGGAACCAGTAAAAAGCCTTTATTGGCAGATAACCTTTATATACAAGTTCAAATAATATAAATGAAGAACAATTTGGATATAATTCTACTGGCCTTTATAGGCAGGTGGCCCTTATATAGAGGTGGTCTTTGAGGCAGGTTGGACTGTACAGTAAAAACTAGATATGTAACCAACATTAGTTCAGTAAAATTTTGGCATTTTACAATGGTTTGCAAATAAATCAAGGGATTTTTTAAAGAAAACAAAGAAGAAACAGTTTTTGGGAATTCAAAATCGGTGTTCAATCTAGAAATTGGACACTGGGGATCATGGTGGCCTGGACAACTTTTGACAGGGGGCCAATTCTTAAGGTAAGGGGTCAATGCCTACAAACGTTGTACACTAAATGATGTTAACCAGAAGACAACAATTTCACATGTTTAATGGTAAATAAGATGACAAAGTCTAAGTGATTGTAATGATAATCAGACGCCGAAAAACACAAAGCAGTAGTCAGGTGTTGGTGGGAGCCATATATGTAGATATAAGCCTCATGACTGTCGCGCTTCCAATCACTTTGACGACCAAATTAATCAACATTACTTTTACGCTTGAAAACGACTTTCTGCGACTTCCTTATATAAAGCCTACTACCGTCAAAGACAACCTTCAAAAAACTATGACGTCATATATTTTTGCGTGATTACAAATGTATTTCTGTACAGAACAACATTTGGTCAACATTTCTGGCATTCAGTACTGTGATGATCTTAGCTGAAAATTTGATGCCCCCGATTTGCCCTGGGGACCTTTCCCAGCGCGTCAAACTGACGAAAATCATGGGAATGCCGCAATGTCACACTCTAGATTGAACACTGCAAAATTATAATTTTTTTCAAAAATTTGTATCCATTGTCATAAACCTCAATGTAGTACGGTATGCTGCCTTCATTGTTTATTGTACTTTTAAATTTGTAATTCGATGAGTATAATATATTTCATGTCACAAGAACAATTCAGGTAGTTTTCCATTCCTGGTAGTCAAAATTGCCATTGGCTACCAATTTATGAGAATTTTTTTTTAAAGTAGGTAACCTATTTTAGTAAATTTTTGAAAAAATACTCTTAAAAGACTATATTTTCACAAATTTTGAGATTTTAGCTACTACTAACAACTTTATAATTGTGATGCCTAGATGAGGATATACTGCTGCATTCCAGACCTGCAGAATTGCAGGAGTCTTTCACCCCTTTTTGGGAATGGGTCCGTGGCCCTTAGAATTGAGAGAAAAAGTGGTGCTTTGACTATTTGGGAAAATTTTACAAGAGGCAAAAAATGTTACTTTCAGACTTTTACTGGTCATAAAATATAATTAATTTCAAATTAGAAATCTATTTGTCGATCTTTCATGCCTCTGAATTTATTTAGTGTTTTCTAGCTGTGTCTTGAGAGATGAATTGGGAATTGCATTGCATCAGGAATGGGTTTTTTTTAGCAAATTTTTGAAAGAATACTTTTTCAAAGAGAACATCCGGTATATTTTCACAAATTATTAAAATCAAGCTACTAACAATTTCATAATTGTGGAAACCTAGATTTTATATTTGCATCTTGTTATATGTATAAGGAATCTCGGAATGTAAAAAATAAAAATTCCCATATTATGTTGCTTCTAGAGCTTCTTCAGTTGTCTGAATTTTGTCTGAAAAAAGTTCTGAATATTTTCAGACATCTCTCAATGCAAAAATGTTTAAAAAAATCAGTCAATACTTTATGGTGTTTGAATTTTGTCTGAAAAAAGTTATGAATATTTTCAGAAATTTTGAACGCCAGTACATTTTCAGAATGAATCCACAATTTTCAGACAAAACTCTCAATACAAAAAAAAGTGTTCAGAAAAAAATCAGACAATACTTAATAGTGTAAAAAAGAATTGAAAAAGAATTCAGACATTTTTCAAAATATTCAGAAAAAATTTAGAATTTTTGTTTCACGAGAGTAATACACAGACAAGTTTATGATATACAAGATATTAGTTTACATGTCAGACCATGTGGCTAGAAATTAATTTTCCAAGAACAAATATCAAATCTCTTAATATAGTTTAAGTAATAGGAGATGATGTCTGTCTGTGTTGGTCTTTTGGAAATACTAGGCATGTATTCACCCTGTAAGGTGCAAAATTAATACCGGGGACCTATATTTATATGTCCCTGTTAATACAAGTACAAGGACTGTTGGACTGTCAGCTTGCACATAAAGTTCATTAAGAACAGTTACATTACAGACCTGTCCAAACTTTAACACTAAGCTTACAAAGTAGTGCCCAAATGGCAGCTCATCTTCGCCCTTTGTTAGCTTTATTAGGACAGTCAAGGACAGTTTCAGTACAGGCCTGTTCAAATTTTAACACTAAGCTTACAGATTTCTGCCCAAATAGCAGCTCATCTTAGCCCCTTGTTGCCTTAATCAGGACAGTTTTTCGGCAGTTACTATTTATCTCTCAGCTTGTTTTTATTGCTAGTTATCCATATTTCTGCCATTCTGCAGACAAGCTTTAACTGACCATTTCCTGTCCAAACTTCTTTTGTGAGGGAAAATAACAATTTCTCAACACATGAACATATATTTATACCATTATTCAATATTTTGGCCATTAAAACTTTTGGAACAGGTGACTTTTGTTTTCGTGTTTTGTGGGATATACTCATTGTGGATTTTTTTTGGCCTGTGTATCATCCACTCCTGTGGGTGTTTTTGTTTTTGTGGGGTATTGGAAACTTGGACACTCAGCTATTGGGATTTTTTTTTTTTTTTTTTTTTTGGATAGGGGCTGATTTGGACACCAGGTCCTTTTTCGCTTATGAATGAGACACCCAGCTATAGGCAAACAACTTTCATTGAAATTTATCACCGGCCAAGTACATCTATGTATAGGGAGCACAGGTGTTTATTTTGTATACATCACGAGATATATAGGCAAACAACATTGACCTGTCCACTTGACCTTTGATTTAAATATTTTATATGGACGAGTAAATGTTAGTAATAGGGATCATGCATGTATATTTCGTTTCTGTAATATGAACACTAATCATGGCCAATGTGTGTATTTATTAACTTTGAGACCTTAAGCTACCCATGTCTTTGCTGGACTCTCCTATATGAATATTCCTAATGAAAGGTCAAGCAGACAGGTCAATGTTGTTTACCTATACTCACCTCATAGAGTACACATGTGTATTGTGTATGTATTAACTTGGATCATAACCCTACACATGTATGTATCGGATGGACTCTCCTATATGTATATTCGTAATAAAAGGTCAAACAGACAGGTCAGTGTTGTATTCTCATACTAGACAATTTAAATTGTTGATGAAAACATTAACCACAGAAACAAAAATAATAAACAAAGTTATCTGGCAGCTTTAATGAATGAATAATATGCCAAACATCTCGTGTATTTTCACAATGAAGATTTACATTGTGGTTTTAAAATCTATTTTCAGATATCTGTGTTAGAATTGACGGCTCTAACACTGTTCATGATGCTCTTGTGAATTAAAACTGATACATGGACGTCAAACTTATCTTTCAAATTTATTGATTTCATATAATGGGAATACAATGATTTTGTTACGGTTTTGAATTACTACTTTCTGCCTCTACTGCTTGTTCTGAAAACAGGAACTTTTTAAAATGAAGCAAGCTGCGTACAAATAAATTGTTGACTCAGGGATTTTTGCAACCCTAGGATTATCAAGGCCGTCAAAGCATTTTATACCTACTATTTTCTGCTTGTTCTGAATACAAAAGCTTTGTAAAATAAAGCAAGCTACTTACATATAAATTGTTGACTCGGGGAGTTTGCAACCCTAGGATTATCAGGGCTGTCAAAGCATTTTATGGCCACTATTTTCTGCTTGTTCTGAATACAGGAACTTTTTAAAACGAAGCAAGCTGCTTACACATAAATTGTTGACTCTGGGAGTTTGCAACCCTAGGATTATCAAGGCTGTCAAAGCATTTTATAATCACTATTTTCTGCTTGTTCTGAAAACAGAATCTTCTTAAAACGAAGCAAGCTGCTTACACATAAATTGTTGACTCGGGGAGTTTGCAACCCTAGGATTATCAAGGCCTTCAAAGCATTTTATAATCACTATTTTCTGCTTGTTCTGAAAACAAAATCCCTAGGATTATCAAAGTCCTCAAAGCAATCTTCTTGTTCTGAATACAGGAACTTTTTAAAACGAAGCAAGCTTCTTACAAATAAATTGTTGACTCGGGGATTTTGCAACCCTAGGATTATCAGGGCTGTCAAAGCATTTTATGGCCACTATTTTCTGCTTGTTCTGAATACAGGAACTTTTTAAAACAAAGCAAGCTTCTTACAAATAAATTGTTGACTCGGGGATTTTGCAACCCTAGGATTATCAAGGCCATCAAAGAATTTTATAACCATTAATTTCTGCTTGTTCTGAATACAGAAACTTTTTAAAACGAAGCAAGCTGCTTGCAAATAAATTGTTGACTCAGGGAGTTTTCAACCCTAGGATTATCAAGGCCTTCAAAGCATTTTATAACCACTATTTTCTGCTTGTTCTGAATACAAGAACTATGTAAAACGAAGCAAGCTGCTTACATATAAATTGTTAACTCGGGGAGTTTGCAACCCTAGGATTATCAAGGCTGTCAAAGCATTTTATGGCCAATATTTCTTGTTCTGAATACAGGAACTTTTTAAAATGAGACAAACTGCTTACAAATAAATTGTTGACTCAGGGAGTTTGCAAGCCTAGGATTATCAAAGTCCTCAAAGCATTTTATTGCCACTATTTTCTGCTTGTTCTAAATACAGAAACTTTTTAGAATGAAGCAAGCTACTTACAAATAAATTGTTGACTCGGAGATTTTGCAACCCTAGGATTATCAAGGCCGTCAAAGCCTTTTATAACCACTTCTTTCTGATTGTTCTGAATACAGAAACTTTGTAAAATGAACTTTTTAAAAAGCTACTTACAAATTAATTGTTGACTCTAGAATTTATCAAGACCATTAAAACAATTTATGACCATTATCACAAATTGTTGATATTAGCATGAAGTCTCAGTATCCAAAATAACCCTGGATGTATTTGACGTCCTATAGTTCAAAGTTTCTTTGATTTTCAATTTTGATTACACACGTGGCGGGTGTAGCTAGCTTAACAGGAAGTGCTTAACCTTCCGGAGCACCTGGTCTCACTTCCTTGTTGGACATTCACTTGTTTAACTGAATATACCAGTTTCCAAAGTTTTAACTTTGTTTTTTCGAAATATGATTTGAATGTGGACTGGAATGTTTGATTTTTGTTATTGGGAAACTTTCACGTTTTTAAAAGTTCTTGAATAAATAGTAAATTATAGTGTGACCTTAAGACATTTGTTAGGGTCTTCACTGCAAACATGTGATAATTAGACGATATCATGAACTTTTTTTAAAATTTTTGTGCACAGTCACATTGAAACAATATTTTGCTGAATTGTAATCTAAAACCGATTCCATTTGTAATAGATAAATGGATTCAAAGCTTAATAACCAGAATAGCTATATTAATATGCTTCATGTTAAAGTCAGCGTTTTTATCTGTGACAAATTAATAATACAATAATGCTGATATAATAATTTTGAGAGATCATTCATCCATTGCCTTAGGAAGATCTTTTGATAAAATCTAGAAACTTATTAAATTATATGGTTTGATATAGTATAAATATGCAGATAATTATAAAATTCTGTTAATGATAATATTACTAATGGATTAAAGGAAATGGCATTCTACATGTTGTTAAAAATTCTTGCGCTATATGTAGACCACTGATAGCTCAGTATGTAAGTGCTTGCTCCATAATTTGAAGGTTGTAGGTACAATCCCAACAGACAATTATAAAATCCTTTTAATAATGATATTACTAATGGATCGGAGGGAATGGTCTTCTACATGTTGTTAAAAATTTTCACTTCTTGGCTTAGTTGGTACAGTGGAAGTGGAAGGTCGTTGGTTCAAACCTCTGACCCAAGACTTGAAAGTGGGTAGTGGCTGTTCTTTTACCAAGTGCTCTGCATTACAAAATGAAAGCCACAGTTCTTCTGGATGGGAACTTAAAATAAACAAGGTCCGGTGTCGGGGTAGGCATGTCACAGTAAAGAACCCTGCTGTATAATGCCATCCAAACAATGCACAAACCACAGGCAAAATTCCTGCACTTTTTCCTATAGCTTGCATTGTCTCTATATAAGTGAAATATTCTTGACTGGAACCATAAATACCATTACTCAACTCAACTAACTATATGTAGTCCTTTAATTCTTTTCTTGTATAATAGAGACATTGGAAGGCCTGGTAGAAGCCATCGACAGACTTTCTCACAATAGTATTAACCAGGGTAGAATTCAAACTTTTTTGTGAGAGGCACTAGCTGTGATCTATAGGCTGACACTTTAGACCACTTGGCCACTGAAATCCTACATTTCTATGTACTTTCTCTTAGATAATCTTAGATATAGACAAAAGATTGGAGAGGGGTGGAGAAATGGTTTTTTATTCCCAAATTATGATTCGGTGATGAGCTTATATAATAAGCTTATTAAAAAATATCATGATTAGTAATTAAACTATTTTCTCTTTTCTTTTGCAGGCTGTCTTTTCACTGATAACTTATGCCAAATAGATGAAGAATGTGTAGATGGTAAGTCTATCTTATTATACATGTTCCGTGAGTCTTGCCTACTGCTCTGTAAGTGGGAGATTGTGGGTTCGAACCCCAACCAGGTCTGACCCAAGACTTGAAAGTGGGTAGTGACTGTTTTTTCGCCAAACAATCTGCATTACGAAATAAAATTAAAATTAACAAGGTCTGTGTCATGGTAGGTGTAGCATGATTAAGAACCCCGCCGTATAATGCCATCAGTGCAATAAATAGGCAAAATTTCTGCACCTTCGCTACTACCTGATGACAACTCGATATAAGTGAAATTTTCATGACTAGGACATTTAAGACTTTACTCAACTCTGTAAGTCTCTAATTGATCAGTATAAATTTGTGCTTTCTTTCTTATTAAATTTATTTTTTTATGCCAGGGTAGGGGCCATGGGCTCACTTGCTGAGTAACAATAGGGCAATTTTACATTTAGTTGATAAAGACTACATCCGTATATTAGGAGGTGTAAGGGAGATAACCTGTTAGGAGACAGGCTTGGTGAATTATCTCCCTTTGACTGTATAACTACAATAGTGAGATTACAAATTATACATCATATAATTATTACCAGTAATAAACTTTGATTTATTATATATAGCATATTTTCTAATTGTATAGGTTTGTGATTTCTGGGTAGAAATATGTTGCTCAGTCTATTTCAATCAATTCTAATTGTAAGCATCATCTGTAGTGGACACAAGTGACCTACTCTTTTTCAAACTTTGGAGGGTTGTCTTTAGCAAGTACTTAGACAGGGCACCTCGGTTTTGAGTCTCATCCGAAATTAAAGACTTCTGCATAACAGGCTATTAACAGTTCTGATATGGGTAGGAAATGAAAATCATTTCAGAAAATTTCCAAGTCCTGAGTGAGGTTCAAGCACAAAACCCTTGACTTCAAAAGCCAGTGACAGTACCATTTAGCCATGTCTGTCAATACTTGGCCATGTCCGCCAATAACGAAACAGAAACTGACAAATGTCATCACTAAACAATTGATTATTTGATGTAACTGATGGCAACATATGCTCTTTAGCATTATATTTCAGGAAAAAATTTACATATCCAAACTTTCAAACCCCAAGTTATAATTATCTTGTTGATTATGAAAGTTGGGATGTGGTGTAGGTTGGTTGGGAGTGATGACTTGTCTTGTTTGCATAATTAGGCTGTTGCCACCTGAAAATCAATGGGGCAACCTGCCTAGTGTGTCTTTTTATGTATATATAAGGTTGGTTATTTAAGAAATAACAGTCTGTTTGGGTGTATTCATTCTGTATTATGAATGAGAGTCAGGAATAGCATATTGAATGAACTGCAAACAAGTTTATGTTAAATATGCTATTCCTGACTATCATTCATAATACCAAATGAATACACTTAAATAGAATGTTATTTCTTATATCTACAATCATGAAAGAGAGCTGACCACCTGGATATAAGTGAAAAATCTTGACACATGATGACAGTGGAATAAAACTCCATTATATGTTTCCAGTCTAAAGGGAAACAACTCTTATTTTATTTTATAGAACAGCATTGTCATTTTTGAATGTTTTACATCTTGATTGTCAGTCGCTAGATATATTTGATAAATATCTTAATCCTAGTAAAACTGTGGTTCAATGGTTCAATGTTTTATATTTTTTTAGCATTTCTGAAAGTTACTACCAGACAGTTATTTGGTACAAAAATACATACAGTAAAACATGTTTATTATATAATGAAGTCCTGGGGACTCTATTTTTTACTTTGTTATATCGTTATAAATAGACTTATATAGAGGAGTGGTCGGGTCCAATATTTGACTTCACACTATCCATGTATTTGGTTTAAGCGTGTTCTTTATATTCGTGTTTTACTGTAAAAGATTAGTTGGTTTTTACTTATACATATATATATATATATATAAGGTAAAACCAACTAATCTTTATTCATATTATTTGGACCTGTATATAAAGGCCACCTGCTCATAAAGGCCACTTTTCCTGGTTTCTTTGAGTGACCTTTATAGACACGTTTAACTGTACTTCACATATCAGATGATAAAGTCATGTGCAGTGATTTTGTTACATTTTTAATAAGAACTATCTTCTGCCTTTTAAGTTGGGAAACTTTGATCATACTGTTTTATGACATGCTCACAATAACATCCAACATTTTATGGAAAAAAGACAACTACCGCAAAACCCATGTAATATGAGCACCTGTGTAATTTTTTGCAGGTGATTTTTAGACTAACATTTGTTAAAAAAAGCTTCTACTCTTGTATATTTTGCAACTAAAAATTTCCAGAATTGCCGATCATATGGTCTGGGGTAAGAGGTTTTATCCAATAAACTACATGTGTTTAATTTGCTAGCAGATCACTGTTGTTTTTGGAAATTTTAATTTTGAAATTGGGAAATTTTAATTTTGAAATTGGGAAATTTTAATTATTTTTCTCCAGGGGAAGCTACCTTTATTCGATAGTAGTTTTATCACTGTAAGGTCATGTGTCAGGTGTGTTTTTTTTTACCAATGTTCAGCATGCATGAAAATATAGAAGTGTGTGTGTGTGTGTGTGTGTGTGTGTGTGTTAAATATGTTATAGTCTCAAGCCGATCTTGTTGCTCATTACAGACTAGTGTGGTCACATGACACCTAGCAGTCCAGACAGACTATAATATGGTGTCATTTAGATACAATTAAGTTAAAAATTGTTTTTCTAATGAACCAGTGATTTTGTTACATTTTTTAAAAACTACCTTCTGCCTTCAATATTAGAAAAATTGAAATTCTGAGATCTAACTAATCGCATTATGATATGCTGGGAATAGCTAGAATTTTCATTAAACAGACACTGTATTGTGGTACTAACTGATACTTTGTGAGTAAATTGACAATTTGATTTATTTTTTCAGTTCATCACTGTAGTTTTGGGAAATTTTTGTGGACAAATTGGGAAATTTTAGTTATTTTTCCCTAGGGGAAACTACCTTTATTTGGTAGTAATTTTTAGAAACAAAATCACTCTGAACTTAAGTGTCTGTTTTTTCTTTCTTGACAATATTTGCTCAGTAAAATAGACTAATACATCTTGTAAATAATAAAATAATTTTTTCTGAAATATTTTCTCAACATTAAGATTGTAATTTGAACATGGTAGGATTGGTATATGCACAGTTGTTTTTGATTTAGTAAACACGGAAACTAAGGAAGACTTTTAAGGAATCAGAAAATGTCTCATTTTGAATTTTTATTGGAAATATAACACTACCAGGGGTAACTTAGTAAATCTGAGTTTAATGTTTACCAATGTCCTAGCCTCCAGCATTTTAACCGTAAAAATTGATTTTTATGAGGAGACATTAAGACGACAGCTATGTACATCGGGAGTCACACGGAAGCCCGTCACATGAGGTCTTTTATGGTTTTCATAACTCGCTTGAAGTTACATGACAGGAATTTTAATTTAAACATGATATGAGCAGACATTGTACGAGCAGACGACATCAAGATCTGCCATATTGATTTCTGTAAGAGCAAATCTTCTTGTCCAATACACATGACATTTACTGGGAATTGACTGTTAGCCTGACAAAATGATTTGTACATAGCTTGTCACCATATAATATAAGAAATCGGTAATTTGTAGAAGAGAATAATACCGCCATTATTAAGACAACAAGTTTACAGTGATTTTTTTAGTTTTTGTTTAAGAAAATGATTAAACAGGTAGCTTACGATTTGAGAATTTTAAAAAATAAATTTTTAGTGTTAGCTTAAAAGTTAGTTTAAGAATTAAAATTAAAAAAAATTCTGTTTTTGTTGATTGGCAATTGATAATTTGCCAAAATTGAACATAAAAAAATAAAAATAAAATACTGTATATAAGGGCTTGGTGGTGAGTTATTTGAAATGCAGACTAACAGATTACTATGCCTCTCAAATGGGCAAACCACTGTGTTAGCTCAGTTTGTAGAGTGCATGCTACGGGAGTGAGTGGCCAGGTTGTGGGTTCAAACCCGGACCGAGTCGTTGACCCAAAACTTAAACGTGTGTAGTGACCGGTCTTTCACTAAGCACTCGCCATTACAAAACGGAAGTCAGTACTTTTAAGATGGGAACTTTAAATAAACGAGGTCCCATGCCACAGTCAATGTGGGACAATAAAAAACCCTGCTGTATAATGCCATAAGCACAATGCACAGACAAGTTAAACACCATAACTCAACTCAACTCTCTCACTCTGGCAGATTGTAGTGCCAAACAATGATGTTTATCTCCAGGCACAGCCTTTCTCAAATCTCACTTACGATCACAGCCTCTCTCATATCCAAGTTTCAAATCTTACTTGGGGTAGATATTTTTTGTAAGAAAGTTTGTTAGTTTGCTTTTGCAGATGGTCAATGGTTTGCTTTCAGGTATTCTGACTTTCTTCACCATTAAAAGATTTACCACCTTGATTTAAGTTGGATACTCTTGTCTGTCCTGATTGTACTGTAAAGTCATGTTTTTGTGCAAGCTAGCACTTAATTTTTGGAAAATTTGAAAAAAATAAAATAAAATTGTCTAGAGGTTCAAATCAACCTCAGTACTGATCCAATCTAGTCCGAGAGAGATTTTAAGTTTGTAAAGAGTGGTGGATTTTTTTCTGGCACTCTGGTTTTCTCCACAATCCCAGAACTGACTGACTCAATATAAGTGAAAGATTCTTGACTGGGATGTAAAACCCCATTCCTCAACTCCATTTACCTTGCTGCATTTGAACTTATAGCAGGGCTTAGATATAGTTGCATTGTCGTATATGGTAGATATAATAGAAGCACTTGTTGGTGGGGAACATCGGGAGTGGTTTTTCAGGTGTAACCTTCTTCCTGTTACACATCACTCAATTTCAACAAGGCAATTACTGACGCAATATTAAACAAAATAAAATTTGTGTGATTCAGACAACCAAATTTAATTCTTTTCAACAGTTTAATCTTCATTTTGATAATGGTGTGTGGTGAAGTAATGGTGTTTTATGTTCCAACAGTCAAGACTTTTTACATTTGCATATATATTGAGACGGCCGGTTTTAAGACAGGTACCTGGCCCCGGTTTCACAATCATTTCTTAACTAAGACCTTCCTTAAGTTAAATTTAGCTAATTTTGTAATCTTTTTTTGAAAATCGCCACTAATAAACATTTTGACAAAACTAGATTTAATTATTTTAAGCTAGATGCTTTCTCCTAAATGACACCTTAAATTCTCTAAATATTTTAAAAATTAACAAAATTATTAAGATTTGAAATTTTACCAGATTTTACTTACTTTAATGCATGATTGTAAAACTGAGGCTTGGAGAAAACCAGCAACAGTTGACAAGCATCGACTGTGGTAATCTGGATCATGTAAGAGTTATCTCTCTTTGATTGAAGAGACGTGATGATGTTCTTTTATTGATGAAAATTGAAAGAAAATGTTTAAGAAATATATTTTTTTTATTTAATTTTGACATATTATATCTATAGTTAAAATTATTACTGGTATGCTAAAGTTACTATAAAGTGATCATAATCTATAAATTTAAAATCAAAATTGTGAAAAAATTATAAAATATTTAAATATTTTTTGAAATATTGTATCTATAATTACAAGTATTATTGGTAACTGTATATGCACATAGTACCAACCTCATAAAGTTACTGTAATTTGATCATATTCATGAACTTAAATAGAAATTGTAAAAAAAAATTAATATTTTATAATTTTTTGAATTTTTTTGAAATATTGTATCTATAATTTTAAATATTATTAGTAACTGTATATGCATGTGGTATCAACCTCATAAAGTTAATGTAAGTTGATCATATTCATGAATTTAAATAAAAATTAAAAAAAAATTATTTAATTTAAATGAAAATTCAAGATTGAATTTATGTCTGTATCTGATATCAACTTGAGAAAAGGCTAAGTGTTTTTTCAAAATCTAGGTCACATTTTTCAAAGTCGAGGTAGCAGTTAGTACAATAGCATACTTAATTTTGAACCTTGAGAATATGGAACTATTCATTACTTTATTAAATGTTATAAATAATATGAAAGAACTCAACACTCGATGGACTGCAAGTGGAAGTTTAATTTGGATCAACTAGTTTCGCCGGAGAAGTGCTGGCATCATCGAAACTAGACAATCTAAATTAAACTTCCAACTGCAGTTCGTTGAGTTTTGAGTTCTTTCATATTATTTATAATACATTATTTATGTAGAAAGACCCTACTGAATCCAATCGGATCCAACAACAGACTCTAACAACACAACGATTTGGCACAACCAGGGTGGGTGTTTGTTCACTTCATTGTCGGTTTATTAAATGCTAAACAGGATACTGTAGATCACTTTTATTTCGCGAGAGATTTATTTTCGCATAAATTCGCGACTTATCCCATTCGCGAATTTAAATATCACGCAAATATTTCCAGCAAACAGATATTTCTATGTTGACATACATATGTTGTATTCAATAATATTCCAAACTCGAATTCAAATGTTCGCGAATAAGGCCAAGATGGTCTTGACGCGAAATTTTCTACTCGCGAAAAATAAGTAATCTACAGTACTTAAATTTTCAGAAAATAACAAGGGAATACATGAAGGTTATACATACAGAAAGTCTTTTGTTTGATGCCCCTGAGAAGACTTTCATTCGCGGCAGTTAGTTTTGGGATGATTAGTGAATCTCAATTACTGTAAACATGTTTATGTTCATGGTGTACTAATTTTTACTTATTTGTGCGAAAAATGCCTGATCTACAGGTACAATGTAGAATTAAAAACAAACAATGCAGAAAAAAAACTTTGTGGAAATGAAATTTTTTTATCAGCCAAGTCATATTAAATTTCAGAAATGAAATCCATCTATAAGTATATAGTACTCATAGAAACTTTATTGACTGACAAACATTTGTAATTGTTTATCGTTCATATTTTGTGGAATTAAAATTACAAACAATGCAGAAAAAAAACTTTTGCGCAAATGAAATCTTTTTTCAACAAAGTTATATTAAATTTCAGAAATGAAATATGCCTTTATATATATATACTCATAGAAACTTTATTGACCAACAAACTTTTGTAATCGTTCAAATTTATGAATTCTTTATCGAAAGTTTATTGTTCATATGTTGTGGAATTAAAAAAAAACTGTAGTAAAAAAACTTTTGCGGAAATGAAATCTTTTTTCAACAAAGTTATATTAAATTTAAATAATACTCATATATTGATCAACAAACTTTTGTAATCATACGGATTTATGAATTCTTTTTTAACAAAAGTTTATTGTTTATATTTCATTAGATGAAATAGACTTCAAACAGTACATATGTAACATTTTCCCGCATAATTCGGTTGAATTTTTTTTTTTTTTCAAGAAACAATTTATCTTCGGAATTTTACATTTAAAAACTTGAAATGTATCTTGCACATATTATTTTACAAAATGAATCATCTGATGTTTTTAAATCGTGTTGCATTCGATTTCACTATTGACATTTAATTCTTCTGGCGATTTTATTTGAGGTAATGTTATCGGCACAGAAACGAAGTCTCTAATTTCACGTTTTCCGTTTCGTTTTACCCATACTGAAAATAATTACGTCTCTGAGATATATGGTCAAAAGTATCACTTTGAAAATTAAAACCTTGCTGGAATATTTCAAAGAGAGTTTGGCTTTTTTTAATTAATTTTCGTGATATAAAATGGAAATTTGTGTTTAGCTTTGATTAATGAGTAACCCAAATAAGAAAAAAGCAAAAATAATATTCTTGTAACTTAAGACATCGGAGAGATATCAAAACGGAGTTATAACATATAAAAGTTTACCGTTCTATGTATATCTGATATTTGTAAGGGCATTTCAATGCAGTGAGTTTTTTCCCAGAGTCTTTAGTAACATTTTACAGGGTTTGAACGCCTTACTTACTTTACTTATCCTCTTCTTCCCCACTTTGACATTAGGCACCAACAAGTGTCCTACATTTGTCTCTGTCCTTTGCCATATGTTGGGCTTGCCCTTAGGTGTATCCCAGCTCCTGCAGTTCTATTTGAATAGTTCTCCTCCAGGTGGTACAAGGTCTACCAGGCTTTCCTTTTCCAGTTGGTGTCCAATTCAATGCTGTTTTTGGTATTTTCTCATTGGGAATTCTCATCACATGGTCTAACACTCTAAAGCTTTGTTGTTTTATCTGTATGGTGATGTTGTTGCATTTACTGACATTTTGAACACCTTAAATACACTCACAAATATAGAAGCTCATTTGGTAGATACAAATGCAGTAGCTCAGTTGGTAGAGTGCTCACTCCATAAGTGGGAGGTCTTGGGTTCAAACCGAAACCAAGTGTTGACCCAAGACTTGAAAGTTGGTAGTGACTGTTCTTTTGCCAAGAACTTGGCATTATGAAATGAAAGTTATAGTTTTTTCATATGGAAACATAAAATAAAAGAGGTACCGTGTCACAGTAGGCGTGGCACAATAAAGATTGGTTGATTGGTTGAATGTTGCTTAACATTGCATCAGCAATTTTTTAGGTATCGTGATGAGAACTGTTTTTATTGATCTCTATGGATTAATCTATGAACAAATTCCTGTATGCATGTGAACAGAGAGAGAGAGAGAGAGAGTGTGTGTGTGTGTGTGTGTGTGTGTGTGCCTAAAGATTCTCTCATTGTTAGCAGGTGAAGATCACTAATTAATAGTGAAAACTAACACAATTTTCTATTAAATCCGTGGTAAATTGACCCGAGGCTGCGGAATGTTAAACTCCTGATAATTTCCTTTGTGACAGATCTCATAAAGATCTTCTAAACGGCCATTTTCAATCATTAATTTATGGCTTCTTTCGATACTCTCAGACACTTTCGATACTCTTGAATACTTTCTTCCTTGCTCAGGGGTCCTACCATTCCTATATTTTCCCATATTTCCTATAATTTTGACCTTTTCCTATATTTCCTTATATAATTTGAAAAACCTCCTATATTTCCTATATTTTCCTATATTTTTGTTACTGGTAGCTTCAGGAATTCAGAATCGTAACATTGTTCCTGCATTTAGTACATATTTGAATCAAAATTAACATTTATGTATTTCTAAAGCAGTAAGTGTACATTGCATTTGCCAATATTTTATGTTTGTTAGCAAAAGGGGGAAAGGGAATGGCTGAAGGGGAGGACAGGAGACCATGGATGTATATTTTATGTGTTTAAATTATTTAAAAAATTTAGTGAAAACTCCTATAATTTCCTATAAAACTCCTATAATTTCCTATAAAACTCCTATAATTTTGACCCCATATTCCTATTTTCCCTATATTTTTGGACTCCAAAACTGGTAGGATCCCTGCTTGCTACAAAAGACCATTACCATCATACAATAAGTATGATGTACTTATTTTGGTATGAAGATGGTCTTGATTTTGAGCCAACCTTCAATTAGGTCAGAAAAATAACGGTTTTTCCATTAACTGGACCAATCCCAAATTTTTATGCATACTCTAAATTTTTTATTACAATATTGCAATACGGGTATTAAGCACTGTTAATTTACATTCCAACCTGCCTTTAAGGCCACCTGATTTATAAGGGCCAGTAAAATTGTATCCCAATTGCTCTTTATTCTTATTATTTGAACCTGTATATAAGGGCCACCTGCCCATAAAGGCCACTTTACTGAGTCCCTTGGGTGACCTTTATAGACAGGTTTGACTATGTAATAAGCTTAGAGATATCTTCAAAACGAATCCTCATATTCATGAAAACTAACTAAATTATTCAGATTTCAAACTTAGCAGATTTAATTTAAGGAAAATGTTAGTTAAAATGAAGGTCAGTTGAATTCTCGGGGTTTATCTTATCCTCTTTCAGTGAAAGAATCTTACCTATCTAGTTGTTGAATTGACGTATCGCCGGCCACGCCATTTATGTTCCGACACTGGCCACCATCACGGTACAAAAGCTACGTCACAGCAACTAATGATGTACTAGTGTCAGTGACGACATTGAATGGCATGATTCGGGTCGAGTTTTTGCTCTTTTTGTTTTTAATTCAAGCATGGCGGGCCTTTGACGGAACATTGTGGACGTGGGTGGCGATCTGTTAATTGAAACACAATCAAAAGTTTCCTAAGTGTGGCATTTGTCATAAATTTGCTGAAATAGATTAAAAAGTGTCCAGTACACTTGGTAATAGAAATCAAGCTGCAGTAGCCTTTTATTTCTTTAGTATATTTTTTGCACTTTTAGAAGAATTCTGAATAGTTTGTGAAAATTCAAAAATTCTTGTTAACCCCATTGTTCTGCTAGCTACATATTTTTATATTCAAAAAAAGAAAAGAAAAATAACTCCCACAATAGAAAGAACTCCAGGAAAAATTTCTAATTATTTCATACAAATTTGTTATTTTTTAATACAACAATATTTTAGATATTTATAACGAAGGTACTTGACACATGGTTCTCGCTTCTCTTTCCCGGTAATTCTGAAAATTGAAAATTTAACTCATGCTGATAAATATTAATGATTTTCGCAACTGTTGGTGATTGATAATGGACGCAGTATTAAAGATGATTTGGGTTCTCAAAGAAATATATCAAACTGAGATTCCTTTTCTCGCATCATATCCCACAATTCCCAGATTAAATTGATAAAGCTATGTACGGAGTCGTAAATAATTATAAACTCGTAAGCTTTCTATGTGACATTCACTTGTTTTCATTACGACACCTATAAAAATCTCCGTCAACCCAATTAGGGTTTGATTTTAATGTGGTTCGCGTGCAGCGATTTCACCTTCTGTACATCCTCTCTACCGCTTCGCTAATTTACGGCATTCACTAGCAAGCCATTATAAAATACCTAACTGCTATGGCAATAATGAGATTTTTTACTTAATAATTTTCATGCTTTTCTGATTTTATAAGCATCTTAATATTTTTATTTCAAAATTGATATTAATAATATTTATTTCCGATACTTATTCATATATTTGCTATATAAATGATGCCATTTTAAGGGTTTTAGTAAACAAAAATAATATTTAAAAAAGTCTTTTTCAAGATTTTGAATTTGCTACTATTATTTAATTTCAGATATTGATAATAATAATATTTAACCCTCTAAAAGCTACATGGTTACAGGGTATACATGTATTTAATATTTTCAAAAAAATATTGTGGCTTTATTAAGGCCATATTAAAGCTTTTAGCAAACAAAAAAATGATAAAAAATTTTTTCAAGTTTTAAATTTGCAATTTCAATTTTGTTTTGAATTTTGATGATGATAATTTTTATTTCCCCCCCCCCCCAAAAAAAAAAAAAAAAAGAAAAAGATTCATTTTTATATGCATATATTGAAAGCAAGAAAACAAATTGCAGCCAAAGTTTATACATGTTGTTTCCCTTTAGGCATATCGAAGCTCCAGTTTCACAATCAGTCATTAACTGAGATTTTCCTTCACTTACATCTGGCAAATTTTGATAAACTTTTATCATATTACAAACAAAAAAGTTTGACAAGCTATGGCACTAGCTTTTTTTAATGTGGTTTTGCAGCCATTTTTGCTGTTCAGTTATAGCTGAGACGAAGTAAATTCAGTGAATTAGGATTCCCCTCCAGCAAGTTCTTTTTTGTGATTTCAAATAACTCCCAGGAAAATGAGCAAACATACTCGAGTTAATGATATGGGCATCTCCTATCAATGTTGATGCTTTATAACAAAGTTTCATGAAATAATGCTTCATAGTTTTGTATAATTTGCAAAGACAAGAATTTTGGACTGACGGTTGGAAACTCGAATTTAATATTCTTCCTATTGCTTCGAAAGGCAGAGGATAAAAACACTTTTAAGATACAAAGCACAGAGATTATTTAACCATTAAACTGTCTAGAAATGTTTATAGCTATAACTTCATTGCAGTGCAAAGCAAACTGAATATTGCGCATTATGGTTAGTTTGTTTTGCACGGCAATGGAAGCTATAGCACTATAAACGCTATTTCTAGACAGTTCAATGGTTATATATACATTTCACATTTTTTGAAAATCTTATTTTTGTTTTTTAATCCTGATATAAATTTAAAACACTGTTGTGTGTGACATGCTATTCCAATTGCTGGAATAGCCAATCAATGACGTCACAGGTATAGGCATAAACAAGAGATGAGTGACGTCACATTAGCAAATGTAATTATAGTCCCATAACTTCATTTGGTCTCAAAGAGCGTTTAATACAATCAAACATCATAAATGTAAAATATTTTACAATAAACAGAATGTTACATTCATTGAATTATTTAAACTTATTGAATAAAACGTTTATGCAACTCTCACATTAGGCTTGTGGCATAAAATTTATTCAATATTACATAATCACTCATGTACATACAGCTTATGGTTGGTTGTAAAATTACACTGAATTTGACTACATTGGAAGTACCACCTAATTTTAAGCAGCATTTTAAATACCGTAAAAACCCATGTAATTTGCGCACCTGTGTAATTTACACAGGTGATTTTCAGGCTAAATTTCTGTACTAACATATATAGCCATAATCTGGTTAAAATAAAACATTTGGATGTAACAGTTTAAAAAATAATTCAGATTAACAAAAGATTTTAGAAATACATTTAGAAACAAAAGATTGACTTTAAATTTTCGTAACCACTCATGACAAATCAAATTTTCATAACCGCTCATCAAATAAAATTTTTGAACTGCTCATCAAATAAAATTTTCCTTATCAACTACAGTAATTAGGCATATTTCCATATGATAAACAAATATATGAATATATTTTTGTGAAGAAATTGTAGGAAGCATTTTTTCCCCAATATAGCCTCTTGTCACTATATTCGGCACAAACTATTAAAAAGGCAATCTTGCACAAGTTCATATGATAAAAAAATTAATATGAAAATTTTTGTGACAGAATTGTAGAAAGCATCTCTTTTCCCCAAATATAGCCTCTTGTCACTATATTTGGCACAAAATATTGAAATGACAATCTTGCGATTTTTGACGGGCAGTAAGAAGCTGTGCCAATACCGGAGAGGAGCTAATGGATTTGAAAGGAAGTCCGTTATTTCCGCGGAAAATGACAGGTTTCCTACGAAGTTGTACAAATTGCTAACATTTTCTTCTCAATAATTAACTGATAATAACTGGGTTTATGTACGGATTGTAACAGAAAATGAAGGGTATATTATCTGTAAATCATATCGAAAAACAAGAACATATGACAAGCGTAATCCTAATATATACCTAGTATAGTATGAAGTCGTCAAGATGCATTAATATGTCATAATTAAGATTTAATATCGCATTAAAAACAAAACATCAAAATCTTGAAATAAGTATCTTTTAATAAAATAAAAAGGTTTTTTTTTTTTTTTTTTTTTTTTTTTTTTTTTTTTTTTTTTTTTTAAAAAGAAGTTTTTGTAATTGTATTCATTATTATGTTGTTGCTTTTGATTTTAAATCTGAAAAAATCTCACTAGTTTTCATGAGCTATCTTTAAATAAAATTCATTTTTTTAATTATATTTTAAGTCATTTTTTAATTTTCATTTTATTTTGTTTTAGATAAAAAAATTTTGTATATATGTGTTCTGGACCCAGTTTCACAATCATTCCTTAACTAAGATTTTCCTCAACTGATATTGGCATATTTTGACATTTATTTTATGCCAGTCTGCAAATAAAAAGTATCGAATAAAGATGTAATAAGCTTAGAGTTATCTTCAAAATTACACCTTAAATTCATGAACATCTTGAAAAAAAAAATTATTTAGATTTCAAATTTGCTAGATTTAAGTAGCCTACAGACAATAGATGAAATATATATATGTATTTAAAATTCATTTTCATTCATTTTGAGGTTTCAAATTTACACTTGAAAAATTGCCAGTTCATAAACCCCCCACCACCCTCACACACATATTACCTTAACTTCCCAAAGGACATTGGTTTTCTTTGGGTACTCTGGTTTCCTCCACCATTCTTGAAATGAAAACCTCAATATAAGTTGGAGAATCTTAACTGGGATGTAAAATACCATTACTTCTTATACCAGTAAAACCAGTATGAATTGCCACACCAGTATGGCGATCAGGGATTTATCAGGGTCTTTTGGGAAAAGGTCCATATTAAAAGTTGGGAAAAACTATCAACTGTTTGCTTATTTTGGAAAAACTTCAATACCATTGTTGATGCCATTAATGATTAAATCTTATGCTTGATGCCATTAATGATTAAATCTAATGCTGAAGGTGCTCAACAATGTCCTGGACATCAAGATTAGCAACAGATTTTACAAAATCTTCAAAACTACACAAAATTTACTTTCATTTTCGTTTAAAACAACACAATTTTCTAATTGGGAATTTTCTCAGCTGATTTTGGGAAAAAATCAATGTTTTTACTATTGGGAATGGGGCCGAATTTCGGTCCTAAAATTTTTAGGCCCTTGATAAATCCCTGGCGATATGGGTAGCATGCATCAAGTTTCTGGCGGTACTAAATTTTGTGTCATAGTCAAATTACTCAGTACTAACCAAAGTGTTATTTAGTCACTTTCTTGTTCATTTTAGTCATGTTGTTTCAATATTCTTTACAGAATTTATTTGTTTTGTTTCGTTAACCTATTAAGGCTTGATTTTTCTAGTAACTGAAATTAAAGGTTGATAATAAAGTATTTTTTCATATTTTGTTTAAACTGAAATCACTTATTCTTATAACTTTTTACTGGTATTCATAAAAAATAATACCGCAATACCTATTCAGTACATACTAAAATACACTTAACAAAGTTAGCAATATATACATATTATATATACAGTGTGTATGTACAGCCCTCAGTATCAGGTCGAGTCCTTTTTTCGTAGTCGTATCACTACGAGTCGCGCAAATAGTGATACAGCTACGAAAAAAGGACGAGACCTGATACAAAGGGTTGTACATACATACTGTGTATATGATATTTTTATCTAACATTTCCTATTAGGTCATTAAAATAATAAAAAACTCAATACTTTATGTAAAAAATATATTTTTACCACAGAAAACCACTGAACTATGTTATGACATGTTTTGTAGTAATGACGTCATTGTTTACATTTGACAAATCGGAGATTCCCCAATGACGTCACAATGAGAAGTGCACGTGTACTTTACCGCCAAAGTTGTATCACCACACTGTGGTGATACAAGATTCTGTATCACGCGTGTTCGATAAAACTTGTATTTCATCAAATACAGACAGAAAAACTAGTCTAATGTCAGATAAGTTACAATACATCCCTACTCCACACTACTCCTAGGTTATATCCCTACTACACTTTCTCTTCCTCATCTAAGACAAAAACAATTTATTTTCTATTTCTTATACAAAAATCACACATCAATGTTCTGTAAGCCTACTGGCACAGTTGAGATATATTCAAGTTTTTTCATCTTTTTTTTAAATGGTGGGGGGGGGATACATAAATTTTGATTTTATAGAGCTGTTAAATCTAGAATAATAGATTGGATAGGAATGAGTGTATTAAAGTGAAAAATGTACTCAATTAACGTTTTCCCTTGTGGAATAATTTGTTACAGTATTTTTCTTGTAAATTATATATAGAAAAAGAACGCAACCAAGAAAAAATACTGTATTAAAAGTGTTTTATAGGATGTAACACCTATTTTGATTGGCTGTTTGAATGAATTGATGTAGTGAGATGGCCTGTATCACTAATTCCGATTGGATGGTTGAATGACTTAATGTATTTAGATGGGATGTCATGCTGATTTTGATTGGATGGTTGAATGGATTGATCAATTTCACTTGAAATTGATTTATATAGAAGGAGAATTTGATCAATTTTTACCATAGAGCAAGAAAATGGTGAGCAGATTAATGTGCTAGGTGGTTGAATTAATCATTATTCATGCCATGTTAAACCTTTCCATAGCTTTGCGAGGAAGTCATCTGATGCTTCCAGATAATTTACACACACACACTCATCACAATTTGCTATCTGTTCATTTAGGATGGTTTTTTTTTAAATCGGTGGAGAGGAGTGTAACAGAAAACCTGTTTGAATGACCTGTTCACAAATGATACAAAAGTCAGTTTAATATTTTCATAACATTTTATGGTTCTTAATTTTCCATTCCAGATTTTATTAATAATCAAAAACAAACATACTTATCCATCTCCGAATCACAATCCAGAAGCAAAGCAAAAACTTTGGAACTGACAAGTTAGGTTAGACACGTGAACTTCCACCAGGGAAGTGAGGCCGGGTGCTCCGGAAGGGTAAGCACCTCCTGTTTAGCTAGCTACACCCGCCACGTGTGTAATCAAAATTGTGTGAAAGGAACATGGAACTATGAGACGTCAAATATATCCAAGGCAATCCTGGACACAGAGACATCAAACTTATCAACAATACTGTGATGACGGCCATAAAACTTTTTGAGGGCCTTGATAAGCCTAGGCTTGCAATATCCCTGAGTCAACAATTTATTTGCAAGCAGCCTACTTCGTTGTACAAAGTCCCCGTAGTGGGAACAAGCTCTACCATAGCGTATTAATTGGGAAACAAATACACCATAAGCAGGAGAAGCAGGTATATTGCTGCATAAAAAAGGAAAGTTGACAATAGAAAAATTGAAGTCATCACGTTTGTCATAAAGTTTCAAATGTAGCCTTTCCTGTGCGTCATATTTCAGGTATAAGTCTAAATATGAAGCAGAACTTGAGGAATCAGTCGTGTCTTTTATTTCAAGCTCACTAGGATAGATGACATTTACATAGTCTCCAAATTTAGGATTGTTAAGAGACAGAACGTCATCTATATATCTGTATGTTGAGTTGAATGATTTGGCGACAGTTTTTTCTCCAGATTTAACAAGATTCTGCATAAATTCTGCCTCGTAAGAATAAAGAAACAAATCAGCAAGCAATGGTGCACAGTTTGTACCCATTGGTATACCGATTGTTTGCTGAAAAACTATATTACCAAACACAACAAATATGTTATCTATCAAAAACTCCAACATTTTGTTGATGGTATCTTCAGTATATTTTTGTTTGGAATCCGTATGGTGCTTGACAAAATAACCAGAATCCCTATTCAGCACCAGATATTTGTATCTAGGCTTACCGTTTTTGTAGAAGAAAGACAAGTGAATAATTTCTTTAAGACGTTCTTTCAATTTAGAATGAGGGATTGTGGTGTAAAGTGTAGAAAAATCAAATGTTTTTATACTTTTTACATGAGATAAAGTATTAGAAGCAAGATGTTCAAGTAATTCTTTAGAATTTTTGAGAATCCACATTGGTTGATTCCAGATGTAGAATATACTTTTTCTGAATAAGACTGAAGACCATCTTTGACGATTGTCAAAATTTGTGTTAGAGTTACCGATAAAGATTTAGTAGTACATTTAGATGAGCCTGCTATATATCTTTCTTGTATGGATTTTTATGGAGTTTAGGAATCCAATACAAGTAAGGAAGATCAAGATCTTCCTCTTTAAGATTGATACCAAAAGACTCGAGAACTCCCCTATGGTTGGAAAGAACTTCATCTTTGGTAAAATTAGTTCTAGTATATGCAGGGTTATTTGATATACTATCTAAACCAAGCTCCTTAATAAGACATTCAAGGTAGAACCTCTTACAAACGAGAATAATGTTGTTGGAAGCCTTATCAGCTGGGACAACAACATATTTGTTGTGTATGTCTGTTAGAATTGCCTTGATTTCTGGATCCTTGAGTACTGAAGAAGGTTTAGTACTCATAGACCCTTTAAGTTTGGCAATCCTAGTTTTAACGAAGGATCTCACAACCTTTATCCAGTCGGATAAGGTATCAAGCTCAACATCTTCTAATTTAGCCCACGTCTGGCGTACTCTTCAACAGAATCCATGATAAGTCGGAAATTCTGTCCCCAAGTAAAAGGTTGAGCTTCTCTATATTTAGGACCTTTTGAAAGTAAAAGTCTTAATTTGGTGTTCTCAATTATATTGAGATCACCAGTTATTACATGTCCAGCCGGTCCATAAATATAGGGAGAAGACGAGCAAGAGCAAGTAGGTGGAGTAAAATTATGGAAGTTTAAACACTGCAATGTTTGTTTATAATTAAATATTTTGGATGCAATAGGTTTATTATAGGAGTAGGAAACTAGAGGTGGAGAATTAATTTTGAAATAAGCAGGAATTTTAGATTGGACTTGTTTATTTTGAAGAATATTGGAAATGTTTATAGCATCTATTCCTTTGTTAGCATAGTGTAACTTAAGATATTGGCGTTGACCATCGTTATCAATATCGTTTTCCCGAGCAGGTTTAAATAATCTGTTAAAAGCAATATCCATGATGATAGCAGTAAGCTTATATTCTGGTGTATTGAAATCTATAGTAGTTTTAGATTTTAGATATAATAAATAGAATTTTATTATTCCTGAAAAATAAATGAATAGATAAATCTGAAACTTTTTTATTGTGTGCATTTTTCAATATTTTTGCAAGAAGTTTTATATGAACACCTGAATAAAATTTGGCATTCATACTCCCCCCCTTGAGCTACAATTTAAAGCCAAATATCTTACCATCCATGGTATTATTGGAGATATGCATCTAATTGGTCACCAATGAAACTTTCAATACACCCATTGCTATTTGGTTTTGTATAAACTGATTAAAAAAATCAACTGATAGAACAATGAATGTAGAATACATCATAAAAACATGTAAAAATACACACATAAATATATGTGAAAAATACACATATTGTACATGTAAAAATACACATAAAGTACATGTAAAAATAAACATTACAATATATGTAAAAAAATTAACTCAAAATGGATTTATTGCAATGCACCTTGGTAAATGTTATGAATTTTTAGAGTTCCTCAAAATAAAATAGAACCAGATAAAAATTCTTTAAAAAAAATGGATTAAAAACGGTTCATTGAATTTGATTTACCCAATTAAGTGTTTTTTTATGATATGTATTTATTTTTCGGGGAGAACTAATTTGTCGCTTATTTTGCAGTCTTTTGTTTTGTGCGTAGGCATGTATGCAAAAAAAATTTCAATCTTGGCTGCTGAGTGACTGAAATAGGGATAGCTAGTGACTAAAAAGCTGCTGAGAAACGTCAGCTGCTGAAAATCTGTTACGATTAAGCTTATGTGTCGCTAAGATGAGTTGCAGAGTCAGCACTTATTCATTAGCTTAAAGCGTTAAACTATCAACATAATTATCTATACTGTATATGTACTTTTGTTCTCAAAAAACATATAAAAATGAACCACTGCTGTAGCTCAGTTGGTAGAGTGCTCGCTCCATAAGTGGGAGGTTGTGCGTTCAAACCATGACCAGGTCTGACCCAAGACTTGAAAGTGGGTAGTGACTGTTCTTTTGCCAAGCACTCAGCATTACGATTGAAAGTTATGGTTTTTTCGGATTGTAATTTAAAGGAGGTCCCATGACATGGTAGATCTGGTACAATAAAGAACCCTGCTTTATAATGCCATCAGCGCAAAGCACAGGCAAAATTTCTGCACTTTTGCCTATAGCTGAGAATGTCTCGATATAAGTGAAATATTCTTGACTTGGATGTTAAACACCATTACTCAACTCAACTAATTAAACATGCAGTAGTATTTGATGTTATAGACCTGTCAAAATTTTAACATAGCTCAAAGACATTTTGAAACTTGGGTACCATATGGCTTAGATATGAAAAGCCATGAGAGATAGATAGCAGCTGCCAATAAGCTGTCGCGATGTGTGATCAAGGCAAAATTGACACTTTTAAATGAAATTTTGGCTATTCCAACATTAATCAAATAAATAAAAAGAGATTTATATTAATAAATATAATTTATTTAACTGTCAAATCGTCCATTTTACAACATATAGAGTTATATAACAGACTGACATGATTGTTAGACTAGCCCGGATGTAAACAAATATTTCGCATAGGCGATCCAAGTTACTTTATCTTTATTATCACTATTTTATTTTCGACTTTTGAGTAAATGTAGAATTTTTTATAATGTTTTCTATCATATCAATTGAAAATTGCGGCCAAGTGGCAAACCATTATCGGGGTTTCGGATTTTGAGATCACCTGACTGCAAACGATGCCTTAATGCATCACCCGGCATTTCCCTGGTGATGCCACAATGCATCATCCGGCATCTCCTTGGTAATGCATCATCCAGTTCGAAAGGGTTGACAAGGGGCCAGTTTGGCACAAGTATTTGTTAGCTATGTGTTAAATTTTTGACAGGTCTGTACATGTACTTTTATCTGATTTAAACAAATGTACTTAGCACCGGTATTTGGTGTTTGAAAAATGTTATCTATGGTGATTTGAATTTGAATGAAAAAAATCAACTGGATTGATATTGAATCTATAAGAATCTAATGTACTTTCACACACTAATGCGTTATTGAATATTTAAAAATTCAGTCACTGAATCAGTCTGAGCTTGTGACATGACGTGCATGCACACGATCATGCAATAAAATAGACTCTTTTTATTAGTACCCAAACAAAAAAAAAGACCATTCAAAAACTTACGCTATTATATTGGTCTATTTAGACATACTTCAAAGGAAAAAATATTCATTTGAAATCGGGAAAAGATTAATGATTAGTATGATACAATTTTTTTTCATGTATTTTTCCAAGCAGGTACACAGAAAAATCGTTAGTAACTGATTAACTTCTTATTGTTTACATTGTATAATGAAAGCTTTATCAGTTTAAACACGGCCGCAAAATGAAAGAGGATTAGCGATGACAATGAATTTATTCACTGGAATGTTTTTATGCCTTGCCATTTTTATGGTTTTTGTCTATTTTCCAAATCCTCGTTTGTGATTTTTTAATCTTTTGGGATAGAAAAAAATTTGATATCAAAAAAATGTATTCCTCAGATGAAAATGAATTATTTCTATGGATGATCATAAAAATGTTTGTTTAATAAGATATTCTGATTGAGATATCAAACATTCCGAAAACCCAGATTAAAAGATGGCTGGTTTTTACAAGTTTTATTTGAAAAAAATCAAAGTAACTTGAAATAAGATAAAGAAAAAACTTAAAAAAAAAGAAGAAGGGGGATTTGAATAATTTAAAATCAGATTATCAAATAAAGCAAGTGTTTATACCCTGATAATGTTTTATTAATAAGAATTGAATATTTTCAAGATATAAGATGAACTGATATCACCAATTTTAATATGGCTGATGGTGTGACATTGAGATTGCACAGAGACAAAGTTCTATGTCAGAACGTTTTATTCTAATTTCAGCATAGGCCAAATGCAGATTACTAGGTCAAACCTTTCAAAACTTTAATTTACTTTTCTATATTTCCTAGGAAAAATTCCAAAATAATACGAAAATTTTAGTTACAGACAGTATACGCATTCTCTGTTTTACACTGTTAACAATGGTGCACCAGGCAGTGTTGGGATCTATGGAAAGAAAGAATGATCTCGCAAGATCCTGTTTCATTCAAGTTTCAATATGGCAACATATTGTGGGAAAATTCACATGAATTTGACACACATTTTTCAAAGCACCAGATATATGTATTGTTGTGTTGGATTAATGGACTTTTTGTAATTTGATTGATTTAAGAATTATATACACACATTGTCCATTGTGAAAGCTCTGCTTTCGCAGCCTTCAGCCTCAAAAAAGCTGCACTTTCTATTATAACTTTTGAAGGTAATTCCCTGTAGAAGAATGGATTAGAGGAGTAATGGTTTTTTACAACCTGGATAAGAAACTTTTATTTGTATTTAGGTGGTCAGTTCTGGCATGGTGGGGAAAACCAGAGTGCCTGAAGAACACCCACTGACCTCCCATAAAACGAACTGACAAACTTTTTCATCCTTGGATATGCCAGTTCAGGATTCAATCCTTGGCAGTAAGAGGCACTGTGATCTTGTTAGTGCATACTTTAGACCAGCACTCAGCCACAGAGTTGACTAATGGTGTTTAACGTCCCAGTCAAGAGTATTTCACTTATATTTAGATGTCACCAGTTATAGGTAAAGGTGCAGAAATTTTGCCTGTGCATTGGGCTGATGGCCTTTATACAACCTAGTTTTAATTGTATCATGCCAGCTGTGATACAGGACCTCTTTTATTTTAAGTTTCCATTTGAATGAACCGTGACTTTTATTTCATAATTTAGACTCTGGCCTCTCACATAAGAAGTGAGCACCCTACCAACTGTCATAGTGGAACAAAACTTGTAAGAACATTACAGGCTACTGTAGGTCAAAACTACCCACACACTTCTACCAGGATGTGCAACTTGTATAATTGTAATATAACATTTTCAATATTTCTGTTTCCTTAACTTTGAAACGTGATGTAACGTATATTTGTATCAATCCACTGAAATAATAAAAAAAATCAGAAAGGAATACAATTCTGATTAAACCAACCCACACAGTATGTTCTCCATGATCTATTTGCTTTCTAATATCAGAGTCACTGTATCTGTGACAGTGAATTTCAGAGAAAATCTGTGTTGAGTTGAGTATTGTTTAACACCCCAGTCAAAAATATTCCATTTATATTGACATGTCACCAGCTATAGACGAAGGTGCAGAAATTTTGCCTGTTAGTTGCACTGATGGTATTATACATCAGGGTTCTTTATTGTGCCATGCCTTCCGTGACTGGGGACCTCCTTTTTTAAATTCCCATCTGTAAGAACTGTGACTTTTTTTTCGTAATGCAGATTGCTTGGAGAATAAGAACAGTCACTACCAACTTTCCAGTCTTGGGTCAGACCCTTTTGGGATTTTAACCCACGACCTTCGACTTATGGAGCGAGCACTCTACCACTTGAGCTACAGCAGTGGTTCATAGGAAATCTGAAAAATTATAACAAACACAGTTATTCTGATAGTAACTTGCTTTAACTTCATTAGCTCTCATTTACTGATAACAGGACCTGTCACTGCCAGCCTTGGTTCAAATACAACTTGGGCAAATCTAAGTGTTAGAAAGTTTGTCAGTTCACTTATGAAAATGTCAGTGGTTTTATTTGGACACTCCTGTTTCCTCCACCATCCCTCAACTGCCTGAACCTCAATATAAGTGAACAAATCTTTGCATTTACTGATAACAGGACCTTTCACCTTCAGACTAAGTTCAAATTCATCTTAAGAAGATCCCAGAAATTTGTCAGTTGGCTTGTCAAAAGTTGGTAGCTTATCTGGGCACTCCAGTTTCCTCCACCATCCCAGAACTGACTGAACCTCAATATAAGTGAAAGAATCTTGACTAGAGTGTAAAACACCATTACTCTACTCAACTCAAAATAGACAAATAGCATTAACATTACAAACTACTGTAGGTCAAAACTACCCACACACTTCTACCAGGATGTACAACTTGTATCTTATATCACATTTTTAATATTGCTGTTTCCATAACTTTGAAACGTGATGTATATCTGTATCCACTGTAATAAATCAAAAATCTGAAAGAAATATAATTCTGATTAAACCAACCCACACAATATGTACTGGTACTTCATGATCTGTTTGCTTTCTATTATCAGAACCATTGTTTTTGTGACAGTGAATTGTGCTTTATTTTCACAGAAAAGCCTATAAATGATCACACAGTGACACTGATAAACCATTGTAAAGTTTTGTAAAAATGTGACTACAATCTGGAATGTAGAAAAATGGGGTTTTAGTATTAATGAGCATAGTTTAGTAACTTGCTTCAACTTCATTAGCCTGCATTAACTGATAACAGAGCCTTAATCGCAAGCCTTGGTTCAAATTCAACTTGGAAAGATCCTAGAAAGTTTGTCAATTGGCTTGTCAAAAGTTGGTAGTTTATCTGGGCACTCCAGTTTCCTCCACCACTCCAGAACTGTCTGAACCTCAATATAAGTGAACAAATCTTTGCATTTACTGATAACAGGACCTTTCACTGCCTACGTTCAAATGCAACATGAACAGAACCTAGTGTGAGAAAGTTTGTCAGTTCCCTTGCTACAGGTTGGTGGTTTATCTAGGCACTCGAATTTCCTCCACCATTCCAGAACTGGTTGAACTTCAATATAATTTAAAGAAATCTTGACTGGGGTGTCAAACGCCTGTACTACACTCCACTCCACTCAGGATAGAAAAGAGCAAGAACATTACAAGCTCAGGGTTCGTACAGGCCTGGAAAAGTCCTTAAATTTTGAGGTTTGCCCTTAAAAGACCCTAAAACAAGTCTGACCCTAAAAAAGCCCTTGAATTTATCCTGAAGGCCCTAAAAAGCCCTTGAATTTGGCCAGTTGGGTGTCTGTTTTTCGATATTGAGTAGTTGCAAATAGACTGGTATAAATAAACAAATAAATTAATAAGTAACGTTGAAATGGGCAATTTAAAGGTACCTGGCTCAACCGAACGAACAATGTCAAACTCCACTTCAAGTGTCGTTACTATGGACACGTAAGTAATTGTTTTATTGATTGAATTGCCTTTACACCAATATGTTTTTGCTAAAATTGTCCTTCTAATTAGCCCTTAAATTTGCAAATAAGACCCTGAAAAGACCCTAAAAAGTCCTTAAATTTGGAGTCCAAATGTCTGTACGAACCCTGCAAGCTACTGTAGGTCAAATCTACCCACACACTTCTACCAGGATGTACAACTTGTATCTTAAATATTTCTGTTACCATAACTTTGAAACATGATGTATATTTGTATCAATTCACTGAAATAATAAAACAAAAATCGGAAAGGAATACAATTCTGATGAAACTAACCCACACAATATGTACTCCATAATCTTAATCTTGCTTGTTTAAGTTTGTTTGAATTTCAGATATGAGGTTGCCATATAAACGCTCAAAAATTACAAAATAAAGAAAAGTAAATGGGGATTTTTTTCTTTTTTTATCCCTTGCCTTTTGAATAAAAAGGGGGATATTAAATTGGAATGTTCTATTCTTTTATCCCTCTGTCTGTCCAGACACATCTTGTGCAGACTCTCCAAAACTATGAAGCACTATTTTCTGAAACTTGGTGCAAGGCATCAACATTGATAGGATATGCGCATATCATTAAACCGAGTTGCTACACTCATTTTCCTGGGAGTTATGGCACATAATTTAAATAAAGAGCAACTATGGGCAGGGGATTCTAATTCACCCAAATTGCTTGTTCCAACAAAAATTCATGAGATTATCAAGACATAAAAATATGATGTTGTGTGTGCTAGAGGAAGAGGTGAATCAGTGCAAACTTCTCGGATTTGCTTGCTCCACTTTGCAGCACTACAGTAGCTCAATTGCTAGAGTGCTTGCTCTGTAAATTGGAGGTTGTGGTTTTGAACCCGACCAGTTCTGACACAAGATTTGAAAGTGGGTAGTGACCAAGAACTCGGCATTATGAAATGAAAGTGAAGATACTTTCAGATGGGAACTTAAAATGTGTCACAGCAGGCATGACACAATTAAGAACCCTGTTGTATAATGCCATCAGCTTAATGCAAAGGCAAAATTTCTGCACCTTTGCCTATACCTGGCAACATCTCAATATAAGTGAAATATTCTTGACTAGGATGTTAAACACCATTACTCAACTCAACTCAACTTGTATTATATATACCAATATATCATGTTGTATGTTTCTATTTTCAGACCTTCTCTTCGGGAACTGTCAACAGTCCAATACCATTAAAGATTATTACCAGTATCAGCTAAGCCGAAAAGCTCTGGAATCGCTAGAAAAGCATATTCGCCGACTAATAAAGGGAGATTACTCTTGGAGAGATGCCTACACACAGTGTGTTCTACAAAATGCTTTATTAGTTTATCGTCAACAAAAATCCTTTGAAATTGATATCTGTCATGATTTAAAAATTACGGACGATTCTTGGACAGAAGGAGTTAATCAAGATCTCTCAGAAGTTTTGGAAAAGGTATTGCAGGGTTATTACGCTCCAGAGGAAAACCCGTCTATAGAAGAAAGTAACTTAGGTATTTCCGATTCAAACAAACGAGACGAAATCATTCATGTACATAAATATTTTGATAAGTCTATGGAACCGCACAGTAAAAGACAATATGGCGGCGCAGGGTCAGACGCCATGTTGGATGACCAAAACTATCTTCACTACCTCCCAGACTATTACTCTCCTTATCGAAAAAGAACAAAGTCGCTCGATGACATAAGCCTGGAAGATATTCAAATGCTGCAATACTATCTCCAGAATCTCAGAAATTCCCCAGATCAGAATGTGGTCCCTGACTGGGATTTGAATTACAACGTTCCCTACATGCCCTTAGCGGATTCCGAGTTTGAGCGCCAGGCTTCTGAAAACAGTAACTACATACCATCAGATAACAATATGTGGATTGATTTAGCACCAAGTGAGGAGAAAACGGGTGAAAACAATCTAGTCTGGACAGAAGGTAAGGATTTATGGAAAAGCTAACCAGACCACGATTTTTGTAAACTGTGACCTGAAACCCTGTATATTAGGTTATTCTTGTTGCACAACTGTAAATCAGGGGAAATTTTCACATGGTCTTATTTTCACATTTTTTGCAGGAGTAATAATATGTGAAAATAAAACTTGCATGAATATTTAATTTTGATAAAATTAACTAGCATTTGCAATGACCATTTTCGGAAGATAGAAAAATAAAACAATGCAAACCCATGTACAGTCCAACCTGCCTTAAAGGTCACCTCTATATAACGACCACCTGCTGATAACGGCCAGTAGAACTGTATCCCAATTGTTCTTTATTCATATTATTTCAACCTGTATATAAAGGCCACTTTTACTGGTTCCCTTGGGTGGCCTTTATAGACAGGTTTGACTGTATATTAAAATGATCTCCAAATTTAGAAATTTTCACATTTAAATTGTAATCCTTGGAGTTTAGATAACTTTATTTTCTAGTTGATACATTCTGTATAAACCAAAATTAGATGCATTCTTTCTGATGGTCATATTTAGTTTAATGCACAATGTTGAATAGCAAAGTTAGATTTACAAACATAGCGTTGATGTCTATGTAAATCATTTATGAAGCCATTAAAATGGAAAAAAAAGCAGAATGTTGAATAGCAAAGTCAGATTTACAAAAATAGCGTTGATGTCTATGTAAATCATATATGAAGCCATTATAATGGAAGAAAAAAACAGAATGTTGAATAGCAAAGTTAGATTTACAAACATAGCGTTGATGTCTATGTAAAAAAGCAGAATTTTGAATAGCAAAGTCAGATTTACAAACATAGCGTTGATGCACCTTTTTTTCCCAATTTGAGAGGCTGGTTTGTTGTTTAGGTTGTCAAACAATGTTTCTATGTAAATCATATATGAAGCCATTATAATGAAGGAAATAAAACAGAATTTTGAATAGCAAAGTTAGATTTTACAAACATGGCCTCGATGTCTATGTTACTCATACATGAAGTCAAAAATTGACATTATAATGGAAGGAAAAAAATAGATATGTTTCTCCATGTAGGAAAGGGAAATCTCAGCCTAGGGATTTAAGATTTTTGTCAACCAAAAACTGACATTGAAATGGAAGGAAAAAATATATATGTTTCTCCATGTAGGAAAAGGAAATCTCAGCCTAGGGGTTGAACATTTCTGTCAACCAAAAACTGACATTGAAATGGAAGGAAAAAAATAGATATGTTTCTCCATGTAGGAAAGGGAAATCTCAGCCTAGGTGATGAATATTTTTGTCATTGGACATGGCAAGTATCCTACTTGGATATTTATCATGGAGTCTTATAATCTCAAACATTGGAAGTTGGAATAAATGAACATTTTAAACTATGGTAGATTTAAGCTGGAAGGAAGTCCACAAATTGATGACTAAAAAAAAAATAAACCTCATTTTATTGCCATCATTTAAAAGGTTTTAAATAATATTTTCCATTAAAAGAAGTCATTATTATCTTTTATCCATGAAATCACCTTTTCACATATAATCCTTTATCCGTTAAATTCTCTTTTTCATATTTCAGGTGAGGAAAATAAAGATTCTGTTGATGTGTCTGATTCATTGACTCCGGAATACGCAAATCTTCTGGGAAAACTTATGCAAGGTGATTTATTGAATGTGATTTTCTTTCTCGTGTTTTATTTCATGGATTTCTCGATTTGATTACGCTATTAGTTAGGTATAATATACTTAACACTTTCACATTGACATTTGAAATTATCCGAGATTAATTATTGAGTTATCTCCCCTTTAGGGAATTGATTCAGTCGTAATTACAAGCGAGTCACACTATTTTCAGTCTGGGTCTTCCGATATTCTGTGTACTCTGTGTCATCTTCTTTCCCAATTACTACAATTAAATTGTACCACACTACAAGGTCAAGAAATTGCTGATGTGATGTAAAGCAGTATTCAATTATCTTTTTATGAAGATGACAATATGAAGCAGGGTTTGTACAGGCCTGAAAAAGTCCTTAAATTTTGAGGTTTGCCCTAAAAAGACCCTAAAAACAAGTCTGACCCTAAAAAGCCCTTGAATTTATCCTGAAGGCCCTAAAAAGCCCTTGAATTTTGCCAATTAGGTGTTGATATTAAGTGGTTGTAAATGGACTGATCAATAAAAAAAAAATTAGTAAAATTGAAATGAGCAATTAAAAGGTACCTGGCCCTCCTGAACACCCCAAATCAACCCCAACTTCAAGTGCCATTACTATGGACATGTAAGTAAATGTTATTGATTTAATTGTCTTTGCACCAATTTTTTTCTTATAAAATTGTCCCTCTGATTAGGCCTTAAATTTGCAAATGAGACCCTGAAAAGACCCTAAAAAGTCCTTAATGGAGTCCAAATGTCTGTACGAACCCTATGAAGTCAGCTCATAGTCAATATTTCAGCCTTACAGTCTTTATCAAGACACGTGATAATTTAGAAATCTACTACATTGTTCATTCTGAAATGTTCTGATGTTCTGAAATCGTGATGAAAGTGCAATTTTAAGGATCAATGTAGTAGATTTCTAAATTATCTAGTGTCTTGATAAAGGCTGTAAAGCCAAAATATTGACTAAGAGCTGACTTTTTATTGTCATTTTTAAATAATTAAATTTTAATACTATCCAGTGTTGTAAATTTTTTGTATCTATGATCCCATAGACAGAATTTTTTGACGTCATATTAGCTGATGTCATATTGTGCAGAAAATGTTCATGCAAGGCTAGCTACCGGCGGTTGCCATTGGCAATCAGCTGTGTTCCACTTTTAGATTAATGCGCCATTTTTTGTTTTAATGCGCTGGTTTTTTGTTTTATGTGTATAATTTAAAGATTACATGAATGTTATGAATATTGAACTTATTTTTTAATTTAATTATAAGGAATGAATGTAATTTTTTTTCTATCTATGGGGCCAAAGACAAAATTATTTGGTGCACGCGTATGCATAAACCGCTTCGCGGTTTTATGCCGCATGCACCAAATAATTTTGTCTATGATCCCATAGATAGAAAAAAAATTACAATCGTTCCTTAAATGGATTTTCCCCTCCAGAAATAATATTAAGAAATTTATATTTTTTATGCCTTTTATTATTATTATTATACTCCACTTCAAAGAAGATTTATTTTTGTCCTTCCGTCTGTCCGATAGAAACAAAAATTTTCGTAACAATTTTCTCAGCAACACAGTCACTTGAAATTTTATATGCAGTATAAATTTCTGTTCCACAAGTACTGATTCATGTCTGTCAGACATCTACTTTCTGTTTACAGACTTAGTTAATATTTTCGACATTTACAGTCAATGGTTGAAGTTATAAGCAAGGGTTATACTCAGTAAACAGTAGTTCACATATTTCTTATTATCGGCATATTTTCATTTTGTTCCTGTCCATCTAATTCAAAATTTTACTGAGTGTGCTGACTTTTTGAATAAAAATGATAAATATACATTTAAAATTAATAATGATAAAAAACAAACATACTAATTAATGTCCAGAAGCGAAGTATAAACTTTAGAACTGACAAGTTAGGTTAGACACGTGAACTTCTACCAGGGAAGTGAGACCGGGTGCTGTCGAAGGGTAAGCACCTCAGGTTTAGCTAGCTACACCTGCCACGTGTGTAATCAAAATTGTGTGAAAAGAACATGGAATTATGGGATGTCAAATATATCCAGGGCAACCCTGGACACAGAGACATCAAACTTATCAACAATATAATAAATATGAAATTAATGTAAATTATCAAAGTAAAATAATAATAATAAATAAATGTGACTTACTAAATGATTTGTAGTCGGGTTATAAACATAAAAATTAGAGAAACAGTGCTGAAACAAATAACAAAAAATAATTATTTACAAGAAAGTCATTTAATCTTGGTTTTCATTTGACACAAAGACATAAAAATTAAATACAATCTTCGACAGTAAATTCTATCTACCGTGTTGCTATTGACAACGGATCACCATTGACGATGACACATGATACACGTGAAAAGGTGGCATTTAGAAGGGTGATTTAATTTATATTGTCTTGAGATATATCTTTGTGTTAAATTTCCTTTTACGATTCTTTCTGAGGTTTCCGAAGAAGAAAGGATATTTATTTATAAAACATAAGAAGGTCGCACTATTTATTAGTCATGACAAAATAAAAAATGGAAGCTCGCCTTCGAGTTTCCTGTCACCATAAAACAGTAATTGTTAGCAAATTAGGGAAACAAATTTGGTGCTTGGGAAATGTGATGAAGACAATTTCCTTAGAAATGAGATACCCCGAGATTTTATGGGAGGCAGGGGAGAGGCTTGATTAATGAGTACAGTGGAGAAAATTGCTTTTAATGGCTGCATTTCTGCACAATTATTCCGTAGATATTCCCTGGAGAATTGGCTTGAAGGCTCAACAAATGACGGTTAAAATCTGTGATGATTGACAAGACCGTTATCATGGTATCGTTATAGTAATCACAAGCGATATTTATCCACATTTTTCCTCTCCCGTGATTTAGCGTGCTCACTTTAGTTGTTCTTTTTTTATTTTCTCTTCCTCATTTTAGTCTTAAATAAATGGAAAAAATTTAATTGTCACAACAATTAAAATTTTAAAATTTTGATACATGCAGTAAACCTTATTGTTACAGTGTGTTTGTTGCTTGCCACAGGTTGGTGGCTGTCTTCAGGCACTCTGGTTTCCTCAAAAATACTTAAACAGACCAACTCAATATGAGAGAAAGAATCTTGAAAGTGGCATAAAACTTAATTACTCCTATTCTAGTTTAAATCTTATTTTGATAAAATTATCTTGACTTCCTTGATTTTGTTTCAGCTATTTGTACTTTTTCATTTACTCATTCATTTTTATCAACGGTTTTAAGAAAAACTAGAAAAACCGTGAGCCACAAGCTCACAAAAAATACCTCCCGCTCCCCCCACATAAAATTTTTTTAATAGGAGGTGCACATCTACATTATATCACAAAAATTGTGTTTCATGAAAATCCATTGAAGGGTTTAGGAGGAGTTGCGGATAAGAGATAGGTACCCTAGGGTGTAACGGAAGGACGGACGGACACCCCTATCACTATATACCCCCACTTTTTAAGCGGGGTGGGGGGGGGTATAAAGAGGGATATTGAATTCAAACTTCTGTCCATCCACAGGTTGGTGGCTGTCTTCAGGCACTCTGGTTTCCTCAAAAATACTTAAACAGACCAACTCAATATGAGAGAAAGAATCTTGAAAGTGGCATAAAACTTAATTACTCCTATTCTAGTTTAAATCTTATTTTGATAAAATTATCTTGACTTCCTTGATTTTGTTTCAGCTATTTGTACTTTTTCATTTACTCATTCATTTTTATCAACGGTTTTAAGAAAAACTAGAAAAACCGTGAGCCACAAGCTCACAAAAAATACCTCCCGCTCCCCCCACATAAAATTTTTTTAATAGGAGGTGCACATCTACATTATATCACAAAAATTGTGTTTCATGAAAATCCATTGAAGGGTTTAGGAGGAGTTGCGGATAAGAGATAGGTACCCTAGGGTGTAACGGAAGGACGGACGGACACCCCTATCACTATATACCCCCACTTTTTAAGCGGGGTGGGGGGGGGGGTATAAAGAGGGATATTGAATTCAAACTTCTGTCCATCCATCCGTTGGTATCCAGACACTTGTTATTTGCACTAATTCTCCATAACTGTGAAGTACTTATTTATGAAACTTGTTGCAAAGCATCAGCATTAATAGGAGATGCATATTACATTTGTGGGAGTTGGTTTGCTCATTTTCCTGGGAGTTATAGACCTTTGAACAGCAGTTTACTGAATTTACTTGTTTCCTATGCGAATCTTTTTCTCTTTATCACATACACCTTTATAAATCCTTTTTTATTTTATTTAACACTCACAGATAAAATTCAAGCAAAATCGTTAACGGATGAAGAGTTATCTTTCTTGTCCAAGTACGTGAACAAACGACTTCAACAGCTAGGGTACACACCTGAAGAAATCGCTCTAATAGGAAAAGAGACCAACAAAGGTGCGGAAAAGTCAGAAGGTAAAATTGATGCTGGTTATAACTAATTTTTGCATTATTTTGGTATTATTACTTTATTTAACCGCTATTGTATGGTAGCCCTGTTGGTAGAATTCTTGTCTTGTATGTGGGAGATTAGGGTTCTATTTTTGTCCAGGTCTGACAAAAACATGAAAAAAGTTGGGGATTGTTCGTTCACTAAGCACTCTGCATTTAGAGTGAGTGAGTGAGTGAATGGGGTGAGTGAATACCTCTTAACGTTTGTGCGAACGTTTTTGGAAAACGTCAACATCACAGATTCCCGGAATGAAATTATTTCTGCAGGAAAACGTCATCCTATGCGATTCCATATCCATTGGGAATAAATGCTCTGCACAAACGTTAGAGGGTATCATGTGGTACAGTGGCGAACCCTATTATCCAGCATTATTGCAGCTATTTGCTGATAGAAAACACTCTGCATTTAGAAATAAAAGTCATGGGTCTTCCTGTAGATATCTTAAAATCTGATACCCCATTATCACAAAAGGCATGGTATGCTACAGAATCATCACTACACATTTGTGTACTGTAAAGATAAAAATTAGTACACCCCGAAAATTAGTATGTTTACAGCATGTATTTTCCAATTAGATATTTTCTCAAAATTGCATGAAAAAATTATGCTCATTTTCTCAATTGACGGATCGCTGGTCTCGCCCACAATGTTCCGACAAAGACCGCCATCACGGTACCAAAGCAGCATCACGGCAACTAATGATGATTAGTGTCAGTGTGTCATTAAACCGCACAATTCAGGCCGAGTTTTCATTCTTTTTGCGACTAATTCAAGCATGTCGGACCTTTGTCGGAACATTGTGGGCATGACTGGTGATACGTCAGTTCTGATGGCCCTGGAACCATTACCAAAAATTTTGTGACCACCTTGGAAAATGGCTAAAACATCAGCATGCAAGCCCCGTCTGGCTATATATTTTCCTTCACCCTGTTGCATTTTGTCAGTAAAATATGACTAAAGCTAGCCAATATAGTCTGCACCCTACAGATTTAGCTCTATGCGACTTGGTAATCAGATTAATGCATTGATTCATGACCTGTTCTATAAATTTGAAATCAGAGTGACATCTAGTGACAGAACAGAGAATTAAAATATTTCCCATGTGTCAACACTGATCATAAATAAATGGGACATTGACCCTTGTAACTCGCAGGTCAAACCACAACAGAAATGGATAGATTTGTGTGGAGATGGTATTAACTTAAGAAAGAGTATTGGAAATTATGTTGGCATGTTCGTAATCTTGTCATGTCCAAGATTATAGATAAAAATTATACGCTCACATTTTAATATTGTTTTATAATTTTTGTTAATTTTAGGCCAAACAAAAAAAAATGTTTTTCAGGCTTCAATCTCTAAAACCTCTCTGGGGTCGATATTTGCATGATCAGAATCAAATAATATTAAGATTATCAACTTGTATCCAAGTTTTTGGATTCAAATACTCCCTTATTTTATGTTGTTTAATGATTTTAATTTATATTACCGGTAGGTCATTAAAATAAATATATGTTTTTCAGGCTTTAATCTGAAAAAAAAGTGTGGTCCTTATCTGCATAATGATAAAGAATCCATTTCCAAGATATGAACTTGTATCGAAAATTTTTGATTAAATTGCTCCCTCATTTGATTTTGTTTAATAATTTTTATTAATATTAGGTCAACAACAAAAAATATTTTTTTGAGGCTTTAATCTGAAAAAAATGTGTCGTCCTTATCTGCATGATGACAAACAAGTCATATCCAAGATATGAATTTGTATTCAAAATGTTGGATTAAATTACTCCCTCATTTGGTGCTTTTTTAAATTTTTGTTTTTATTAGACCAAACCAAAAATTTGTGTGTTTCACTTTCAGAAAAATAAAACATGGTCTGATAGGTAAAATAAATAGAGGATCTTAGACGAGCGAGGGTTTAATATGAAATTTATTAAACGAGTTTAATAATTAAATATGCCACGAGCCTTGGCGAGTGGTATATTTATTTATTGAACGAGTTTAATAAATTTCATATTAAACCCTCACGAGTCTAAGATTCTTTATATCACATAACTCAAAATACCGAGACACAATGACATCTAAATGTTATTTGATGCCATATGGAAACAGCTGTTCTCAACAGACTGACACAGTTTTCATATGACGTCATTAGGCGCCACCACTACGTAAATGATGTCACTGTTGTGTTCCACATATCATTACATCACAGAATCAAAGAATGTAGCAAACCTTTTGGGAATTTTTTCTTTGATTATACCAATTCCTTCTCCATCTACTTTTACGGTATCCCAAACATCAAATGCAGTCGTTTTGGCCTGACGTAGTAAAAGTTGTAAAAAAAAGTACATGAAGGGCGTCGGAATATTTTCTCACGCTTTAAACCAATCAGAAACGTGAGAACTGATTACGTCACAATCAAGTGATATTACATGGGTACCTGTGTAATACGAAAAATATTACACCGTTTTATTCCATCAATAAACAGGAGAGTTGTGTGATATAACATGATATGATAGGTATAGTAAAACATTTATTGATCCCTACCATTTGTTCAATCAAGATTTGGCGCAATCTTTGTAACCCCCTGCATTGAAGTAAAGCGCGGTATACTGGTATAACCTCATCTATTTGTTCATTCATCCATAGACAACATTTTTCTAGAGTTTATTCAGTTATGCGTAATCTAATTTTTCTGAAGTAATGCACAGGCATGATTAAGAAATTAAGAAATTTCAATTCTAACATGACTTAGATAAAAAGGATTGAAATAAACATTGCAAACTCTTTCTTCGACAGTACATTTTACTATCTGTTTGCAAAAGGTCAATTGAAACAATTCAGCTGTTGAGATTACCCCCATTGAAATAAATGATTTTATGAATGAAAATTACGTCACAGCCATTGTTCACGGAACATGACATGACGTCATAAGATAAGAAAGGGTGTACGTCATTAAAATGGAACAGCGATGTTATACCACAACTGGCTCTCTTCATGTTTCCTTATGTTTCTTTGAAGGAAAAAGCAGGTGATGTTAGAACACTTGTTATAATAACCTGTACACCAGCAATTAATTGGGGTATAGGGGGCATTGGTAAGCTTCACTGACAGTTCTAGTTTTGAAATGGCATCTAAAAGTCACTTTGAGTGTATAGTGCATCAAGTTTGACCTGGCCGTTTGACCTTTAATTTGAATATTCAAAGCGACATATCCATTGTGTAATTTAAGAGCTATATAAATGATATTAATACTGGGTACCAGGTGTTTATGGTTATGCAACATGCTGTCTTACCTAAATTACACAGACTATTGGTCTAATCTAATATTCAAATAAAAGGTCAAACGGCCATGTCAAACTTGATGTACTTTACATAAGTATACTCACTATTGTCATAATTTATTGTTTTTATTGCAGGTGCTGAAAATGAGAAAGGAGGTGATGAATTGACAGATCTTGCTGCATCCCTGGATGAAGCATCAAATCCAAGATCAGCAGACAGCGAGGGAGAAAAAGCGTTGATGTTCGATGAATCTGACATGGCGCCTCAAATGGAGGCTAACAAAAAGACTATTGGTTTTCCTGTAGCTGGTGAACTTTTTGATCCAGGTACGCTCAGTATTTTCCTTGTGATAGAATACTTGGTTTTCACCCGGGAGGACCGGGCTCAATCCAGGGCCCGGGACTATATGAGGGAGTGGACTTCTTTTCAGTATTTTCTCCCTCCTGTGACAGAGGACAGATCGCCAGCAACACCCACAAGGTTCCGAAAAAGTATTGGCATGCTTGAATTACGTGCAAAAAGAATGAAAACACGGTCTGAATTGTTCCTTATATTGACATCACTGACACTAGTACGTCATTAGTTGCAGTGACACTGCTTTGGTACTGTGATGATGGCCAGTGTCAGAACACAAAATGCATGGCCAGCAAAACATCAATTATTAGTACACAACTCACTTGTTTCAAATCATTTTATCTTGAAATGTCAGTTTGTTATGAAATTTTAAATAAAAACGAGCAATAGTCTTTGTTAAAAGTGCACCATGAATTTCAAATTATGATTCAAATCTAAAATTGAACTTTTAAGTGTATCCCTTTTAAAATTCTCGCTTAATGACGACTCTTAGATGACGGAATCGGATTTCTAAATCTAATTCAATCCTTTATGAATCACAGTTAATAATGTTTCCAAATATTGCTTTATTTTCTCCATGTCATTCGATACTTTTGATATTACGACTCAGAATTTTATATGTAAGGAATTCCATAATTTAACATGATTTTGTTTGTAATAGTATATTAGGTTTGGGCAAGCGATTACAAATTGCTTTTTGCTATCTAATACTCTAAATGCAGTGCGATATATCAGTTCACCAAAAATACTGGTATGTTTACACATATGAATTAGTTATTAAAATTATAATGATTTAAATCCAAAGATTATTACTGGTCATAGGGATGCAACTTTTACTATTTTCAGTTAAGAAATTAACATGAAAATTTTATGATTATTTTTATTATCCCCCCGCCACCAGTGGTGAGGGGGGGATATAGTAATACCGCTGTGTGTGTGTGTGTGTGGGTCCGTCCCAATTGGTTTCCGTGCATTTGAAAAAGAACCATACATCCGATTGAGCTGAAACTGTCAGTTGATTTGTTATGGTGGTAGGTGGTGTGGGATTGCTCGACAGCATAATCGTGCATCCAAGATGGCCGCCGTACAAGAAAACTGTACATTCAATTGAGCTGGAACTTGGTCAGTTGATTTATTGTGATAATAAGTGGTATGGGATTGCTTTACAACCTTATAGCATATCCAAGATGGCCGCTGTTACTTTAAATAGCAAAAACCTATAAATGCACATTATAGCCTTATTTATGTGCCAATTTTGTTGATTTTGTGTGTGTTCATAAATAATTTGGTTTCCATGCATTTAAAAGAAAACCAGTCATCCAATTGAGCTGAAACTTGGTCAGTTGACTTATTGTGGTGGTGAGTGGTATGGGACAGCTTGACAGCCTTAAAGCGTAATCAAGATGGCCGCCATTACTAAAAATATCAAAAACCTATAAAAGCACATTACAGCCTTATTTATGTACCAATTTGGTTGAAATTTTAAACATAAAAAATTGAACTCAGGTTATTAAAAACTATGACAGGTTTTTCTATAATGTTTTTAGTTTACCTAATAAAGTGTATCAAAAATGGCCACTGTTACTATAAATAGCAAAAACCTATAAATGGCCATTACGGCCTTGTTTATGTACTGATTTTTGTTGAAATTTTAAAAATAAAAAAAACAAATCGGGGTATTTAACATATTTAACAGATTTTTATGAACATTTTTAGTTTCATTTTTTTATTGAATTCACTGATGTTTACCACTGCGGGGAGATAGTGTTCTCTGAACACCTTGTTCTAATATGACTTGAAAAAAAACCTTTGGAATGGACATTGCTATTTATTTGCAAACATGTTCATAAAAACAATTTGGCTGTTGAGATTAACTTCATTAAAAAAATTGATTTTATAAATGAAAATTATGTCGCAACCATTGTTTGTGACATATAACATGACATCACAATGTGAGTGAGAAATAACAGTCATGGATATATCATTTGTTATATACCACAGCTGGCTTTCTTCATGTTTCAATTGAAGGAAAACACAGGTCATGTTAGAGTCCTTATTCTTCCATACTTCACCAAGTTATTCTGTTGGTTGCTAGGTGCAAGATGTCTATGTCTTACATCCCCCCTGTGTAAGACTAACAGAATCTTACACCAGTGACAGTGTAAGACGGAGATATCTCAAACTAGGAGGAATATTTTCCATGTCCAGAACAAGCTTTAGCAAGTTCTGGACATGGAAAATATTCATCTGAGTTTGAGATATCTCTGTCTTACACTGTTACTGGTGTAGAATTCTTTTTTTTCCACACATTTGCAGCAAAAAAACATAATTCTTTTGCCCTGACAAATAATGTAATATTAAATTGAAATTTTTTCTATTTGCAGAATCCAAGAAAAGTTCTGAGGACCCAGGCAATGAACCTCTAAAAGACTTTATCAATGTGGACTATGCGTTTGTTGAATTTTCAGAAGAGTAAGTTTATATAACAGTAGTATTCAATTTAAAACCTTATACCATTGGCCCCAAAATTATAATTTTGTCCATCAAAAATACTGTCTGTTGTCCTGAGTTACTGCCCCTTTCTGTAGATTGCTCAGAGTTACTGCCCTTTTCTGTAGACTTCCTGTAGGAAAATAGAAAGGTCCAACTTGTTGGGATTGAATGAAAACAAGGTGTTCATGAGATCAAGAATTCTTCCACTGACAGAAAGCATAAAAATGGATGGAAATCCCTGTCTGATTAGGGAGAAAACATGCTCTTATATTTCAATTAACATACCATACAAAACTAGCAAAAGGGAAATAAATTACAGAGAAAGAGAGTATGTAGTATTAGAGTTTATTCAGAGTCAAGATATTTTCACTAATATAGAGACAGTCCTTGAATTATAGAGGTAACTGGAGTGCTTTCTGGTGGAATGACTTCCCTGGTGGAAGTTCACATGTCTTACTTGAATTGTCAGTTCCAAAGTTTTTACTTTGCTTCTGGATTGTGATTTGGACATGGATAAGTATGTTTGTTTTTGTTTCTCACAGTAGAATATGTCCAAAGTGAGACTCGAGCGTAGGTGGTTAGTGGCCTTGTGATCTGGAAGCATTTGTTTTAAACCACTCTGCCATCTAGAATAAATAAATATAAGAAAATGAGCCTATTTTTAGCTCCATAACGAGCTGTCATGTGATATCCTAATCATGATATAAATGTCTATATATTCTTTTTAATGAAAGTAATATATAATATATTGACCATCAAATTCGTCATAACGTTTTTATAATGCTCCATTATCCAAAATGTTATATATATATATATATTTATTTTTTTTAAATCAGTATGATTACATTGTGTTTAGGCCACACCAAATTAATTTTTAGTTGTATAGATGTTTAAAAAAAAAAATCAGAAGCAAGAGCGATTAAAAATTAAATGCAATTTTTTTCCTAAAAACATTTTCCTTAGCCTGCACAAAATTGACCCAGGCAAACAAGTAAAAAGAAATACAAAAAGATTGCTGTTGCATGAAAAGGCAGAAACAATAGAGCAAGTTCAGTGAATTAGGATCCCCTGCCAGCAGGTTCTTTTTTTGTGATTTGCACTTATGTCTAAAGGGCCATAACTGCAAGGAAAATGAGCAAACCAACTCGGGTTAATGATATGCACATCACCTATCTTTGTTGTTACTTTGCAACAAGTTTCATGATATAGGGCTTCATAATTTTGGAGAATTTGCACAGACAAGAATTTCAGAAGGACAAAAGGACAGAAGGATGGGCGGAAGAAGGAAGGACAGATGTAAACTCAAATTTAATATCCCACTCTTTCTCTCAAAGGCTGGGGATAAAAATATGTACAAACATAAGACATCTACTCTCAGAGTCGGTCTGTTTGTGACAGTGAATAACGCTTTATTTCTGTAGAAAACCAAAGAAATCTGAATAAAAATTGATACTATTCACTTACTTGTATCATAACAGAAAATCTGTGTGTGCATCCGTGATAAGCCTAGAATTTTTCTGGAAAGAGCAAAATGGCGCTATGGGGATTTAACATGTTGAAAGACTAGACTCTGTTGCGCATATGACGTAAAATGTCGCCAAGGACATCACTTCCTGTGTAAACATCTTCATTTTCTCCATGTAGAATCCCCATAGTGCCAACATTTTCCTTTCTACAGAAATATGTTAAGACAAATCATGAATACAGATTTTCAGTAACGACTAGGCACAAGTAAGTGAATAATATCTATTTTTATTTAGATTTATTTGATTTTCTGTAAAAAAAGGTGTAATCCTCTGTCACAAACACACTGACTCTGACAGTAAAAAAAAATACTGATATGTTGTTTGGCAAATGTCATTTAATTTACAGGCCTAAAAGTGGGTTTGAAAACCAAGTGGGCAGCTGGCCACCAATTTATACTATTAGGTGGCCAGTGGAAATGAATACCGGTATGTTGTTTTGGCAAATGTCATTTAATTTACAGCCCTCAAAGTGGGTTTCAAAACCAAGTGGGTAGCTGGCCACCAATTTAAATTATCAAGTGGCCAGTGGAAATTCCAAGTAGCCAGGCAATCTTTTCTTGCAAATGAAGGAAAATTAAGACATTGTTTAGGTATGGAAAGTGTTTTTTAAAACTGATTTACAGTCACTTACATACATCGGTGTTATTAATAACAATAATGTCTATTAATGATAATGTAAAGTGTCCTTTATATTGCCTAAATTGGTAACAGCACCATGAAAATTTTATGACACAGAAATATTCATTCTCTGATCAAAAAAGTTCAAATTTAAAGTGGACAAGCTGGCCACCATTTACAAATTTAGGTTGCCAGACACAATTCCAGATTGATTTGGCCACTATTTTAGTAGACAAAATTGAAGACTGATATAGCAAATAATAAATCAACCAGGGTTCTAATATCACAATCCCAGTGATGGAATTTGCCAAAACATCAAAACACTGACATGGTTTACGTAGCTTGTCGTCTCAAATGTGCTCATGATGTTAAACAATTCTAGGTCATGGAAACAAAAAAATGTGCCATACTTACCATGTGGGAAATGTTTGACAGGCGAAAAATGATTTTAAATGAAGAAATGGACTATACTTACCATGCGAGAAATGTTTAGCAGGCGAAAAATGATTTGAAAACGAATTAAATTTTTTCTTAATCCTCAATTTTAGAGATGGGCTGGTCTGAGAAACTACAAATCCACTTTGCATGGCCTTAGATTAAAAATATTTTTTTTCCATTTATATTTAAAAAAAAATGTCAAAAAGTCTAATAGCAACATCGTAAAAAATAATGACTGTCTGTTTCATCAACATCGTAAAAAATAATGACTGTCTGTTTCGAGTTTAATGAATTCTCTAATTGCGAAAGAATAAGAAATATGTCTGTTTGACAATTCTGATGTCTTGTTTTGTTTAATTAACAATATTGACTTTTCTAATTTCTACCTGTAGAAATGATCTGGTCTGTTTATTGAAGACATAGAACTCTTATCAATTTGTAAAATCAAGCTTTATGCTTCTTGTGATGAGCAGACATTTTACTTCATTTTTCAAATGAAAGTCGTTTTTGGTTTTACAAAAGTCATCATTATTTGAGTTCAAAGTTCTGGGATGGATGAGGAATCCAGATTGGCCAGAGAAAACCATCAAATTCCACAGAGAGAGAGAGAGAGAGAGAGAGAGAGAGAGGAGCAAGTAGATCTGAGTTTTATGCCCCATTGAAGATTCTTTCAGTTTTTTTCAAGGCAATAAAGTTTTGGGATGGTGGAGGAAATTGCAGTACCCAGAGAAAACCATTAACCTCCAGCAAGATGAACAGACAGATTTTCTTACTAGGGTCTGTCCCGTATTGGGTTTGAACCTATGCAGCAAGAAGCACTGTGGTCCATGCAGAGGCTTTTTAAACCACTCTGCCAACAAAGTTTTATCATCTTTATTTGATTTCTAATATGGATTGATTGTGATCACACTTTTCACAAATGTATATACCAACACAAGATAATGCATGGCTTAACACGTGCGTGTGTGTGTGTGTAGGTCAAAGGTCAATGTCACAAGGTCAAATCTTAGTGTAGCCCCAACAGGCCACATTGGAAATGGATGCATTTTTGTCTCATAAGACTGTTCTAAAGATTTTTTTATAGTGGCATATAGGTAACAGAGTTCGTACAGGCCTGGAAAAGTCCTTAAATTTTGAGGTTTGCCCTAAAAAGACCCTAAAAACAAGTCCTTGAATTTATTCTGAAGGCCCTAAAAGCCCTTAAATTTGGGTAGTTGGGTGTCTGTATTTTGATATTAAGTGGTTGCAAATAGACTGATGTAAATAAATAAATATTAATTAATAAGTTACTTGAAAGGAGCAATTTATATGTACCTGGCCCTTCCGAATGCCCAACTTCAACCTTATCCACTTCAAGTGTTGTTACTATAGACATTAAGTAATTGTTTTATTGATTTAATTGCCTTTCCACAAATATTATTTTTTTTTTTTGCTACAATTGTACCTCTGATTAGGCCGTAAATTTGCAAAAAGTCCTTAAATTTAAAGTCCAAATGTCTGTACGAACCCTGGTTACTTTTTTCCGTTGAGCACATATGACAGAATTCAAGATTATGAAATAGAATTCACTTTCCTGGTTTTTTTTAAATTGTAAATCTGTCACATGCACAAACATTCAGTTGACATTTCAATCGCAAGATGTGTGGAAAACATGTAGAATAATTTCTATTTTAAATTTTTTAATTAACACTTTCGAAAACTCCCTAAATATTCTGATTTCCCTAAATAATCACACAATGGCAAAAGTTATGAGAAACTTGACATTGGGTCTAATTAACATTGTACTTAAACAATTAGCAGTTATTTGAACAAAATAACAAATTTATCCAAGGATAAACATGTTTATCAAAACAAAACTTGTTTGTTTAACCTTCTTGATAGCATGTGTCTTTTAACTCTGATTGTTAAATTACAAGTATTTGCCAAGTATTCAGGCTAAGACAGGCATTGAGGGGGACTGTGGTTGTTAGACCAATGGGTCACCGAGGCCAATTTTCCAAAGATGGATTAAGGTTTAGACAGGCAGTGAGGCTAGCTGTGGTTGTTAGACCAATGGGTCACCGAGGCCTATTTTCCAAAGATGGATTAAGGTTTAGACAGGCAGTGAGGGTAGCTGTGGTTGTTAGACCAATGAGCTAATGAGGCCAATTTTCCAAGGTTGGATTAAGGCTTAGACAGGCAGTGAGGGTAGCTGTGGTTGTAAGACCAATGAGCTAATGAGGCCAATTTTCCAAAGTTGGATTAAGGCTTAGACAGGCAGTGAGGGTAGCTGTGGTTGTTAGACCAATGAGCTAATGAGGCCAATTTTCCAAGGTTGGATCAAGGCTTAGACAGGCAGTGAGGGTAGCTGTGGTTGTTAGACCACTGGGCAACTGAGGCCAATTTTCCAAGTATTCAGGCTTAGACAGGCAGTGAGGGGAACTGTGGTTGTTAGACCAACGAGCAACTGAGGCCAATTTTCCAAAGTTGGATTAAGGCTTAGACAGGCAGCGAGGGTAGCTGTGGTTTTAGACTACTGGGCAACTGAGGCCAATTTTCCAAGTATTCAGGATTAGACAGGTAGTGAGGGTAACTGTTGTTGTTAGACCAATGGGTCACTGAGGCCAAATTTCCACAGTTGGATTAAGGCTTAGACAGGCAGTGAGGGTAGCTGTGGTTGTTAGACCAATGAGCTAATGAGGCCAATTTTCCAAGGTTTGGATTAAGGCTTAGACAGGTAGTGAGGGTAACTGTGGTTGTTTGACTACTCCGCATCTGAGGTCCTCTTTACTCTAATGGCTATATTCACGCCTGTGTCTCAGGTAAGACAAATATTCACACCTGTGTTTCAGGTAAGACAAATATTCACACCTGTGTCTCAGGTAAGACAAATATTCACACCTGTGACTCAGGTAAGACAAATATTCACACCTGTGTCTCAGGTAAGACAAATATTCACACCTGTGTTTCAGGTAAGACAAATATTCACACCTGTGTTTCAGGTAAGACAAATATTCACACCTGTGTCTCAGGTAAGACAAGATTACAGATTATTTATATTTAGCCTTTTAATCACACATCTGTGGTAGCTCAGTTGGTAGAGTGCTCACTCCATAAGTGGGAGGTCGTGGGTTTGAACCCCGACAGAGTCTGACTCAAGACTTGAAAGTGGGTAGTGATTGTTCTTTCGCCAAGCACTCGGCATTACGAAATGAAAGTCATTGTACTTTCGGATAGGAAATTAAAATAAATGAGGTCCCGTGTCACGATGGGCATGGCATGATAAGGAGCCCTGCTGTATAATGCCATCAGTGCAATGCACAGGCGCAATTTCTGCACCTTTGCTTATTGCTGGCAATGTGTCGATATAAGTGAAATATTCTTGACTGGGATGTTAAACACCATTTCTCAACTCAACTCCTTTTAATTACATCAATGTAGTCTTCCATTAGGATTCTGTTGGTAAATCAGTATATAAACCTACCTTGTAGCAGGTTTGGATTAACCTTGATTTTTTAGATTACTTACTTACTTAGTCCTCTTTGTGCTGGAAGCACATAAGACCTTTAGATTAGCTCACACTAATAAAAAACAAGTGTTAAACAGGTTTAAACATTTTAAGCTGTTCTCAGAGGTAAATCTGTCTTGAGCACTGGTGTGAATATGGGCATAAGTAAACTACAATAGTTTCAACCTTGAGAATGGCATGAGTAAGTAAAATGGTATTATGCCACATTGTAGATTTTCATTACTTATATCATGACAGTCAGTTTTTGATTCTCGTATGTAGAGGAATCCACATTGTCCAGAGAAAACCTTAATGGTTTGTTTGTTGTTTAGATGTCAAGAGTGGGATGTAGAAGAGTGATGGTCTTTTGTCTGCCTTAGTTCTCCAAAACTATGAAGCACTATTTCATGAAACATGGTGCAAAGCATAAACAGTGAAAGGAGATGCACATATTATTAACCCGAGTTGGTTTGCTCATTTATTTGGGAGTTTTTGCCCTTTAAACATAAGTGCAAATCACAAAAGAGAACCTGCTGGTTGGAGATCCATTCACTGAATTTACTTGTTTAATATAAATTTCTTTATTTGTTATTTTCAGTCGAGATACTGCCCAGGCACGTATTGATAAATTCATAGAAAAACTACAGGAGCTGACCGGAGTGAAGACTCTCAATCCTTTTGATGATTTCAAGTAAGTTTTATAATACAGTTGGTCCTGTCTTAAATATCACCTCTATATAAGAGCCATCTGCTTATAAAGACCAGTTAAATTTTATCCTAATTGTTCTTTATTCATAATATTTGAACCTGTATATAAAGGCCACCTACCCATAAAGGCCGCTTTAACCAATTCCTTTGGGTGGCTTTTATAGACAGGTTTGACTGTAGTCTAACATGATAACAGGTTATCACATTGTGATAACATGTCTGAATGTTGTCATAGCAACAGCACATACCGGTACATACAGTACAGGCCTGACAGAAGTTCAACACAAAGCTAAAAAGAGTCGCATTTCAGCCGCTGAGCGGCAATGATGTGAATAGCTGACAACCAGAAAAGCTGCTGAAAGATAGACAGCAGCTCCCAAAAAAACTTTTGAAATAAAGCAGAATCTCTGGAAAATTTTTGAAATAATGCTAACAAGGGTCAAGATGAGCTGTTCATTGGTTACCTCAGTGTTAAATTTTCGACAGGTCTGTATTTTATATAGGTATGAAATGTAATAAGTATGTGTCACCACACAAGATACATATTTGACAGTAAGTGTTAGACAATCAATGCCTGTCAGATAATTGATGTATCGCCGGCCACGCCTTTTATGTTCCGACATTTGCCACCATCATGGTACCAAAGCAGCGTCACAGCAACTAATGACCTACTAGTGTCAGTGACGTCATTAAAAAGCACAATTCAGGTGGAGTTTTCATTCTATTTGTGTGTAATTCAACATGTTGGGCTTTTGTCGGAACATTGTGGGCGTGTTCGACGATACGTCAATTGGCCTTGGTTTTCCAGTGGTACGATCATGTAAAGTGCATGCGTACTTACACATGACAGCACTTCTCATAGACTAGGTTTAAACCCACTCTTAAAAGGCTCCGGTTTCACAATCATTGCTTAGCTAAGATTTTCTTACATTAAATCTGGCAAAAATGCAAATCTTTTTAATTTTGTTAATTTTCAAGATATTCAGGAATATAAGGTGTCAATTCTAAGATAACTTTAAGATTAAAACATTTGCATTTTAAGTTTTGACAAAAATATTCATCACTAGTTCCAAAAGGAGATAATAAAAATTTGCTAAATTTAAGTTAAGGAAAATCTTAGCTAAGGAATGATTGTGAAACTGGGGCTAGGTCCTAATGTGAGAAAGTTTGTCAGGTCACTTGCTGAAGGTTGGTGGTTTTCTCCAGGTAACTCAGTTTCCCCCATCATCCTCAATAAAGGTAGAAGAATCTTGACTGGGACATAAAACTACATTACTTGGGTTCATTTTACTCTTTTTCAACAGTCAATCAGTGTATTAAGTTATTTGTGGGTATTTTCAGACTGTCCAGCACGCCATCTGGTGGAAGTCGACTGACCTTCGAGGTGCTTCCAGAAAGTGGACTTAACGCTTCACAAGTCACAGACGTAGCAGGTATTTATTAATCTAGTTTTATTATCTCCCTTTACTAAAGACGCCCAGATACAGTAAACCCTCATTTTTATGCCCCTGTATAATTTTGCCAACTCACTTATTGCCACAATATTTTGAAGTCCCAAAGCCAATTTCCTCCATGTTTTTCTTTATAAGTTTTGCTTAATTTTTTTGCCAAATCCCTTTATAATGCTGAAATGTTGCTGAACAAATGGGGGTGATGAATTAAGGCCAAATCCCTTTATAATGCCAAAATGTCACTGAACAAGTGGGGGTGAAGAATTACGGTTTTTCCATTTATGATCTCACTTCTTGTCAGCATAAAAAGTAAGGTGCTAAAATCTTTTACATGTTTTCTCTCTGCTTTCTATATTCATAATACTGTAAATGTATTTAATTTTGTGTGTATTTATTTTTGAGATATAGGATATTTAGACATATCTGCGTAGTTAAATTTTTGTATTTTCGAAATATCTCTACAGCATAATAAGTATAATATAATTTTCACTTTGTATTAATTTTCGTGCAAAACAAACGACTTTGAAATTTTGAAATGACAAAATATTTATTGTGTGAGATTTGTAAAAATAGTTTCTGTCTTAAAAAAATGCTTAGATCATGCTGAACTGCAAAAACGAACTGACAGTATGGTGAAAACAAAGACGTATTTACGTTTTTATCAAAATTATGTATTTTTTAACAGAATATGACAAATTTCTCCTATTTATACTTAAATTATCACTAAACAGATGTATTTAAGCCATTCATAACATTATATAGCACATATATATGAAATAAATAATAATAAATATGTGGTGATAACCGTTTTGTTATTGCCACGTACAGGCTATTAATAAACATTTCAAATTTTAATCATGTTCTTCTTATCAAACCTCTCAGAAATTTGACTAATGTTTTTGTTTTGTGATCTTTGCAAATACATGTAGTTTAATGGCAAAAATATGCATAAGTGCATACCTTGCTCTGCTTTAGGCAATGCCCATTGTGCATGTTGTGTTGCAACATTTTTTACATTTTGAGAAAAACATTACTCTGAAAAAAACCCAAAGAAATAAAAAAAAATTTAATAAAAATATAGAAAAAAACAAGAATAGTCAGAAAAACAACATCATCAGTTTGCATGCAAATTTATCAAAATACCCTGTTAACATTGGGAGGGGCATTGGTTTGGGAGGGGCATTGGTGACTGAGTGGTCTAAAGTGCATACTTACTGATTCAGCCCCTCTCACCACCTAGGTTTGAACCCCACAATGGTAGGTCCTAGTGTGAGAAAGTTTGTCAGTATGTTCTATGAATGTCGGTACTTTTGTCTGGGAACTCCAGTTTACCTCACCATCCCAGATCTGTCCGACTCTGTAGCTGTACTACACTATCACATATTTCATTAGATGTAAACTCTTGTAGTGGTTTTCTCTGGGTACTCTGCTTTTCTCCACCATCCCAGATCTGTCCGACTATGTATATATATATATATATAAAGGGAAAAAATATACTGAGTGTTAAAAACATTACTCTGCTACACTATCACATATTTTATTAGATGTAAACTCTTGAAGTGGTTTTCTCCAGGAACTCTGTTTTTTTCCCCATCATCCCAGAACTGACTGCCTCGATATAAGTTGAGTAATGGTGTTTAACATCCCAGTCAAGAATATTTCACTTGTATCGAGACATCATCAGTTATAGGAGAAGGTTCAGAAATTTTGCCGTTGCATTGCGCTGATGGCATTATACAGCAGGGTGCTTTATTGTACCAAGTCTACCGTTAAATGGAACATCATTTATATTTCAAGTTCCCATTCAAAAGAACTGTGCCTTTTATTTCGTAATGCTGAGTGTTTAGCAAAAGAACAGTCACTACCCACTTTCAAATCTTTGGTCAGACCCGGTTGCGGTTCAAACCCACGGACTCCAATTAACTTAAGGAACAAGACTCTACCAACTGATCTATAGCAGTGGTTTGATATAAATGAAAGAGTCTTGACTTGGGTGTAGAAACCATTACCTGTACTCAACTCCATTCTATCATACATAACACTGGATGTAATTTCTTGTGATGTTATTATCGTATTTTACTTTGCTCAGACAAACAACCTTTAGATTAAAAAACAAACAAAAAATATGTCTCTTTTGTTGAAATGAGATTCAGATTTCATAATTAATTTTAAAAAAGAATTCAAAAAAAATAATATGTCTTTCTTATAGATTTGTTTTATCGCTTTGTGCTATACAAGACAGAATTCTGGCTATTGTTGTGAAAACCAACACCATTGTCGACTCTTTTCATTAAAAAACCTTTGTTAGTTTGAGAATAACTTGATGAAAAATCTTAGTGTTTGAGAGTATATTGGATGTAAAAACCTTTGTGTTCGAGGGTAATATTGGATGTAAAAATCTTTGTGTTTAAGGGTAATATTGGATGTAAAAACATTTGTTTTCAAGGTATATTTGGACGTAAAAATCTTTGTGTTTGAGGGTATGTTTGATATAAAAACCTTTGTTGTCGAGGGTATATTTGGATGTAAAAATCTTTGTCGTCAAGAGTATAGCCTTTGTGACAGAGGGTAATTTGAGACTTCATTATCAAGGGTAAAGAAATGCTGGAAATCTTTTTAAGTTTTTTTGTAATTCTTTTTGAACAATGGCTGCCTCAGGGAACAAGGATCACAAACGTTATGAGTTGTTATGACAGAATTTAATGAATGACCCAATTCTGACTAAAGAAATGAGTAATGTCCTTGGCCGTTAACATTTTTTTAACCTTGGTGAAGAAATAAAATTACGATTAGTACAAGTGAAACTGTTATTTTATGATAAAAATAAAAATTATTATTTGTCTTCATGTTACGAAAACATTGAAATCAAATAAAAATAAAACCCAAATATTTTTTGGTATTTCAAAATTATACTTTCGGCTATATCTTACATAAGGTTAGTTACTCAAGTCACCCTCAAACAAACCTTGTACAGCCTCCAGGCAATTATCCAATAACTTGCTGTCTGGTCATTACAGTAGGCTGACCAATCAAATTTATTTATTTGTCCAGATCGGTACATTTTGAGTGTTCAAAGTTGACATTTATAGGTACTTTTTCATCATTAAGTGTTTCAATTTGGTACAATTTCCATACTAATTTTGAGTACTTTTAATTAATAAAAAACGTCAAAATGGGAAAAATTTGTCTAATTTGACCTTTTCACTTTGATTATCAGAGTTCTGAAATTTATACATTTGCTATAGCAGTAAACGTATTATTATTCCTAGTTGTAAACACCGAGTTTAACTATTTTAAATTTTACACTTTTACTGTATTTTTGTATTTTAAAGAACTTTAAGAGTTCTAAAAAACAGCAAACTGTTTTATGGCATACTTGCAATAGCTTAGGATCCACATTGCAAAGATGTTCAATTGTTATGACATCTAACATTTTGTGTTAAAAGACCACTAGATTTAATTTGCTAGTATATCACTGGTTTTTTTTTTGGGGTTTTTTTTTTTTTAATTTAGTGGTGAAATTGGGAAATTTTAGTCATTGTTTATCAGGGGAAACAACCTTTATTCGGTAGTAATTTTAGGCAAACAAAATCACTGTCACCGATTATGGAAACCTAACCATATTCCCAACACTAACAACTAGGGATTTCTTTATAAATAAATTGGACACGGAGAGACAATCGATGCATTCCCTGTCAATCTGTCTCTACAAGGTCTGTCGCATCATCAACATTTCGGTATACCGCCAACACACAATTTTTCCCATCAAGCTGTAATGTTGTTAAATCCACTTTTATCTAAAAGGGTTTTTCAATGTGGCAGTTTAATGAATACGGATTTAGTTAGAAAATGGCTATAACTAGGTAACTAGTCAAAGTCACCGGTTTTCTTTGCTGCGCGGAAAATAATCGGAATCTAGGATTAATGTTACACATCTTATGGTAAGATAGATTTAAAATGACAACACCGGAAATTAATGGAATTGTGGGATATATCTTAATCTAATTGTAGCGATGTTGTTTGATGTTTCTCGGAAAAAATGCTTTTATTTTCTCAAATATAACAATTAATGTATTTTGAGGTTCCACGATTTGTCTCTTCCAGAAATCAGAAATAAACCGTTAAAGTATAATAATGACAGTGATAATTAAAGTTTAACCTGCCTATAAAGCCGCTTAGGAGAGCCTGTAAAAGTAGCCTTTATCGGAAGGTGACCCTTATATACAGGTTACAAAAACATGAGTAAGGAGCAATTTTTCGGCTTTTAAAACCAAATGGTCTAGAGGTGACTTTTTAGGCAGGTTCATCTGTCTCTTCCAGAAATTGGCAATAAACCAATAAACTATTAATGACAGTAATAGTTAGATCAAATTCTATACCCCTCGCAAACTAGTTTTATAGGAATCACTATGTCTGTCTGTCAATATAAAACCGTGTCCTCGCCAAATCTCATAATTGTTTTGTACAACTGTCATAAAACTTCACAGGTCCAAAGGTATTCATGACCTTGAACTAAGGTCATATCAGAAAGGTCAAGATTGTGTGAAAACATTTAACCTTTGTAGATTTTTGGGAAGGGAGGGGTATTTAGCTCTCAAGAGACAGTTCTAGTTACTTTGTCTGTGACTTTGTTTATCAATATAAGGTTCAAATTCTCAAAATTGGGAAAATTTTTATAAGATTCAAATTTCAAGATATCCACATGTTTTTATTTTTTGCTTCATGTTAAGGTGATGCTAGTGCAAATGTATATTACACATGAAAGTTATATTTTTGCAAGAATTGACGTATCGCCGACCATGCCTATTATGTTCCGACACTGACCGCCATCACAGTACCAAAGCAGCGTCATGGCAACTTATAACCCACTAGTGTCAGTGACTTCATAAAACAGCACAATTCAGGTCGAGTTTTCATTCTTTTTGCTTGTAAATCAAGCATGCCGACCCTTTGTCGGAACACTTTGGGTGTGGCCAGAGATCCATAAATTTATGCGAAGAACAGCATTAATTTATTTACCAGTTAACAGTTGATGATGCATTTTATCTTCAAACAGTTGTGCAAATAATTAAAATAATAATAAATTTTGGCATATTGTTCCTCTCACAATTTTATGTGAAAATGAAACGAACATGAAGATTTCCCAATTTACAGAAGACATAATGCATTACCATGCTACTAAAATGGTAAAACAAATAAATTAAATCTTACTTCCTCGTCATGTCATTTAATGGGAATATAAAAGTAATGTCGAAATTTCACAGTTTACAGTACAGTAAGTTTAATTTTAGCGTCGTCTTTCTCTCCCAAATGTATGTATGCGAAAATTTTCTGATTTACAGTAGATCATGCATTACCTATTCAAAACAGCTGTATGAGCAAATTAAATTAGATAAATCTACCATTCGCACCTTAGTACCCTCATGATAGATGCAAATTAAAACAAAAGCTCAATTTTCTCAAGTTACAGTAGTTCTTACTTTTGTTTCTGTTTACTTTAATGAATTTATCTGAATATGAAACGAAGCCCAAAATACCCCAATTTCAGCAAAAAATGCTTGATTGATTGAATGGGATTTTACATCCCAGTCAGAAATATTTCACTTATGTTGAGACCTCACCAGCTTAAGGTGAAATGCCAGAAATTTTGAATTTGAGTTTGCGCATAGAGCAATGCGCAGGGAGGGTTCTTTAACATGCCACATCTGCAGAGCATTGGTTTTTACTTTCTCTCCTGAAGGACCCTGTGACTTTGATTTATAAATGCTGAGTACTTGGCATAGGAACAGTCACTATCTATTTTCATGTCTTGGTCAGATCTGGACAGAGTTCAAACCAATGACCTCCCACATACAAACTGAGCACTCTACCACTGAGTTTCATAGTGGTCAAGTAGATTATGCATTACATATTCAAACAGCTCAACTACCTTTTGTGTTAAAATGGCTATTCTCACAAATTTATGCAAAAACAAAAAATGAAACTACGGAATTTCTGAATGCCCAGTCAATAGATTAGGCATTACATATTTTAAAACAGATGAGCAAATAAATTTAATTTACCTGTAATTTGCTCAGGTAAGGGCGAAGAAAAGTGCTGTCTAGAGAAGCTAAGATAGAGTGCTATCATTAACCTTTAAAGCACGACTATCATAAAATATGATACCATTTTTATTATTTTGACTGATCACATCTGGTTCTATCGAAGATTAATCAGAAATGTAATAGTTCTTGAAAGACATTGTCAATGCCTGCAGTAAACGAGGACAGTAATAAAGAAATAAAGAAAAAAATTATGATGGACAACTTCGTCGTGATAATCATAATGCTAACGGCTATAAATTCTCGGATTATCATCGCTGTTTCTGGAAATTTATTTCTTTGGTTTTGCACCAGGGTACACGAGGATGAACTACATATCAAAATGTGAAATGAAATATGACAAAGTAATTAAATGCACTCAATTTTTTTGTGAATTAAGTTTTTTAATTTAATTGAAATGGCAAAATCAAAATGATTTTTTTTCTAAAAATTTATTATGTACTCAGCTGACCTATAGATATTAAAACAGTTCAAGTTGTTTTAAATGTCTTCCAGAAAATTCAAGACTATAAGTGGAATGGAGTAATGGTGTTTTCCCCAGTCAAGATTCTTTCACTTATATCCAAATAGTCAGTTCTGGGATGTGAAAGAAACCAGAGTGTTTGGAAAAAACCACCACACTTTATATAAATTGGCTATCAATACCCCTCAAAATTATGAGAATACGTTTAAGTACTCTTGTTTTATATACAGTCCAACGTGTCTTAAAGGCCACCTGTTTATAAAGAACATTGGAATTGTATCCCAATTGATCTTTATCCATATAATTTGAACCTGTATATAAAGGCCACCTGCCTATAAAGGCCACTTTTACTGGTTCTCATGGATGGCCTTTATAGACAGGTTTGACTGACTTTTTCTCCTTATCAAAAAGATAACACACAATAAAAATTGAATAACCATTATGTTCCATAACTCCCACATATTGCCACAGTGTTTTAATTATCCAACTCCCTAATTCTATCAATGATTTCCTTTAAAAGTTTCCTCAATTTAATGCAATACTAACTTATAATCCTAAAAAAACTGATTGAAAAAATGACTGTGATTCCTCAATGCTGCCGATTCAGGAAGCTTGAAAAAAAAAATCATTACTTATATTTTGAAATACAAAAGTCTAATTTTTTTGTTTTTAGAATTTTTTATAGAATTTTTCTTGATTTATTGCCAAACGGTAACTAAAATTGTGAACCACAAAATCAAAACAAGTTTGAGGGTGGAATATAGGAATCACCACGTCTGTCCCTTCTGTCTGTCTGTCTGTGTAAAATCATGTCATTGCCATATCTCATAAACTTCATGGTCCAAAGTGTGTCATGACCTTGAACAAAGGTCATATCAGAAAAGGAAAGTTCGTTTGAAAACATTAAAGACCTTTGTAGATGTTGGACGCAGGAGGGAGGGGGGGGGGGGGGGGGGGGGGGGGGAAGAGAGGTTTATTTGGCTCTCAAGAGACAATTTCAGTGATACACTTGTTCTAGTATTTGTAAAATATGTCCATGTTGTTATTTTTTTCACAATGCTGCTAATTTTAACAACCTGAAATAATTAAAAGTGCAAAGTCAATGGTTAAAATTTGCACTTGTGTAACCATGGTAACATTAGTACATAACATAAACATGCACTTTAATTGACATGCAGTTGTTGACTGATCGCTATAAAGAAGCCATCTTGTTTGTATGTAAGTGTTTGTGGCATTTGTCAGTAATTCAGAATTATAAAATGGTTCAAAATCTGGGATGGCCTGGACAATCCTGGGTGTATAACGTGTATGACATTCGTGCCTTAGCAAATATTAAAAGCCAAACATTTGTGTTATTGATTGAAGATAGAAAAAATCTAACCCTTGGGTTAGCATACTTTCCTATCCTAATGATTTTGGCCTAAGTTGTAAGATTTTGAAGTTAAAATTAGGACCTTATAATTACCAGTTAAAACTTACGACTAAAAAAAGAAATGGCAACTTCCTCCAATTCAGTTTGAGCAAAGGGCAATGTGTAAATACTGTTCAAATTTGCAAGACGGGGATCCAGTGTTGTACATTTGTTTAAAAATGGCTTCTTAAGGCCATGGTCATAAAAATGACAATCTTTAGCTGCCAATCATGATCTTTAGCTGCAAATTAAATGAGGACAGAAACAATGGAATCAAAATTTAAAACCAGAGTATTATATAGATTATCCATGTTTTGCCAAGTCAAATATGGGAATCCTTACGACTGATTTTGTAAAACTTAACAATCGAAATTTACCCAAAAATACTCCTAGTCTCAAGAAATGGTAGGCAAGTATGCTCCATATTTTGGACTTCAGTATTATATACATGTATAAAAATTATATATATATATAAGACAATAAATCTTCTATTTTTGTTATTTACGAACGTAGAGAATTTTCATGAAGAATGGAATTAATAAATGAATAAAAAGATGTCTTGTTATAATTGACATATACTTCATTATAAGAAATCCGCAGACAAGCTTTATCAGACTTTTGTCAAGACTAATGAAGGTAATTCTGATGTATAAATTGATTCTTAAGATTTTATTATTAGATTCATAATGGCTGAAAGTGTTGCTAGGGTCAAGGTTCAAGTCTGTTTCCATGGTTACAAAGGTTGGTGTATAATGGGTGATATCTGCAGTCTTCAACAGACATTTGTTAGGACAAACAAAAGTAATTCTAGAGTATAGATTGATTCTTAAGGTTTTATTATCAGATTTGGACGAGGTGTTGCTAGGATCATGGTAAAAGTCTGTTTCCATGGTTACAAAGGTTGGTGTATAATGGCTGATATCAGTCTTTATCAGATTTTTGTGAAGACTAAAGAAGCTACTGTAGTTCTGAAGTATGAGAAATTTTAGTGACAATTTTATTTTAGCACTTTCCATGGTCTTGCTTTTTTGCTAAAATAGAGATCTGCTAAAACTAAGTATATATGTATAAGTTAAGTGACTCCATGTGCACACAAACAGTTGGTGCAACCTAGCAAAAATAAAACTGGATTCCTTCTTTAAAGTAGAATGCTGAAATAAGTAATCGCTGATGTCTGTAATTTTGTTTGCCTTAAAATACTACCAAATAAAGGTAGTTTCCCCTTGAGAAAAAAGACTAAAATCCCCCAATGTGGCCACTAAAATTATCAAAACATCATTTATATACAGTCGAAGCCACTTAATTGCATATCGGATAATTGCATAAATCGGTTAATCGCATAGGATTTTGAAATCCAAAACCATTTCTTATTTATTCTATTGAAAATTACCCGCATAATTGCATAGCCAAAAATGCCCAACTCCAGTTAATCGCATAGAAAATTTCCCGACCCCATCCCAAAACCCTAGGATTAAAACAAAAAAATCTTAATTTTTCTTCAAAATACGATGTGCACTTGATTTCATTATCTAGGTTTTCTGACAAACCGAAGATCGTCACCGTTATCGAGGGAAAGTGTCATATATGTAAATTATACAGACGTAGAAGAACATTTGTATTTAATGAATAAAATATGTTGTATAAATTGTGTTTACTTGTTTGTGTTTTGTATTTTTTCCTTCTTTCTGAACATATCGCGGTACTCCAGTAAAACAGACGCCATTTTGAATATTTTATTGGTTTGTCTCCCTTACGGGAAATTTACTAAAATGTGTATCGCCGATGACACAAAACCTAACAGAACTCACAGTTGTTTAACTTATTTACAATGGGTCATTCCGATTAGCCATTTAGAGCTGTTTGAAGTTTTTATTGTGTAAATATTCTGATACAAACAGCAGTAACTTCAGTGACATATGTCAGTTATAATTTTAATTGTTAAAAAAACACAGTGGTAGGTTAAGAAACTGAAACCAATGATAGTAAAGTAAACATCGGGAATTATTCGATGATCACAGGAGACAACACATTGATTATTAAAATAACAACGATTGGAATAAAAACTGCTTTTATAATTAGAAAAAGTTCTAATGTTGTTAATCACGATCTTTGATGGTGATCCGAAAAAAAGAAGGAACTTACAAAAAGTTCAGTTAAGTTACTTTACCAAGACGGAATTTATTTTCTTGCAATTTTTCCTAAGTTTCTTATTTTACAACTTAAAAATTATTACAACTTAATAAAATTATTTCAAAAATATCGTTTTAATAACTTGATGTAGATGCCGTTTCATGTAAACATTATCGAGCACATGTTACACTTCTTAGTAATACTATCAAACCGGAAGTTATCAAGTTTTTATATTGTATTTTATTCAACTCGTGGTTAAAAAACGACAACAACAAACACTTTTTAAATTATTTAATTCTAGGGATTATCATCTTTCTTTTTGTTTGACACAAGAAGTGTAGACATGTTACTTATTCTGAAATTATTTACAGGTACAATGTACTTTATGACAACTGTAGATGTACCATGCGTCTCGAGTCCCGACATCGGTTATTCTTGCTTATCGGTTAATCGCATATATCGGTTAATCGCATAGAATTTTGAATCACGGTGCCTATGTGATTAACCGGGTTCGACTGTACTAGGAAATTCAATCTAACTGTCGTTACCCACAAAACGTTAAATATTGTTACAATATAATATCTTTGAAATGAAATTAGGATCCTAAGCTACTGCAGACATGGTTTTAACTTATTATGCAGTTTGCTGTATTTTAGAACTTCAAATTTTTACAATTTAGAAGACAGAAGGAAGTTTTTAAAAAGTGTAACAAAACCGCTGGATATTAAGTGGTTTGACAGTATTTACTGTGCATGCATTTATAATTAACCTAATTATTGAATAAAACTTCATGCGCAAAATGTGTACCTCATGGAATTCTTAACCGGCATTTATAAATCTTTAAATTTTTTCAAAAAAATGCTGTTTTATGAATTTTTAGGAGATCATCCATAAAGGTGAATAACCTAGCTAATGTAAGCTGATGCTTGTTATCAAATTAATATTATAAATGATTGACAAGCATTCAATATTGTCCTTTATGAAAATGAATATTATTTTATCAATCTATGGTTTGTAAAACAATTATCGGTACATTATTTCAAATTTTTTTTACCAGAAATAGAAATTCTACATTAATTTTTAGTAATATTTTATCAAAAGTGAATGATTGCATGAGGCTTTAAAAGTAGAATCACATTTTTGAATTTCTTCACAAATAAAACAAATATGGTTTAATTTGAGAAAATTACATAATTTTAAAATTTTACCTAAAATGGAAATTTTACATCAATTTTTTCCCAAAAAATAGGTTATGGTGTTAATTTATTAAAGACCAAATGATTGAGGCTTAAAAATTTACATTTTTACATTTCTTTAGAAATGAAACAAAATGTGGTTTTAAAGGATCACATTGTTTGGCAAAATTTACATGAAAATTTACATTTTTACATTTCTTTAGAAATAAAACAAAATGTGGTTTCAAAAGAATTGCATTGTTTGGCAAAATTTTACATAAAATTTACATTTTTACATTTCTTTAGAAATAAAACAAAATGTCATGAATGTGGTTTCAAAAGAATCACACTGTTTGGCAAAATATTATGTAAAGGGGAATATTTTATGGAAATATTTCATTGAAAAAAAAAAAAATTACATTTTTACAGAAATAAAACAATTAAATCATGGTTTCTAAAAAACCACATTGTTTGGCAAAATTTTAATTAAAAATGGGAATTATACATCAAGTTTTACGGAAATCATTTATTAAAAACAAATGATTGAGGTTTTTAAAAATTACTTTTTTACATTTTCCTCGGAAATAAAACATTGTTTTAAGATAATTAAGATCTTTTTCTCTAAAACTTATTAGGCACCTGTTGTTTATAAATTTGGACATAAAACGCCGGTAGCTACGTATGGTTATTTTCTTGCCGGGAATGCATTTCCTGTTCTTTGTTTCTTTTACTTAGCAGCGCAAGAATGCTACGAGATAATTGAAATATTACTTTAGTAATAACACGCGACAACATGGAGGTTGTAACACCAGCTTCGTTATTTGTTACCGTGCCAACCAGATTTTCTAAGCCTTTTATGTTCCATCTCTCTCTGTAAATCCCTACTGAGCACGATGAATACCATTATTACGACAAAGAAGTCCGTCCATTCAGCAGATAGAGTCGTGTTTGTCCTCACGCTGGGAAAAATGAATCTTTTTCTGTCATCAAAGATTTTCTAATAATTTCTTATAATGAACTCAAAATGAGAAACTAAAATTAGAAAGTAGAATGCTAAATTCTTTGCTCTAAGGGAATGTTTTATATTTATGCGAAGCAATGGAAGGTTGACATTCCGCCGTCACGACGATCAAAGGAAATTAATATTCCCGTACATTTTTTGATATTCTATCTGTCAATACATATATACAGGACATTACGGTTCATCTTTCCGTCATAAACCTTTAATTTATTCAGGCATAAAGAAAATAAGTAATAAGGGTTTTTAATGGCAATTTACGATATAGATATTTGAAATATTATCAATTTTATTATATATGAAAAAAACTTATTATGAATTTGTTTTTCTTGTTAGGAAAACATACTTTTTAAGGTTCCTATCACTGTATTGTTGCTTTTATTCACTGGGGATTTAATTTTGCTATATTTGTGGTTTGACTTCATAGCGCAAAATTAAATTCAAAGTAAATATTTTCATGTAGCATATATTAATCATAGACTGAAATAATCGTTACAGAAAATTGTTAGCACTGTCCATTTGCATCGCAAAATTTTATACCTGTGAATGAGTTCCAGTGTCTGAACCACAAAATTTATTCCCCGCAGAATTAAACCACAATACAGTACTATATAAAGATATTTGAAATATTTGTTTTTGTCTTTTTGTCAAAAGTTTGATAAATCCTGTAAATATCAGCCATTATACACCAACCTTTGTAACATAGAAACAGACTTGAACCTTAATCGATATACAAGTAAAATTCATTACAATTTGTTTTTTGTTTGAAAAACACATCTTTAAGGTCCATATAACTATATAAAACCCATATAAAAATTAGTCTGACATGGTGGATCAGTGCACATTGTTGTAGATCTGAATCCCACTTGGGACAAATATCCTAGAGTAAGAAACATATCTTGCATATTATAAACAAAATGGCAGACATGGCCAAGTGGTACAGTCATTTGCTTTCCAAGCCAAGGGTTATGGGTTCGAACCTCACTCGGGAATTGGAAATTTTCTATGATGTTTTTGATCTCTTGCCCATACTAGAACTGTAAAAAGCTCAATACTATAATAGTCTTTCAAATGAGACTCAAAACCAAGGTCCTGTGTCTCAATGCACGCTAAAGACACCTCTGTAGAGTTTGAAAAAGAGTTAGGCTACTGTGGCTGCTACAGATGATGCTTACAACTAAAAATGATTGGAACACACTGACCAATGTAAGAGAAAATGCCAAAACCTTGATACTACCACAATGTTTGAAATGGAGTTCGGACATGATGGGATTGTACACCCCAAATAAATACTTTCACCTGTTTTATCAGTAGAAGAAACTTGAGAAAACCACTGATCTTTGGGTGAAAATTTTGTGAAATCTGGCATTTTGCATGGATGTAATTTGTAATCTTCAGCAAGCAATCTGCTCACAATAAGATCTGTCCCAAGGAGGATTTAAATCTAGGCAGTGAGAGGACTTGTGTTACCAATATAAGTGGGTGTATATTCTATATATTATGATATACGTATTAACCTGTATGGTAGACATTTTTCTGTGGGTAAAATCTTTGTGGTAATTTCTTTTGTGCAAAATAAGTGAAAATTTTACCCATGTGAAAATTTCTCCTTTGTAGTAGTTAAAAACATTTGTGCATGCTTTCCAGACATTCGTTATTTTTTCTGTTTGAATGCAGACATCTTTCCTGACAAAACCTCTCAGTTTTATAGAGAATATGCATGGTGTATACGATGAAGTAAAAAAATATATAAGCATTTGAAAAGCAATGCAGTCAGGTGTTAGATGGCTTCCTCGCTCCCAACAACGAACTTTATACAGCTTCTGGAAGAAACAGAGGACTTTTTAGAGGAACTTTTTTTTAGTTTAGAAAACTTTTTTATACGAGGCCATATTGTCATTGTTTATTAAGACAGAAAATACTGCAAACAATCTGACCTCAATCTTGTAATGCCAATGTCTGGTTTATAAATGATCAAAAAAAAGAGAATTAAATTGCTACACCCCAACTATAGCTACCAACCAACTAAACTTGAAAATAAGATATAGATGTCTCTGTGTCCAGGATTGACCTGGATATATTTGACGTCCCATAGTTCCATGTTCCGTTCACATAATTTTGATTATACACGTGACGGGTGTAGCTACTAAACAGGAGGTGATTATCCTTTGGGAGCACCTGTCCTTACTTCCCTGGTGGAAGTTCACATGTCTAACCTGACATGTCAGTTTCTAAGTTTTTACTTTGCTTCTGGATTGTGATTGGGATATGGATTAGTATGTTTGTTTTTTATTTTATTCATATAGCCTAGTTACATTAAGTGTAGTTTGCACCAAGTTTCAAGAAATAGTGATTCATGGTTTTGGAAAATTTGTGCAGACAAGAATTTCGGATGGACAGATGGAAAGAAGGATGAATAAAAAATTGAATTTAATATCCCATCTTTTTTAGAAAGTTTGAGGATAATAAATGACTGCATAATTTTCTGAATCTAGTTAATGAGAAAAGTGAAACTTTCCTGACCTAAAAAAACTCCTTGACCTAAAAAAATTCCATTTTACTGACATTTTTGCAGAAAAACCTTAAAAATACACAATTTTAATGAACAGAATTTAAAATCATCTTAATGCAGCTTAACTGGATTTGATTGTAAAATCTGGTTTGAAATATTTCTTTTTGTCAAGAGAGAAGAAAAAAATTGTATGCCTATTAAAAACAGTAAGATGAGTTTCGATATTTTTGTAATAGCCTGAAGCCATTTCCGTTGCACAACCTAATGTCCTCAGCGTTGATAAGATTTCTTTCATATTATCTTAATATTTCACGGTACTTTATAGGCGAATCTAGGAACTTAGAGGAAGGAAATAGAAAGCCTAGGAAAGTTACAAAAAGCGAGAATGTCATAATTAAATTCGAAACAAACCCCTGATAAGTGTACTTCAACATGATATTGAGAGACTTTTATAGGTTTTCAATGAATTATCTCGCCTTATAACGTCGTTAAGCATAGCCAGCAGCAAGCCAAAATTATGATATTTCTCCCAAGTTCGCGTTCATCTTATTTGGTTGATTTAGAAAAAATTAGATTCTGATGAATAAAATTTACACGTTTTCCGCTCATTAGGTTGGCTTCTCTATTTAATAGATGGTACACATTAAATTTTAACGAGTTTTAGGGTTTTTTGTTTCACTTAAAATTTTGAAAATCGATAACCAATTTATTTGCGATTTTTGTTATGTAAATGAAAACAAATTTTAACAGAATTAATCTCTCTTACTCTCTCTCTCTCTCTCTCTCTCCCTTTTCTCTCATTTCATTAGAGGCAACAGATAATGGATACTACAAATTTTTGAATTTTTTCATTATTGTAAGTTTTTTTTGTGGTATAAATTCTTCAGATTTTTACTCATCAAAGTTCTTCTTGCTGGAGGCATACTATGTCGGCTCTAAAGCCATTTGAAACTATCAGATATAAAGAATAAAAATTTTGAGTTTGTGTGTGTTACAGCTTGACAAAAAGCATTGGTGAAACCCAGTTTTATTACAGGATTTTGTTTGCACATCATGTCACTTAAACTTAATTTTAATGTAGTTTTATTTTAGCAGAAACGTAAGACCGGGAAATTTGCTAAAATAAAACGGCCGCTAAAATGTCTGAGTTTACAATACTTATACCAGCAACATCCAGAGATGTTGACTGGTGGGTGGGTGGGTGGATTGGTAGCAATGAGTATCTCAGATAACTTTTACATTTTATGGGGGAAGGGTTGGGAAAATAGTTAGTACAAAAATGATCTTCAAACAATTTACTGTACTTTAGCTGATAGCATATTCTTGGAAATATTTTTCAGTCTATCAACTTAATATACAGTGTTTTCCTCAAGAGCTAGCAACAGGCAGATTGTACTGCCTACAACTCCAAATTGGCCAGTTAGAATTCATAAAATTGCTTACAGAAGACCTGAAAATCGTTTTGGGCCTAGGCGGCCCCCTTGACCCCTGGCCTGTTGGATTGGTCAATCTATTTTTATTGCTACCAATTTTAGGGAAATTACTGATATAATTTTTTAATTGGATCTTTAAATTGCAAAGGCCCACGAAATAAGACAGAAATGGCAAATGCTCCATTTATAGATGATAAGTTATTTATTCTACACCATCTTATTTAGACAATACTGATTTACATTTACAGTCAAACTTGTCCATAAAGGCCACCAAAGGAAACCAGTAAAAGTGGCCTTTATGGGCAGGTTGCCTTTATATACAGGTTCAAATAATATGAATAAAGACCAATTGGGATAAATTCTACTGGCCTTTATTAGCAGGTGGCTCTTATATAGAGGTGGCCTTTAAAGCAGGTTGGACTGTAATAATATTTGTACATGTATGTTTAAAGGGATGATTTTCCCACATGTTTCTTTCTTATGTTCATGAATATGAAGATCAAATTAAAAAAAAAAAAAAAAAAAAAAAACATTTACATTTTATATGGAATAAATTCTTCAGATATTTAGTAATAAAAGTTCTATTTGCTGCCAATATACTAGTCGGCTCTAAAGCCATTTGAAACTATTAGATGTAAAGAATAAAAATTTGTTATTTGCGCGAGTTGTAGCCGGAAGAACATCTATAATACACTATTTTGTTTACAAAAAAAGAAATATACGTAAAAAATACACATCGGTTTAAGGCGTTCCAGTTGATATTTCGTTCGCTAATGAGACAGTTTTTTTTTCAAGGCCTCCAGGATATTGTAGCTTCTTCAGAAGAATACGTTCCTGTCTCGGTTTGTTTATTAGTGTTCAAATAAAGCCTTGTAGCAAATTTGCCCAATTTATCGAGGACTTGGCGAACATAATTGTAAGTAATGAGTACTAGTACAGATGTTGGTGGAACTAAGACGCTAATTAGCCGCGGAAAATCACAGAAAATTTGTATATATACCAAGCTTCAGGACCAATTTATAATCCTTACACCCACTTATTTCAGCTGATGTAATTTTTATTTCTAAAGAAATTTTTTCCCTTCTCTTTTGAAAAATTTACAATAGTACTTAAATAAACTTAAATTCCAATGGGTTTTTTACTTCCTATGTGTGAAAATTCCCGATATTTCTTTTTTTCTTTCTTTTTTCATTTTTTTTTTTTTTTTTTTTTTTTTTTTTTTTTTTCATGATTAACTAATTGCAGAAGTGTTTTTATTTTATCCTTCTTGATATAACATTTTACATCTTAAGATTATTATGATATTAAAAGTCGGTTAACAGCCCTCAATTTTGTCAACTAAAATGGTGGCCAAATTGACCTGGAATTGTGTTTGGCGACTTAAACATTGTAAATGGTGTCCAGCTTTTCCACTTTAAACTTTTGTGACCAGAGAACAGATATTATTTCTGCTTCACAAAATTTGCATGATACTGTTACCAATTCAGGCAATATAATAGACACTTTACATCATCATTATTGTTATTAACACTGATGTATGTAAGTGATTGTAAGTCAGTTTTTAAAAAGTGCACTTTTGTTTTCATACATAAAAGATGCTTAATTTGCAAGAAAAGATTGCCTGGACACTTGGAATTTCAACTGGCCACCTGAAAATTTAAATTGGTGGCCAGCTTGCCACTTGGTTTTGAAACCCACTTTGAGGGCTGGGTAAATAGAATGTACTCTGTGTTTAGGTACTGCTCTGTAATAAAGGTTATTTTAGGACTAAAAGGTATGAAGCCATTTTCGGAGATTATTAGTTCATTTACTGTAAACTGAGGAAAAATTATATAATGCAATATTTTAAAAACACGAAAATTAAATTACGCAGATATGTCTAAATTTCATATACCTCGAAAATAAATAAATGCAAAATTAAATATGTTTACAGTACAAGGATTGATTGAATGGGGTTTTACGTCCCCGTCAAAAGTATTATACTCATATTGAGACATCACCAGCTATAGGTGAAGTGGCAGAAATTTTTACCTTTGCAGTGTGCTAAGGGCAATATGCAGGGAAGGTTCTTTAATGTGCCAGGCCTGCTGCGACATGGAGCATCAGCTTTTAAGATCTCTTTCGAAGGACTTTGTGACTTTCGTTTCTAAATACTGAGTGCTTGGCGAAGAACAGTCACTCCCTATTTTCAATTTTTTTTTTACCAAAATATTTGGAAAAATCGTAAGTTTTGAACATTAGTGATAGGCCTGTTTTTGGCCTGAATTAATCGATAACCCTGCTTTTCCTTTAATAGTCACGGAGAAAATAATAAATAACTCGGTCAACATTTGAATATTTATTATAATTACTTGTTTTCTTACAATTCATGTTCTTTTAAGTTTTAAGTGCAATTTCCTGTTACCTTATGGTTTCTTATTTCAGAAGGCCATGATTTCTTGTAATTCAAGGAACCAATTGCAAAACAAAACAGATATTAGATCTTGCAAAAAATTTTGCGATATTAATCTACAAAAAAAAAAAAAACCAACATAACATAGATAATTAAAATTTATTATAAAAAAAATGAAAAAATGCACAAGCCATTTAACTTTTTCATGCAGAAAAACTATATGATCATCTAGTGTATACCTACAAATGTCATTTATCTATACATTTCATTAATCGATTTAGAGCTTTTATAAGAATATATAAGAATTTTTGTGGGGGGGGGGGGGGGGGGGGGGGGGGGGGGGGGGGGGCTTTGTGACTGAGTGGTCTGAAGCACCTGCCTAAGTGTCACAGTGCCCCTCCCTGCCTAGGTTCGAAAGCAACTCATAGGGTAAATCTTAGTAGGAGAAAGTTTGTAAGTTTGATAGTCAACGGTCATGGTTTTCTCCAGGCACTCCAGTTTCCTCCACCATCAGTGACCTGTGCCTCGACATAAGTGAAAGAATCTTGACTGGTCTACTCCTTCCATTTTTCATTGTCAGTAATTGTTTTCAAATGTGACATATACCGTTTGCATAAATATACAACAGACTACAAAACTGATTTTTGTCAAACATCGATATTATTACTACTTAATATAATGACCACTTTTTGATAAATATAGCCCCAATATTCTTGAGGCCTGGACCCATTCCACTCTTTCTGACTTTCTGATAGATCTAATAATCTTACGAAAACTAAATTTTTTAATATCAGCTCAATTTAAGTTAAATGTGACTGACATTAAAGTCCTGGTCAAAATTTTCCTTAACTTAAATTTAGCAAATTTGGAAAATCTTTTTCAAGGAATAATTGTGAAACTAGAGCAAGAAATCTAACTTAAATTTAGCAAATTTGGACAATCTTTTTCAAGGAATAATTGTGAATCCAACTTAAATTTACCAAATTTGGAAAAAAAAATTCAAGGAATAATTGTGAAACTAGAGAGAAATTCAACTTGAATTTAGCAAATTTGGAAAATCTTTTTCAAGGAATTATCGTGAAACTTAAGAGCCAAAAATCCAACTTAAATTTAGCAAATTTGGAAAATCTTTTTCAAGGAATTATTGTGAAACTTAAGAGCCAAAAATCCAACTTAAATTTAGCAAATTTGGAAAATCTTTTTCAAGGAATTATCGTGAAACTTAAGAGCCAAAAATCCAACTTAAATTTAGCAAATTTGGAAAATCTTTTTCAAGGAATTATTGTGAAACTTAAGAGCCAAAAATCCAACTTAAATTTAGCAAATTTGGAAAATCTTTTTCAAGGAATTATTGTGAAACTTAAGAGCCAGAAATCCATTTTATTGCAGCCCTAAAATTAAGCTGCGTATAAGATTTGTTATCAAGAATTCATCGATGCAGATGTTACAGCCCTGCTTACATCCGAAATGACAACGCGCACCTTACCGGAGGACATCAACATTCACAGGCATCAATATTCATTTCTCTGCACAAAAATCTAATGACGAGTTTCCATGGTGACAAAATTACTTGTAATGCAAGTTCCCATTTATGGCTTTTATTGAATGTACTGAGAATTAGGCTGGATTCTGATAAGATGCTTTCTGTAGAAAAAAAGATCCTTTTTGGCAAAACATTTTTCAATAGTAATTTCTTGACTGATTAAGCATCATTCATTGAAGGGAATTGATTGATTGATTGATTAATTGATTTTTTACTTCTCAGTCAAGAAAATTTAACTTATATTGAGATGTAACCAGCTATTAGTGCCAGAAATTTTTGACCTTTGAAGTGTACCCAGAGTAATGTCGAGGAGGGTTCTTTAACTTGTCACACCTGCTGTGACAAAAATATTTTTGTGATTGGTTACCATAGAACCAATAATAATTTTCAAATTTCTGGTTTCGGGGATTTTATTTTCAATTGTTACACATACTCAACAATTTTCAAAATTTGAGACAAAATATAAGAAAATCATCTGATTCTCACAGATAATAACTCTTAACTTTACATTACTCAAGGAATGAATGAGTCTACACACATTTAACATGAACCAGGAAATGTTTAGGGAAGATAACCTTGTTTTTTTTATTTTATTTTTTTTAACAAGGAATTTCTCAAGGGGCTAACCTCGTGTTGAACTTTTTACAAGGAAATTCTCAAGGGGCTAACCTTGCTCTTGACTTTTTTTCAAGGAAATACTCTATGGGGGCAACCTTGTTCTTGACTTTTTTTCAAGGAAATACTCTATGGGGGCAATCTTGTTCTTGACTTTTTTTTGAAAGAAATACTCTATGGGGGCAACCTTGTTCTTGACTTTTTTTTGAAAGAAATACTCTATGGGGGCAACCTTGTTCTTGACTTTTTTTGAAAGAAATACTCTATGGGGGCAATCTTGTTCTTGACTTTTTTCAAGGAAATACTCTATGGGGGCAACCTTGTTCTTGACTTTTTTCAAGGAAATACTCTATGGGGGCAATCTTGTTCTTGACTTTTTTTGAAAGAAATACTCTATGGGGGCAATCTTGTTCTTGACTTTTTTTTGAAAGAAATACTCTATAGGGGCAACCTTGTTCTTGACTTTTTTTGAAAGAAATACTCTATAGGGGCAACCTTGTTCTTGACTTTTTTGAAAGAAATACTCTATGGGGGCAACCTTGTTCTTGGCTTTTTTTTGAAAGAAATACTCTATAGGGGCAATCTTGTTCTTGACTTTTTTTCAAGGAAATACTCTATGGGGGCAACCTTGTTCTTGACTTTTTTTCAAGGAAATACTCTATGGGGGCAATCTTGTTCTTGACTTTTTTTTGAAAGAAATACTCTATGGGGGCAACCTTGTTCTTGACTTTTTTTGAAAGAAATACTCTATGGGGGCAATCTTGTTCTTGACTTTTTTTTGAAAGAAATACTCTATAGGGGCAACCTTGTTCTTGACTTTTTTTTGAAAGAAATACTCTATGGGGGCAACCTTGTTCTTGGCTTTTTTTGAAAGAAATACTCTATGGGGGCAATCTTGTTCTTGGCTTTTTTTGAAAGAAATACTCTATAGGGGCAATCTTGTTCTTGACTTTTTTTTGAAAGAAATACTCTATGGGGGCAACCTTGTTCTTGACTTTTTTCAAGGAAATACTCTATGGGGGCAACCTTGTTCTTGGCTTTTTTTGAAAGAAATACTCTATGGGGGCAATCTTGTTCTTGACTTTTTTTGAAAGAAATACTCTATGGGGGCAACCTTGTTCTTGACTTTTTTTTTTGAAAGAAATACTCTATAGGGGCAACCTTGTTCTTGACTTTTTTTTGAAAGAAATACTCTATAGGGGCAATCTTGTTCTTGACTTTTTTTTGAAAGAAATACTCTATGGGGGCAACCTTGTTCTTGACTTTTTTTGAAAGAAATACTCTATAGGGGCAACCTTGTTCTTGACTTTTTTTTTGAAAGAAATACTCTATAGGGGCAACCTTGTTCTTGACTTTTTTTTGAAAGAAATACTCTATGGGGGCAACCTTGTTCTTGACTTTTTTTTGAAAGAAATACTCTATAGGGGCAATCTTGTTCTTGACTTTTTTCAAGGAAATACTCTATGGGGGCAACCTTGTTCTTGGCTTTTTTTTGAAAGAAATACTCTATAGGGGCAATCTTGTTCTTGACTTTTTTTGAAAGAAATACTCTATGGGGGCAACCTTGTTCTTGACTTTTTTTGAAAGAAATACTCTATGGGGGCAACCTTGTTCTTGACTTTTTTCAAGGAAATACTCTAGGGGGGCAACCTTGTTCTTGATTTTTTTTGAAAGAAATAATCTATGGGGGCAACCTAGTTCTTGACTTTTTTCAAGGAAATACTCTATGGGGGCAACCTTGTTCTTGACTTTTTTTTGAAAGAAATACTCTATGGGGGCAACCTTGTTCTTGACTTTTTTTGAAAGAAATACTCTATGGGGGCAACCTTGTTCTTGACTTTTTTTTGAAAGAAATACTCTATGGGGGCAACCTTGTTCTTGACTTTTTTCAAGGAAATACTCTAGGGGGGCAACCTTGTTCTTGACTTTTTTTTGAAAGAAATACTCTATAGGGGCAACCTTGTTCTTGACTTTTTTTTGAAAGAAATACTCTATGGGGGCAACCTTGTTCTTGACTTTTTTCAAGGAAATACTCTAGGGGGGCAACCTTGTTCTTGACTTTTTTTTGAAAGAAATAATCTATGGGGGCAACCTAGTTCTTGACTTTTTTCAAGGAAATACTCTATGGGGGCAACCTTGTTCTTGACTTTTTTCAAGGAAATACTCTATGGGGGCAACCTTGTTTTCGACTTTTTTTTCAAGGATATGCACTATGAGGGCAACCCATGTTTTCTGCTTTTTTCAAGGAAATGCTCTAGGTAGCAAGCTTGTATTGGACAAGCATCTCATCCAAAGGTGAGACTTAACCCTAAGCACTTACATAATTGAAGTCAGGATCGACATCAGCTTGATAAACCTATTGGTTAAGAACTGGGATCAGTTGTTCTAAGCCTGGTTTAAGTTTAATCAAGTGATTCGTCAAAATTTGAATTTTGCATAATTTCAGATATATTGTAAACTTGTTGAAATGTTGGAAATGAATAAAAATTCCATCAAATTAAAACAAATTTTAATAAAACTATTGATCGATTTGATAATTATATTATAATTTTTATCAATGTTTTAAATTTCTGCTAATCATTGGTTAAACTAATCAACCTTTGAACAAATAGGTCCTGAACTTTTTATAGCAAACTCAACATTAGGACAATATTCACTATATAAGACAGAAAACTTAAGCAAATGTTACACCACTGCAGTAGCTCGGTTGGTAGAGTGCTCACTCGGTAAGTGAGAGGTCCTAGGTTCAATCCCCGGCTGGGGTCTGACCCAAGACTTGAAACAGGGTAGTGACTATTCTTTCACCAAGCACTCCGCATTAGGAAATGAAAGTCACAATTCTTTCGAATGGGAACTGTGGTCACAGTGGGCTTGGTATGATAAAGAATCCAGCTGTATAATGCCATTAGCACAATGCACAGACAAAATTTCTGCACCTTCGCCCATAGCTGGCAACATCTCGATAAAAGTGAAATATTCATGACTGGGATATTAAACACCATTACTCAACTCAACATTTGGACATTATTTACAATACAAGACAGAAAATGTAAGCAAATGTTGTGCCCAGTGCAGATTGAAGGTAAAACAATGTATTTCACATAAATGTACTTGTTGTTTTTGAATATTGCTTTACGTTGCATCAGCAATTTTTAGCTATTTGCGAAGAGAACTACTTTATATATCTCTTTAGATTAATCTATGAACAAGTTCATGTATGCATGTGAAGTTCGAATGTGTTGTATGGTCTGCCTTGTACCAGCGCACACTCGTGGCGACTTTTAAGGTGCTACCTCACTGAAATACAAAGTGTACCACTTCCCCAGTCACATTATACTGACATCGGAGGAACCAGTAAAGACCAACGACAAGGAAAATTCACTTTCTCACATGTGGTCTGAGCAGGACTTGAACTCACAGCGGTTAGAGACTGTATTTGTAGACTGACATCTTATCCATTGAGCCACTGCAGCCTCACATAAATGTATTTACCTTAAACTAGAAAAATACTCTAGATGTCTTGAACAAGTTTCCTTACTATTTAAGAGAAAAGAATTAGACAAGTGTTGGGCGCTATGCAGATCAAAGATTAGACATATTTTACTATAAATAAATCAACAACTATGTTCAAATCACACCCCCCCCCCCCAAAAAAAGTAAAAAGAAAAAACTTCGAAATCAAAACCAATCATACTTATCCATGTCTAAATCACATTCCAGAAGCAAAGTTAAAAAAAAAACTTTGAAACTGACAAGTTAGGTTAAAACAATGAAATTTAGTCCAAAAAGAAAATGCATTTATGAATAAAAACACTTTTTATTAATTTAGGAAGATAAATAAAATCTTATCTATTTTTCAAAGCTTATCGTCTTTGTTGCCACGGCAATTGATACAGACTCTGACGAATAAATCTTTTCTTACAGTTCTTCGTCCCAGCCCAACCGAAATGGAATCATCCACTGGGATGTTTATTGTTGCGGTAACTCTGATCTAAATGTCCCTCTATATTTTACTTGACTGTCGGACAGAAATTGTATTATTATTAGGTCAAACCAATACGAACGATTAAATTGGAATTATCCATTTTTAAAACCACTAAGAGCAAAGCCACTTTGGATATTGCTATAACTCAGTACGTTTGAGCACGCTGATAATGGTTTTATTATTTATTCACATTCTGACTCGAAAATGTTAAAGAAAGCCGGGAAATTTGTGGATTTCTGAAACGACATCAAAAAGTGCAAGTACATTACCACAAAATGATGCATGGTTTTCGGAGATTGCGTTTTAGCAATTTGACAATAATCAGTTTTATGCAATGACTTGTGTCGTGAATTTGTGGAGATTTCAAAATTTATCCATTGATTCTAAATT